>OX579633.1:16536176-17067317 GCA_951230915.1 Antitrichia curtipendula
GTCTTGAACTACAAACACCCATTCAATTTCCAACTAAACACCTTAAACAAATCTTAACAATATATCAATGCATGTAGTTCAAATGTACAAAATGTAAACATTTATGCAAAAGATAGTTTAAGGTACATGGTTTGGAATGACAATGACTCACATATTTAGGACCACTTTACACTTAGAAGCCAAACAAATTTGCTCTGTCAAAGGTCTAGAATTCTCACTTATAATTGGACAAAACCTTAAAATTGGTCCCAAACCTTCTACATCTAGAGGTCGTTCCAATTTGGTGTAATAAATTTTTATTCAAAAAAGACACGACTTGACATGGTCTGAGCTTGCTGAATTGGGTGCACCTAAAATGGCAGGCCAATTTTTGGCCAAGGGGCCAATGTCAAATTTCAATTAATTTTTTTATATATAAAATATTATTTCTTTCAACAAATTAGATTTGTTGGATGTTGTGCAATCAACCTCAAGGAAAATTGGCCGGGCCTCTAGATGTAAAGAAATTTTGAAAATCTTAGCCTTTTTTTTATAGGTTTTATTGAATCCACTCAGAATTTTGGCTCTAAGGCCTTTGCATGTGGGAGAATTGGCCCCCACTAAATCTTATTCTAATGAGTAGTTGAGGATGATCTCTAGTCCCAAAAGGGCTGAAATTTTGTGCAATCGGTTGTAGAGAAAATTGTCCGGCCTCTAGGTGTAAAGCAATCCTTAGTTGTATATTGTCTAATTGAATTCTTTTCCAAATTATAATATTGGTCCCACCTTCGCAATTTTGAGCCTAACCAAAAAAACAAAAGACTATTTGTACAATCAATGGGGGTTGAAATGAATGTAGTCTTTAGTTTTCTACAATTTGTTCCTTTTTGCTGAAAGTCAAACATTTAGACAATGATTTAAATCCATTTGGATGCATGCTTTCCAAATTCAAGGTTTTTAAATTAAAAAATACCATTAAATATACCATGATTTTTTCAAATAGATCCATTATGATTTATAGAATTTTTCATATTAAAGTGATAAATTGATGATTCTTCAAATGTTAAATTGTGTCTAGGATTAATTACACCTACCAAATTTCATAGGGTATACGTAGAATGGCAACATATGGTCATTTATATTACAATTCCAAACTTTGAAATCATTGATATCATTAAATAATTGTTCCACACACTGAAATGATTTATATGACTAAATGATAGTTATTTGGTGGTTATTCGTTCACCCTAACCATGGATAGTAAACACAAATTGCATTTTTAGCAAATTGCCAAAATGAAATGTTTTGAAATTATTTTGAAAAATATTTACAATATTTTTATAATAACTTGACTATACAAACAAGTTCTATTCATGATACATAACATTATCCTATGTTGTTAAAAAAAACAAAAAAACAATGTAAGATTTGTTTTATAGCACATCTAAGCTTATCTAGTTTAAGGCTCCTAGGAATTAGGAGGGGTTTAAACTCCCCGATTGTTATTCAAGGGAGTTTTCTACAAATGTTACTCCACCAATGAGAACCTAGCAAAGGAAGGATGTAGATTTACAACTTTTGACACAAAATAAATTGTGTCTTGAAAAAAATCCAGAAATTTTTGCATGTTTTAAAAAAAAAAATTCCCAACTCTACGTGAACTAATTCAAAACCTTACCCTAAAACTATGAAGATTGCTTTCTGCACTACCCCAAAATGCATGAGGTCTTTGTAAAAGTCCAATAAAAGTCCAAAAATTAACAAGCATCCAATACATCGGGAAAGTACCCCTCATTGCTTCAATATTGTTGCAGTATTGTTTCAATGGGTTAACAATATAGTATTGAAAATATATTGTTGCATTACTGTAAATAATAGTGCAAGTATGAAACAATGGGAGCCTTGCATTTTTATTAAAAGTATATTATTTCAATACTGCAACAGTTCACTTTCAATACTATACTGTTAACCCATTGAAACAGTACTGCAGCAATGGGGGGCTTTTTCCCGATGTAACATTCAAGCCTTATTCATCCATCATTCATCCACCATTCATCCGCTCTTCGTGCTCGGCCGAGATTCAAAGATCCTCCTCCGTCTGCTCTTCCGGCGACGTTCCTTGTTTGCCTTGCACAGAATGCGAGAAGCAAGCGCGAGCCATTCTCGCCTTCATTCCTGTCGATCCATGTCTGCATTGCGTTGTCTCCCTGATGTGTGACAATGGATAACAGCAGCACAATTGTAGCGGAATTCAATTCCAATGTCACAGGAGAACACTGCGCAGACATTTGGTTGAATCTTTAGTAGAAGCTTCCCAACGGGTGGTGGATCTTCGTTAGCTCATTTCATCTTCGTGGCTCTTTTCTTCTTCTTCGCAGCTTAGATTTGAAGTCACAGATTGAAATTTGATCCCAGATTGACTGTCGCGGGATTGCTTGGTTGTCAATTGAGCTGCGACGGGGACGATTTGAGGAAGACGCGACGCGGGGTCTTTGTGAGTGTGCCGTGCCTTGATTCCTCCGGAGTGACAGATTGTCGTGTGGAAATCTCGGGAAATCTCTTTTCAGAGTTCTTTTATAAGCTTGAATCACGACGAGGCTTTTGAATCTTGCGGATCCCGGGGTTTATGCTTTCGCGACGTCGTATGGGCTTGTCCCGTTACGTTGTGTCAAGGTTTTTGGTGTTTTCGTCGTTGTGGTAGTGAGAGTACTCGTATTTTCTGCGCTTGTTACGAATCCCATTTTGAATTCGCAGTTTCGAGATCTGAATTGGAACCGAATTTCTTTTATCCTTCTTCGTCTCCTTCTTCGTGACGAGGTTTTTGCACCCTGCATCCTGCGAAGTCTAGGGAAGTGTTAACCCCTACAGTACCATCAACTTTTTGTAGCACTTCGAGTAGGTTATATGGGGATTTTTATTTTTCACTTCTTTTTATTCGTAATGATCGTTGCAATTCTTGTGCTGTAGTCGTTTTTCACAATGTGATCAATCGAATTGGTCATTTCAAGCCATGAATCCTTGGTTCGTCAGGGGTTAAGAACTCGTGCAGAATTCGAAATCGTGGAGATTCTCTATCTGGATGCAGGAATTCTCTATCTGGTCGCCGTGACATCGTATTCGCGCGGCTCTTGCCGTGAGAATGCTGATTCGTAACGTGATTTTTAATTTCTCAGCCCGATTGGCAGGTTGTGGAAAGCGATGACAGGATCAAGCAGTAGCAGCGCCAACACCGCGTGCGCGGCCTGCAAGTACCAGCGCAGGAAATGCTCCCCAGACTGTCCTCTGTCTCCCTACTTCCCCCCCGACCAGCCCAAGCGCTTCGCCAACGTGCACAAGCTGTTCGGCGTGAGCAACTTGCTGCGCCTGCTCAAGCACGTGGAGCCGAGCAAGCGGGAGGATACCGTGAAGTCCATCGCCTACGAGGCCGACACGCGGGAGAAGGACCCCGTGCACGGCTGCCTGGGCGTCATCACGGTGCTGCAGAATCAGGTCGCCAAGCTGAAGGATGAGCTTCACGTGGCCCACGAGCAGCTCTTCTTTATCGAGCAGCAGGCCATTGCAGCTGACTATGGCCATGGATCACACCACGGATTGCCAGCATCCCCGTTCGAGGACGAAGAGTCGCAGTTCTTGAGAAATCATGTCAGTCTCCCGGAAGATCACAAATTCGACACCAAATTGGATCCCAAGTTGAACATTCTACCCTTGGATTACAGGTAACATGATCTAATCGCGGGATCCATGAATCCTTGCTGTTTGATGATCACAGAGGATCTTACGAATTGTATGAAAAATCTCTTGCCAGATATGAAGGAGACGATGCGATGAAGGCCGAGCAAGTGCGGCGAGCAGGGAGCTACGGCTACTTCGGAATGCAGGAACGAGCCTTCGATGAGAGTCCCGTGAGCCACCACCAAATGCACTTGCAAGCTGCCCTGGACCAAGACCACGCGTACGGCGCTCTCCGAAGCTCCCCGACTCACAACAGCAACAACAGCTCCATTGCAACAGGATATGAAGTTTCACCACAGGAACCTGCAGATATGAAACCAGGGAGCTTCGGAGGTGATTCGAGTCCTAATCACGAAGAGTTTCGGCGAGCGGGCGTGTATCTCAGTTTGACGAATCAGACGCATCCATGAGCGACTTCCAGTGATGAAGGCTATGACGATGGCAACCCTAACCCTAATTGAGCTACTGAAACCAGAAACTGCATAATTTTCAAAACAGAGGGCCCGAGTCGAGCTCTCTCTGGATGTCAACGGAACCGGATGCCGGGTAACGCAACTCATGCTCTCGATTGACTGAATTTGGCAATGGAAGATCGTGATCATGCTCTTCCCGGACCCTAGAGAAGATTGCAATAAGATTTCTGGGCTGTGCTTCAAAGTCTCTTCAAGCTTCAGCCTGCTATATAGCGAGGCTGGTGACGGATCCTTCAACAGGAGAACGTGAACGTGTTTCGGGAAACACGAGTGATTTGGTCTTGTGTTCGGCAACATCGATCTATCAGGTGCAATTTAAATCCTAGTCCTTAAACCCTCAACCCTCATCTGGGCCGCCATCGCTCGTCGCCCTCGTCTATGATTTCATAGCTTCCATCTCTAAGAGACGGGTTATGTCAACTGGGGACACCAAAGGGTTACAAGTAAGTTAAGTCAACGGGGGACACCGGAGGGTTAAGTCCAGAAACTTCATAATGCCAAGTTGGCAATTGTCCAAGTATGTGGACTCTTCCTTTGTTGGTCAGAAGAAGGTTATATCGCATTATCCTTCTGCTCGATGTGAGTCTTCTGATCAACGAAAACTTACAGATTTAGATGTTCAAGGTTCAATAACTTTCTTGAGCTTCTCTAGTTCATGATGTTTAGAAATTGGAACATCAATTTGAATAGCATTGCAAATGTTTATTTGAAAATAAATAAATGTTGAGACTCTATTTGAAATACGAATCGGTATCATCCTGGGGTAGCGCTTGGTTTGCTTATAATATTGTGGGCATACACAACTAAGAGTTGATTGAATTTGGTGAATTCATATTAGTGTCACAAATTTTATTATGCAGGAGTTCTGCACTTGTGACAATTGCAATGTCCCATCCAAGAAAATTTGTGGAAAACCAAGATCAATAATTGACTAATTTATTAGGGATTTAGGGTTTTTTCAAGTGGCTCTATGCTTGGAGTTGGTGCTGAGAGAATTGAACATGGAACAATCTTGTTGGTTGAGAGTGGAGTATTTGTAGGTAATGACTTTAATCCTTTCACTAGGGAACCACAAACTGATTTCTTCAATTTGAAAAAACAAAAATAACTCATAATTTGAGAAGAATTAGGAGTAAGTTAGGAAATGTATGTTAGTAATTCATTTGATAAATAATGAATTGGAGTAATTAGATATAGAAAATACAATTGCAGACAACAATTATATGTGCTTACACATGGGTATGTTTGATAGTCTCCATACAATACATGAAATATGTGGAAAGAATTGCAAAGGATGTATCCCTTCTACACCTTGAAAGCATTGACATTTTTTGGAGGTAAAATGAATACAAATATGACACTTGTGAATAGGTTTTCTCTAGAAATAAGGTCATTGTAAAGAAAGATGACATATAATGTTTTATATACAACAATGTTTTTAGTACTTTCAGGTACCATGGTCAACAATATATAGTTACTTCAATTTAAAGCTCATTTGGTCAACAATATAGTAATTTTGAGTCTTTTTCCCATCTTCTCTTGTAGACAATGACTTCAACTCTTCTTATATAAGTGTTGATGAATTACAAAGAAGGACAATTAAACTTGTGTTAGTTTTGAATAAAAGATTATATAGAAGCCCATGTCAAGTGTTTTTTGTATTAATCTCTAAATGCCCAACCAACCATATATAGTCAATCTAAAATTTCAAACTCATTTTGGTGTGGGCAATTCAATTTCTTTTACTATTTTTAATTTTTTTACGAGTAGTTTTGAGGGTTAACTATTGGAGTCTTTCATTTTTCACTAAAAAAGTTAAATATTTGATTTTTGAGAGGTCCTCACATGCATATATGTACCATTAGTGAAAAGTGAAGCTTACAAATTTGACTTCATTTCCTAACTTTGAGCAAAGTTTGCTAATTTCACTTGATTTGAGATCTAAAAAGTATACATATCTATTTGCTTTGAAAATGGTACCAGTGGAAAGAGTAAAGTGTTTTCATGATTTTCATTGTTGAGAATTTAAACATGCAAGTGTTAATTTGGAGTTATTTGCAATCTCTATTTATTAAAAGAAATTGCATTACGACAATTGCAAGGTGGATTGTGTAATGAATTTGATAGCTTTCCATGTAAAATTAAGTTTTTTGAAAGTGCATTTTAGTGTACTAATACTATTTGTAGAGTTCTTAATGTCACCTCCAATCCCAAAAAACTTTTATGTGCAAATTATGGGGAGGGATAACATACTAAAATAAAAAACATACATTTTTCTTGTTATAATCTTACAACTCCTATGCAATTTTGCACTCAAAATCGGTATGCATACTAATAAGCTTTTTAAACATTTATATGGTTAGGTTTTGAAAAAAAAAATTCTTCATTGGGGATAACTATAGGTGTCCATGTTTATTTTTCATAGAAAAATACACTTCAAAAGGCTTAGGCATTCAGGGGTTAAGCATGTATTTTTATATATTCAATTTATACTTTTTTCAGTGTTAATTGCTTCATATGAATTATTAAAGCAATGTCTATCAAATCCAAAGGTCCTCAAAGTAAATATTTCATGAGGTTGCTAGTGTTGTAGGTGTACATTTGTGCATTTTTTGTACATTGATATTAACAACGTTGTATACACTATCAATAAACTCTAAATTCTCACAATACCAACATTAGATCCTCCTAATTTTTTGCACATCCACTATTTATCACCCATTTTTCAACTCAATAGGGTTATTTTCTTCACTTCAATTCCTTTGTCCTCAATAATCCCACATTTGCTAAAAATTCTATCTATATTTTTGTTCTAACCAAAACAAATCTAGAACCTAAAGGATTTAGATTGGACTCAAGATTGAAGTGTTGAAAATGACATGGTATTTGCCTAGTAAGGTAGTAACATCTATTATAGATAGAATCAAAATCACAATTAGATGTTTTTTTGCCTTATAGAGAAATGAAAATCAGTGTTATTTCAAGAAAGAAAGAAAGAAATTAGAGAGTTTTGTATTTTTAGTGAATTTTCAAAATTAAGTCTAAAAGAAATTTTTAAGTATTCAATACAAGCATGTTTGAAGCGCCTTGAAGAAGATTGCAAACCATTCACTAAAAGCTTGTTACTTTATAATTATGAAACGCAATTTGTAAAGTAGGAACTATTCAAAGCAAATAGTTTGAGGTCATATAGATGACAGTTGAATAGATACTTATTTGACAAAAATGGAGGAGCCAATGGTAGAGGGTATAACTACCTTACTATTTGAGCAACAAATTGCCTTGATTGTAGAAGTATAGCTTGAATCTCCAACAAGTTTATGTGCATACAAATATTTTTCAAGCCCTAGATCCATCTCATTGCCGCATCCTCCACAACAATCAATACTTTTTGACAAAAGACTAAAAATCATTTTTTGTTCATTTTTTTATCGTAAATTCCTTGGAGGCCCAAATATGGTCTTTGGATGACATTTAGCACTCTTAGGAGAAAAAAAAAATTCATTCAATTTTTTGGTGGGACTTATTTGAGCACTTTTGGAAAGAGGTGCTGTTAGAAATCCTCTCGTTATGGTATTGCTGACTTTTCTATGTAAAAAGATGCTTAGTCACCCACGAATCACCATTTGATATATTTTGGCAACTTAAAGTCCTTTGCTCTTGATGTGAATTTGAGCCATTAAAATGATCTATACCTTAAGATATTTTGTTTGATTTGTTTGATATGTTGATATCAAAGAAACCATAAGGCAATTGGCAACATTTTTGATACCATTGGAAAGCTCTTTGCAAAGAGGGGTGCATGGACTTTGTTTTGTGGCGTTTAGACCAACAGAGTAAAAGTTATGGAATAGCAAAAAAATTATCAATCATATAATTGAATCAAATTATCTTTTATATTGGAAAAATCATTACTTTCACATTGCATGTCCAAATGCCACAAACAAAGCCCCTATACTCCTTTGTGCATAAAGCTTTCTATTTGTCCCACAAAAACAAATTCTTACACTATAGTGTGAAAGTTATTGATTTTCAAAGTTTTAATGAATTAAAAAATTAAAAAAATATTTTTATTTTTATTTGTTTGTAGCAAAGGCACATGGCACACTAGTATTTTTCTAAATTTGAATCCAACTAATAAAATGAAGATCATAAAGTATAGTTTTTTAGTTTCTACTCCAACTTGAAAATTGGCATTTTTCTACAATCAAATATTTTATTGCAATTTGAACTTGGGGACTATAGCCACGATCTCTTTACTTTCTAATTCAATAAATGCATGGTAGAATTTTTTTATTCTATGATATTCTAAACTATGATATATACCCATGCAAAAATCATTTTCGTATTTTTTGAGCTCATTTTGTAGCTCATATAAATTTTTATCATTTTCTCCTTAAAAAAATCACAGTATTCTCAAATGTTTATGAAATAATCTGAAATTTATATGACTTAAAGGCAATATGCAATTTCATCTCTAGAAAATAAAAATAAAAATTCCAAAAATAATTAGTGACAACATGGAAATATGTAGAAGGCAAGGATTTTGTAGCTCAATTCTATGGTTATAAGCTTGTCCTTTCAAGGTTAAAATTTGTAACTAAATGATCTTACTATTGATTATTGATTCTTCTTAGGATCACATATAAATTGTTTGAAGTGTGACGGCAATTTTTGTGCAAGATAAAAGCAAAGTGGAACAAAATGTTTTTTTCAAGGTTGCACGGACTTGAGGCAATGTAAAACTATGGGCTTTGCACCCCATAATTCATATTTTTTTATTACAAATAAGATCTAGCAACTTCAAATTTGAATAGAGACTCAAGCTACAAAGAAATATGCCAATTCTCAAAGCTAGATGGTGCTATATTCCCTATACTTGAGTAAAGGACCACAAAAAATAAAATCACATGACTTTGTTACCAACCATTAGACCTTCATTAACAATAAGATTCCCTAAAACTTGTTTGAATTTCTAATCTCTAATTTAAATAAAATGAGACAAAATATAAATCTAATGCTCCACTTTAGATGCCCAAACCCTCAAAGTCCATATCAAAAGAACTTTAGGGATTAAATTAGTGCAAGTTGAAACGTCACTATATTATTTCAATTATTGCAATATTTTCCATATTTTAAACCTTTACTAACAGGATAAATCATTGTAGTAAACGACTTCAATCCCGTTGGATGTGTATGTCCAACATTGATCCTCAAAACAAAATTTACACCAATAAAAACAATATAAATTATCAAATACTCTATCAACACATGCTTATAGAAACATGCCTAAAAATGAGGCCATATTCAAACCAGGATGTCTAATACCACTAGACAAGGTAACAAAAATTAGTTTTACTGACCAAAGATCGTGTTTTGTCCACTAGAATAATCACAACAGACAAACGACTACTTGAAGTTAGTGCCATGTCATTACCTACTCCTGCCAAAACTCAAGATGAAGTCATATTTGTAGTAGAGAAGTTTGGGATCAAGTTGGGAGGCGATCCCGAATTTCATCCAATGGACGAAATGGATTTGTTCAAGAAGAAAGAAGTTATGATAAAGCTTCTATGGAATAGTAATGCAATTACAAAGGAGCTTTCACAAATAAGGTAGGTGGCTCAAAAGCAACCCTCTTCTTCAAACAACCCTATAGGAAGTTTTGAAATGGAGAGTAAATGGTTCTAAAATGGACTGCCAACTTCTCTTAGTGCATGGTATTGCATAATTAAGGGTTATCAATGGATGGAATAAGAGCCAAGGAGGGTCCATTTCAAAGCCAGGGTGTGTCCACTTAATTTTAAAAAATGGGAATGATTGCCCAATTGTCTTCTTACAAATGTTAAGAGAGTGTAGGGTCCGTTTAAGTTTAGTAAGGATTGCATTTAGGAACCTCATGTATTACTTTTTGAATGCCCTAGTGTTTGTTTTTGGTCAAACCATATTATTTTCCAGACTACACATGTGCAAGTTCTGCAAGACCTAAGATCACAAATAGGTGCATAGGACAACATTCTTTGGAAATTCAAAAGTAATTCATAAATGCTCCGAAAAAAATATGAAACCACTTGCGTTAGATTCCGCATCATTTTGTTTTTTTCAAGTGAAAAATAAGGGAAAAGATTTCCGTGCATCTGAAACCCATCGAAAAAAGGCCCAATAGTCCTTAAAGGGTCGCTTTTTGAGCCACCTACCCTTGAGTTATAATTCCACCGGACGTCCCGTTCCAAGTGTGAAGCCATACACCTGACACACAAAATCCATGATGACATGACAATTGCCCAGGTGGACGAAGACGTGGACCAAAGATTTTGTCCACTCAGTACCACCGGACGTCTGCAGCAATGGATCCTTCTAGAAAGGAGAAGAACAAGTTCCCACAAATACAAAACGAAGGTCACCCCCCGCCAGTTGCAGTAAGTTTTAGATTTTTAGTTTGTTTTAGTTTGTTTTTTTAGGTTTAGGAGCTGCTGGCGGCAATGGAATCCCGACCACTGTTCCACAAGCAAAGCAAGTTTCTAAGTTACGCTTCATGGCAAAAGTGAAAACCGGTCAACCTTGTTGTAGGAATCAAAGCAAGCATCAACGTTATTCTGCCGAGACTCTCGTGACTGTAAGGACTGTGAACATTGAGAGAAGAATCTCCGATTTCATAACGGTCCATTTGCAACTGTGAGCTTCCAGAATTACAGCAGTAACGCAGTTGCCGAATTTGTGTTTTTTGTTGTTACTTCGCTTTGAAGTTCCCTTCTCTGTTGTCCATTTCCTGTACTTCTAGGGTTGAGTTCTCGTTTGCGAGCTCAATTGCCGAAATTGGAGCTCCGGGATGCACTTCGACCCCCTCGGCGTTTAAATTATTTCTTCTTGGAATCGTTTGAAATTTTTCGCTTTAATTCTGTTTGCTTGTATTTGATCCCTCGAATTGGATCCTTTTGAATTGGTTCTTGTGAGGAAATTTCAAGTCGCCGTGTCAGGAAACGTCGAATTGCGACCGAAAACGTTCGAATTTGCCTCGATTAGGGATTCAATTAGGGTTCTAATTCGGGTACCATGTTGCATAATTTCTCACTTGCTTAGAGGTTTTATACCCCACGAGCATGGGACGCGTCGTCGTCTTTCTTTTCGTCGCCCTCGTGCTCCTCCCGGTGTCGTTTGCACGGCGTTCCAATGACACCGATTACGGATACCCGAAGTTCACAATTGTTGTGGAGCATGAAGGGAGTAGTTCCGAGAGTAGTACCCGTGATGTTCCTGTTAGTGGCAAGGAGGACTCCGAGGTTGCAGGGATTATGGTGACGCTCTCGAACTCCGGAATCGACTACGCGAAGGAAGTGCTGGTGAATGAAATCCTGGCGGAGATTACGCCCCTGGCGTTACCCGACATCAGGGCTCACGTCGACTCGCCCATCGGTCGCCTCGACACGAAGCTCTCGCAAATTTTGTTGACAGGGGCGAATGTCTCCTACTCCGATGTGGACATGGACCAGGTGGGCATCACGATCTTTGCGGGCGACATCCATGCGCGGCTTCGCTTCCACTGGTATTACGAGTATTCGGCCTCGTATGTTCCGTGGCCTCTCAATGACGGTGGATGGGCGGACGTTGAGGTTTGAATTCCAGCTTGTTGTTTACGTTTTCCGGTTTACATTTTGAGGTCTTCAACGTCTTGAAAGGACCTGAACATGGTGATAGGAATTCTGCTTTATAGATGCATTTAGAGTTGTAATTAATTAGCAGAGTTTGATTTTTATGCTGTTCAGTTTCAATTTGGATTCCAGCTTGTTATTTACTTTTTTGAGGTTCTTTGTCGGCAAAGTCTTACGACTCTTAACAGAGGTCAGACATGGTGATAAGAATTGTGCTTATGATGCATTTAGAACATTCAATGAGTTGAGTTTGATATTATGTTCGGCAGTTTCAGCTGGTGGTGCTCACTTTTTCTGGAAGATTGGGTTGGATTCCACCTTGTTGGCTGTGAATTGTTTGGAATTTTGATATTCTATGCCTCCAAAGTTTTTTCGATTCTGAAAGGTCCCAGACATGGTGGTAAATTGTGATTATTATGCATACCGTAATTATAGAATAGCACACAACTAGCAGTGTTTGGTTTTCATGTTCAGTTTCTTCTAGTGGTGCTCAATTTTTCTGGAATTTTTGTTTGTTTGTTGCTGTGCAGGTGAATGGTATGCAAGCAGGTGTGACGGTTACTCTTACAACAAGGAACGGGACGCTAATTTTGACAGTTATTGAGTGTGGAACTTACATTGATGACATTGAAATTGAATTGAGTGGAGGTGGATCATGGCTTTATCAATGGTAAGTGCTGCTACTCACCTCTTTGTTTATGCAAATTGCAAAGGTCGTGTTAGATCTTCCAAGCTAGAATGCCGATTGGTGGTGTACCTGTTTGACCTGGACTGTGTATTGCAACTTTTAAATTCAGAATTAGAATGTTTGAGTGACTCATTACTTTGTTGGAAGTCTAGAATGCTGAATGTACAGGTGCAAGTCTTTCTACCCCCTGGAAAACTTGAAAAATCTTCTTGTGGAACAATTCTTTACAATTTTAGCTACAAATTTAATTGGATGTGAAAGCATACCAGCTTTGCAAGTGATTAGAATCTGGTTTTGAATTTTTCTTGAAGACAGCGTTTACGAGTGTATCATTTAGGGTGTGTGTGTAAGCTGGTGAAAATGTTTGCTGTATTAATTACCTAGTACGACCAACATTCGACCGTTGAGCTAAGAACAGTAATATAGCATCTTGCACAATAACAATTTTAGGCATCTTTGAATAATCGATGCATTAGGTAGTAACAAATTTTAATGATAGAACCATAATCATAAAAACTTTTCATACCAACACCAAAAATGAGCTTTCAATTGATAAAAGTGGTTTATTTTTTTAATAATGTTGATTAGGGTACGCAGACTACTGGAGTGCAACTTAGTATTAGAACAAACCGCAGAGGGTCTCCAAATCAAAGTACCGGTATACAATGCTAGGATATTCTGCTCCTCATTTTTGATAGCTAGACTGGGCTATGTTTTCGACAGGTTTGTATATGCATTTGATGGGGAGATTCGTGCAGCACTTGAAACTGCGGTTTCAAAGCAAATAATTAAGAGCGTGGAGCAGCTGGATAACTACCTGCAAGCGCTTCCTCGCAACCAACCCATTGATGATGCTTCTGCTATTGATGTGACCGTCGTGGGAGAGCCGCTGTTGAGCTTGTCGTTCTTCAGTGTGGGCGTGAAGGGGGAGTTCACCTCTCTTCTGAAACCCATCAATTTCACAGCCCCGGATCATGGATTGCAACCAGGACTGTTCTGCAGCGACTCTACTAAGATGGTCACCATCGCCCTTTGTGACTACGTTATTAACTCAGCTACGGCTGTGTATTATGAGGTGCGTGGATTGACATGGTGTACCTTTCTCTGCTGGCTTTTTATGTTCTCCCGTAATTGCCTGAACCTACAATTAGAAAGTCCACTGCTTGATTATGGTAACCTTTAAAAAATATTTCTACCGTCCAGAAATGTAGGGCGCGATTTCTTCTTTCTATTGGTGTATTTTTTTCCTTTCCTTGAAGCGTCCTAATGATTCGTTTCAACTCCTTTAGCTTTAGAAGTTGCTACGTTATGGACATGTACGGGTTAAGTTTGAATTACATGTTGACCGTTTATGCCTGTCCTGAAGAATATGTTTATTAGTCCCTAAGCAGGGTGACTTTAACAACCTAGTAGCCTTATCACAAACCCTACTCACTCCGCTCCGCAGGGTTTGTGATATATGAGGGGTTTTGAAGAGCACCGTGAAGCCAGGATTGAGGTTCTTTAACTTTGGGTGTCTTCAAAGCCTGGGGCCTAGAGGAAAAATCTCTTAGTATGCTGGGTTGCCTCCAGTTCAAATTAGCTGGGGGTTGTTAAGAAAATTTTCATATTTTCAGTTGGCTTGTTAAGTGAATCTCTTACCTCTTGCTTGTACTGATGGAGCCCCTCGGTCTTATGGTTAGGAAACCCAAGCACTATGGAGAGCTGCTAGATTTACCCTAGGGATTGACGTTAATGAGCCTACTGAGTAGGATGTTCGTTGGACTTTAGGATAGTTAGCAGACTAAGGTAATACCTTATTATTTCAACCCCTCTCCTGTTGCTTTCATCGCACATGGCACATAGCAGTTGTAAATGAGGATGGTTTAGAGTCATAATATCATCCTCTGCTGAGCTCGCAGAGACTCATCGATCTTCAAGATCTGACGGTCCTGGTTTAGTCTTGAGGAGAGGGTTATTTCCATCGAGCTCTTGACTGGTTATCTTGTTCATAGTTAACCTATAGAGCTCTTGTATGCAGAATGGTTTTCTGGAGTGGCTAGTGGACGAACTTCCGCAAGAGTCATGGTTAAATACTCACTTTTGGCGGTGGCTCATACCCCAATTGTACAAGAAATATCCAAACATGGATATGGCTTTGGACTTTGCCTGTTCAGCAGCACCCACCGTTCAGCTTCAAACCGATGGTGCCACGGTGAATGCTGCTGCTGAATTGACTTTGATGGTGAAAACGGATGGACAGAGTCTGCCTGTAACTTGCATATCTTTGGTGAGTTTCTATTTCAAGAAACTAGATTTTGTTTTTTCTTAGCAGCCGATGCGACTTCACATGCTCGATGCATTTCCCTGACAAATTCGTTAGACTTGGATGTGACTTTTGAGAGGTGTGCATTAAGTGTAAATTCCTATTTCACTGTTTTTTGTAAAGATTATCGTCAAAGTTATTGGTTATGGTGTTGGATGGCCGTCTAGCCCCCTCTAACTTTAATTACCATGTTAGATGCAAATGGACGTAATATTGAAGGTTGTATAGGTGGAATGGAATAATGTTGAAAACGGTGCACATGGCTTTTTGTACTTCAAACGAGTTTGGTGCTTTAGTGATTTAAAATTTAAAATTGAGTCTTTAAATTTGGTATTTATGTGGTGTTTGAATGGTTTTGGTGTTCAAGATTCAACTGTCCATTTCCCTGACAAATGCGTTTGTGCTTGGTAGGCGTTGTCCATGGATGCGATTGTGAATGTCGTGGGTAACAACATCACGGCTGAAATCACGCTAAATGACCTAACCATGGAACTGAAATGGAGCGACATTGGCAAATTTCCAGTCAACCTTCTTCAGGTGAGTCTGATACAGTCTGATACTTATCATGCAGGTTTTTCCTTCTGTGTTACAGGCTAATACTTTTTTTTCCCTCCTGCATCTACTCGTCGAAACTTGAATGTGCTGTTATACGTGACTTCAAAAACTTTTCGCAATTTGATGTCTGAACAGAGAAATTTAGACATGTTTGAGCTTTTTTTATTTCTCAATATTTGAAAGAGCATGAAATGTGTACTTGGACAAATATGAAACTAGCTTGATTTGGTGTTGTAGGTTTTATTCTCATTTTCCTAGAACCATCCAAACAGGATGAACTCTTAGGCTAAAGAGGATGATCAGGACACACATGTTGAAAGCGTTTAGGGGTTAATTACATCAAAGTAGTAAGTGAGTATTTTGGTCAGAAAGATCCATGAAACAAATGGGGAGAAAGTTTGCTTGAAGATGGATTGAATAGATCCAGTCTTTCCTTCTCTATGAAATAGTCTTCAGCCCATGTGCATTGAATGGTGGGGGCAGACTGTCAAGAAGCAAAATGACTTTCGATTCGCTTTGGATCTTCTTAACAATTGTCATGTTTCTGGAGTTCTGATAAATGGAATTGAATGCAGCCGACATTGCGAACAGTCATCTCGAGAGTGATTCTTCCGATTTTGAACAAGAGGTTGGCACATGGTTTCCCCTTGCCTGTGCTACCAGCTGTAGACCTCGAGAATGCAGACATCCGGTATGAGGAGGGCGCCATCTTCATATGCAGCGATGTGTATTATAAGGGTGGCATCTTTAAGCCACCTCCGGCTCCTCCTGCTTCCCAAGCTCAGAAGTGATCTCTCTCTATTGTGCCAAGAAGGTTGTGAGTTTACTTGCTTGTACTGTAAACTAGAAGGTGTTGTTTGCAGGCGTCTCAATCCTGCCTGGAACAGTTGTCCAAGATTCATTGTTGGTGAGATCACAGTGTTGGTGTGAAAGGTTTATGGCACAAGATGATTGACATCAGGAATAGCAGAAAAGTGAAGTTCTGTACCTCAGTGTCATTAATGCATTGTATAATAGTCTCTTTCCACTTGGTACTCTCTTACTGGTGGACTGGTGGTGTTCAGTGACAGAAGAAAGGCCTTCGTCTTTGCATTTGGGAACTTGTGCTCGGTATACTAATTGGTTAGGCCTGTCTAAAGTAATTACTTACAGTGGACAGGGATGCACAGTGAAGCCTTTTTTAAGGTGTTTGGATACCGGTATTGACAATGTATGCGCAGGAGTCAGGATACCGCTCAATCGCTCATACCAGCTTTGTGGACCCAGGGTGCAGTACTGTACTAAAAGAAAATTCACCTTGGGGACTGGATAACGTAGGGACTAATCATTTACAAAGCATGATGAATTTTGGAAATTTAGATTTTGTATTTCGACCCCATAACATTCTCGAGTAGAGAGGCTGGGGAGTCCTTCCAGTGTCACTGTACCATGATATTTCCTTGCAAGGTAGTCTCCTCTTAACCCCAAAACGCCCCAGGGGACCAAAAGTGTCCTCACATTGTTTAAGTTCAGTTCAAAGTGCTGTAACCTTTGCATTTGATATCTGAATTCAATAAAACTAGTTGGGAAATTTGCACTCTATCTTCTAGTTTGTGTGGTAAAATTTACAAATCAATCCGAGATGTACTGATTTTTTTGTAAGCCAATCAAAGTTCAGAGGTTCAATTTGAGTTCACCAAACTGCATTTGATGGCTGCAACTGTGGGGTTTGTATCTCCTTCATTCAATGTTTGTTTTCAATCAAATTTGTTGGGTTATGTTCCCCTTGAAATCTAGTTATTGTGGTAAATTTTTCATGTCAATCCAAGTTGTTTTGAATGCTTGAGAGCAGTTCGAAATTCAAAATCCCAACTTTTTTGGATTACAGTGAACTTTGGTGGCTTGTTTCTTCATAAGGTGTCCATTTCCAATTTAAAAAATTGGTAAAGTTTTGCATATTGGTCTAGTTTGTGTGGCTAAAATTTCATATCTATCCTAGAAGATATGATTTATTGGGAAGCATTTAGCTATAGATGTGTTTTTTGCAACTTTTCTTGCTATTTTTTGACATTTCAAAGCCATTTTGTAGACACAATGGAGTCAATTGAATGATTTTTTTTTTCACCTATGTGTTGTGTGCTTGTTTTGGGTTACTTTGTAGTTTCAAGTTTTTTCATTTGAGTAGGTTTAGAAATAAAATTTCACCTCCAAATGTGTTGCTAGGAAAATTTCAGCATCCTTTTTCAACACTATAACATTATAATCTTGCAATCTTTGTGGCCAAATGATTCCAAATTCAATTCAAATCATCTACAACAAGTACACTACAAGATTGTATGGTCAAGATTTCTATACCTTAGTGACATTTAGATCTATAACACTTCAAAGCAATGATGTTTTTGAACCCAAAAAGGTTTTGGGCATTTAGAGGTTAAAGCAATCTTTTGAGAGATGATTGCATTTGAGAGGAAGCTAAATTCCTTGAAACAATTTTCAGTAAATTTTTGTAGGAAGAAAAATATAATTGACATCTAATCCAAGTTGTTTTATATTTTTGGACCTTCATGAAATTAGTTACCAATTTTTGAAGTTGAAATGCAATGGTTGCTAAAGCGATCACTTCCTGAAATGTATTCCAGTGAAGAAAGCAAAATGTACCTTTGTGTTAGTGGTTGATGTTAGATCACCCTACTTTATTGTGGCCTATGATTCATGGACAAGCTTGCATTCAAGATTATTCACATTGAAAAGACCTTTACTTATGCAAAGCAAAGGGGCACTTACCTTGAAGTTTAAGCATGTTATGGCCAAATCAAGCTACAAAGATTGACACAATAGGGATAAATTTCTACATTCATCTCCAAAGGTGAAATTTTTGTAGTATACCATTGGATCCACAAATTGATATGAGCAATAGCTTGATGGCTAATAATGTATGTTGCAAGATTTATTTGCATATAAGGTGAATGAGGAAATTGTTGACACAAGTTTGGCCATATCTATGCAAGCCGTCATTTTTAATGTATATTTTATGGTCTTGACCATTTAGGTACTTTTTATGCAATAAGGATGAGAAATTTCATTAAAGGCATGTTTCTGTTAGATTTTGTATTAGTTTTCTAACATTCATATAATACGAAGTGGAATACATGTCAAAAATTCTAGAAAAGAAATATTTCTTTGTTGGATTGCGCTCTCCACATCAAGTTTTTATCTCCACAGTTCTTAAATTATATTATTTGGTAATGTAGCATTTTTATTGTCCATTTACGAATGGAATTTTCAGGTTTTTTCCCCTTCAAATTTTCACGCAACATATGGTCAAGGAGTAGCTTCAAGGCGCAATAATTTTAAAAACATTTGACAAGATGGTTAAAAAGTTATTGTATGATATGTAGTTTTTTATGAAATCCAAACAACTTAGAAAAAATCACTTCTTTTAGAATTAAAAATTTGAACTTGGTGTTTTGTATTTGTATATACTTAAGAAGCTTTGAACCATTCTATCTTAATTAACGAGATGAAAGTTATGAGTTTAGTTTGCGCATAGTTAAAGAATCTCTACTCCAGAATAAATTCTTAAATCCTATTGTTGAATTGGGAAAAAATAAAAAACGTAAGATGTAAATTGATTATTCCAATAATACTATTGTTGGAATTGGGATTTTTAATTCTATAACTAAATTCTTAACAATTTAATATTTTTTAATCATATTGTACTTATTTCTTCAACATACTATAGAAGGAGAGGCCAATTGTAGCATGTAAACATTTTGGGGGTAAAATTTTTGAAAACTAAAGCTTAACCACATGGAAAGAACTGAAAATACTTCATTTTGAAAATCAAGGATCACAATTTATCTTGCAATTGGTAAAGTTTCTTACTCTAAAATCTTAGGAATGTGTACTCTAATAAAATAATTAAAATATCCTATAGTTGCTTTTTTTAATGAATAAATATAGATGAAGATTCTAGGCTTGCTTCAAATACGAGTATTTTGAAGTAGTTATGGGCATAAAAACACCAATCTTTCGGTAGATAATTTTTTTTAAGTCACCATAATCAATACTTTGTACATAAACTATAGTACAAACTGAAGGAGGTATCTTCATTGAAATTGGTGACAATATGCTTGCGTCCCTAAAAAAAGATTCCTTTTAATACAATTTCCTTCACAAGGGTAAATGTACATAGAATCTATGTTTGCAAATATAGAATAAAAATAGATTGGTATACTAACCTCAAAAGGATCAAACCGCATTTTTTGGCAACATAACAATTATAGTCAGTTCACTATAAATGGAATTTTTTTTTTAATTTTTTTTAATTTTCACACAACGTGTGCCCAAGGAGTAGCTTTAAGGCCCAACAATTTTCATAACTTTTGATTACATGGTTAAATAGTTATTGTATGATATGTAGTTTTCTTTGATGTGCATGCAATCTTGGCAATTCAAAATCCTTAAAAAAAAATTTGAATTAAATTAAATTGGTTCTCTAGATTTATATATACGTGGACAGCTTTGAGTCATTCCATTTTTATTAATGAGATGGGAGTTATGAAGAGTTTTAGTTTGTGGGTAGTTATAGAATCTCTACTCTAAGATAAACTTTGAAGTTCCTTATTTAAGTCAATTTTCAATATTTTTAGAAAAAAAAGATCATAGGATGTAGATTTTTTATTACAACATTACAACCAGTGGGATTGGTATTTTTTAGTTCCATAACTAAATTCTCATCAATTTAATATTTTGAATAATTATCTACTTCTTTCTACATACTATTTTTTTCTTATATGTTATACAATTCCAAATGATTTGAAAATTTTCAAGCATGTACCCAACTTGCCTTGAAGAATGAATCCAAAGAGTAACCACCATTTTGGACATTTTTTCATACAAATGTGACCTTGTGAACTGCACATGCCTATTTTTTCATAGGGCCCCAAAAAATATTTTTGTCACCTCAAATGCTAATATCTTGCAATCTACATGGGGGAAATTTTTGAATTTTTTTTCACATCTTCTCAAACTAGCTTATTACAAGATCTTATATTTGCATGTGTCTAAAAATGTGTTCTTTTTTCTAAAATTTAGTACTTATACTAGAAATGGCAATTTTGGAACGTTTTTGGTAAAAAAAATTGGTCAAAAACCTTTAGGGGTTAATAAAAATTCAAATTTTGTTCATTATTTTTTATTATGACAAAAAACAGCCAAAATTTGGATTCATAAATGAAAAAGGATCAAAAATTTTGAAATGCATATTTAGAAAACTAATGAAGTTTGATCAAACAAGAATATGAAACGTTCTTTAACGATTAATGTGAATTCAACATTTTCAAATTTGATCATCCGAAGTAAATAGTTTCTTCTCAAGTATTCTCCAAGGTGAAACTTTAGATCAAAAGCTATAAAAATTTTGTTGCCTTCCAAAGAAAACTTGTTGGACTAGTATACATGGGAGTCTTGGATCACCATTCATCCTTTAACCCTTTACCGCCCACCCATAGTCTATGTGCAATGGATGCTTCCATCAAACAATTTTGGGAGAATGAGTTGAACTTACCATTCTGATTGATTGTTACCTTTGCAGCGTTAGTGTTGAATGTGATTTCCCCCGAGATGAGATTTTCGTGGACTACATTTTCAGATGACTATAACAATTGATCTCGGGTGTCATCACGCTTCCCTCGCACATTTTCAGCAGACGAAAAACATCCCCCTTTCACCGGTGGGTGAAGAGGGGCTATTATTACCCCCCTTAAAGGACGGAGCCCATGATCGTGTAGTCAAATTTGCGTACGTTCAACGGACGCTTGGTCTTTTAGGGGTTAATTAAGCACATCTAAAATCGTTCATGTTAATTTGCATCGTTTTTCGGCTTACGAATTCCCGTGTTCAGCTTGATAAAAACTCATGTTTGGCAGCATGGGCTGTCCTTGGCTAAGTCCTCATGTACTCATTGCTCCCATTCAAACCCAAAGACGAACAGACAAACAGACGGGTATTGTTTTTTTTCTTTTCTTTTCTTTTCTGAAAGACTTTGAAATGGCCGTGACGTGTACGCTTACCTTACATTTGATCTACCTCGACAACCCCTGTCTTGTTCTTCCTGTCGCAGGCGAGTACAACTGCGCGCAAAAGTACTCCCCACGTCTTCTGCGGGAATACGGTCGGCCACCATACCCCCGTGGGGGCCAAAACGCTCGAGTCCAGAAGCAGCCTATCTTACATACGATCCCTCAGTCCCTCCCTTCCCGATGAGTAAAATAGAAAAAGAAAGAAAAAAAAAAAAAAAAAAAAAGTACAGATAAGAAATTGGATTTTACAGTCACAGCGCCCATAAAATCAGACAGATGGACATGATCACGGGGCCACACACCCTCTCGAAGAGGGGCCCGGATCACATCCCGGGAATATTACCTCTGTCAACCGATATAGAGACAGATTGGGAACATGATAGGCTCCACTGCGTCATTTTCTAGGGACCCATTCAAACCCAAAGGCTCACATCATGCAAAGGGCACTTGAGGATGTTGGCGCAATGATATTGGTGGACGGAAGGCTCGCTCGCTGCTACGCACGAAAAAACGGACCACCACCATGGTGGTGGCGACCCCCCTCGCTCGTCCCCAAGGGGAAACGCTGAAATTTATTTTATTTCCCACGCACGATAAACTTTGCAAATTTTGTATTCATATTTGCAATCCAAGGCCCCAAATTAGCTAGGAGAGATGTGTAGACTGAGATAAATGAATCAAGCACAAAATAGGGGGGGGCTTTTATTTTACATGCACCTCTGGAATGACTTCAGGGGGGACAAGTGAGGGGGGTGGTTTACCCTGGCCATGGTGGTGGGGTGAAGTTGGAGAGTGTTGTTGGATATAGAACATGAAATTTTGGTTTGTTGGATTTTTATTTAGTTCTACTTTGTTGGACGCAATTTACTCCTAGGACGTCGGACTGGTCATCTTGTAAATCATCATTTTTGGCACCTTGTGTATCATTTGCTTGAAAAAACAAAAAACAAAAAGAGCACTCTTTGAAGGTCAAACTATCCTACGTGTAGGTCAATTTTGTAAATAATTAGGGAAAAATTTGGAACATGTCTAAAATTTGAAACACTATACAACTATTTGTTGAAAATTTGAAAAAAGTTCATTGTTACCAATTCTAAACAACCCTTTCTAGTGCACAAAGCTAGGATGGAAAAAAAAAAAAACTTCCTTGTATATTGAAGTGTAGAATCTTGCATACTATTTATATGAGAATGTGTGAAAATTTTATTTTAGACACTTCGGCCATGTAGGTTTTAAAATTGTAGTAGTAAAAAACAAAATTTCAAGTTTTTTTGGCATCTTGCTTTGCTAGGTTTTTAGACTTTGAATTTGCTTCACTTAAGTATTTTGCTTTATAAATTTTGAGGTTTAAATCTACATGGTGAAGAACTGAATTTAAAATCTTCAAAAAACAATATCAATTTTTTTTGGTGATAATTTTCATTCTTAAGATAATTTTCAAATAGAATTAGATGCGAGATGGAATGGAAAATGAAAGCATTAACAACTCTAAAATGGAATTGAAACACATCAATCCTAACTATGAAGTCACTATTTTCCTGCAAATCATTTCTAACAACAACAATAGTAATATAATTTTGAACATAGAGAGTAATATAATTGTTTGAGAAGCAACAACCAAAGCAATTGCATAAAATAAAGTGAGTTAATGTAAGGTGGGCACCCCAAAAATGCAACCCTAATCCCTAAACCACCATCTTCACTTTGTGTACACCTCCAAAATCAATTATAAACCTAAATTATGTGGACAAAAAACAATTGTCGAACCAAACTTTGCTCCTTCCTAACTTTTGCATACAGTATCCAAATGTCACCTTCTCCGGTGCATTGGAACCTCCTTTCCTAGTCCCAACAAAAAAAGTACAAAGATTTGACTAGTCTAATAATAATACCAGTAGTAACTAGGCATAGAAGCAAAGTGTGGGGTGTGTGTGTGTGTGTTTTTTGGGGGGGAGGGGGGTATGCACTTTAAATGATTTCCAAAAATCAATTGTATACCTAAATTATGTGGAAAAAAACAATTGCCGAACCAAACTTTCCTCCTTCCTAACTTTTGCATACGTGATCCAAATGTCACCTTCTCCGGTGCATTGGAACCTCCTTTCCCAGTCCCAACAAAAAAAGTACGAAGATTTGACTAGTCTAATAATAATACCGGTAGTAACCAGTGTTTTTTTTTCTGGCACTTAAGTGCCAGACTCTAGTGTCGTGGCATGGTAACAGTGGTTTAAATTTGGAGGGACCATCTCCCATTTCCTGCATGGTGTACTGCTACAGTGCAAAAAAAAAACCCTGGTAGTAACTAGGCACAGAAGCAAAGTGTGGCGGTTTGGGGTGGGTACCCACTTTAAAATGATTTCCAATTCTCCTTGAGCTAGGCCCCGTCCAGCCATGTCCCTGCCCCCTTCCAATTGAAAAGATACAAAGATTTCCCCTCCCTCATTCCCTTTATTGCACAGATCCCCACCACCAATTCAGGGCGTCCATCACCACCATACTCCCATAGCCATGAAAACAGAACGGAGCTGCTAACAACAAAAAAATTCTGCAAAGAAAGCTGGGACGCCCCCCGGAGAGCCCCCCCGCCCCGTCCTTCTGTCCGTCGTCCGTCCGGATATTCCCCCCGGGGGACGCCATCTTGCCCCATTTTTTTAATAGAAAAGGGCGTTCCCCACTCATGACTTGGACGACCAAAAGGAAGCCCACATCCGTCAGGGGCAGGCAACTCATGCCCCTCAGACAGTGTGTATTTCCACCAACCCGAGGCCCTTTTATTGGAACCCATATGGAACCCCGCTTGCGACCCATGTGAAGGCAGCCAGCCAGCCGTGTTGGGATTCATGATTGAATTGCGACCACGGGATTAAAGAAGGGGAAGGGGGGGGGAGGGACCCACCTTCATTCTGGGCTGGTGCCAGTGCCAAAAAGTGGATTTTATCAAAGGGTCAACCAGCTCTTGTTCGTCGCGATCATGGTCCCGAATCTTCTTCCTTTTTGGAGTTTTTACCAACTACTTTTTCCTTCGGTTCCCGTATTCAACTACTTTTTCAAAATACCAAGTCCAGGTTTTTATTTTCTCTATCTTTTACTTGGATCAGAAAGTAAATAGATATGTTTTACCAATTTCTTTCCTATGATGTTTTCAAATTGCAATTTTTTTTTTTTTTTTTATCAATTTCATTGGCTAACAATGAACTAACTGGTTGTTCTCCTTGCTAGTTTTCCAAATATTGAGTATGTATTTTTTTTTCTCTATTCTAGAGTGAATTCAGTTCCCTGGATGCCTTCCCAAAATGTGGCCATTCCCACAATCCAAAAAAATTGTGTTCAAAATACGCCCCCACCCCCCAATTGTTCCTTCCCCATAGAATTATGCAGGTGTAACAATAAATCCACGACCGAGACAAAACCGGGGCAAAGGGGGAGCACCGCATAGTTGAACAACTACTACTGATCACATGACATGAGCCCCCTCCCCGGGGAATGGAAGGAGATGGTGTGCAATGGGGACGACGATCGTATGATTGTGCGAGAAGGACAATGGCCCCCAAAAAATAATGTCATGTGCCACCTCTCTCACTCCTTCCTTTCCCTCAAGCAAGAAAATAAAATAAAATAAAAAAGGGGACCACCTAGCGACATCATCCACCCTGTCTACATACGGGCTTTTGGTCTGCCTTTAGCCCCTCATCTTTTGATGCTTGACCTTTGACCAACAACCAAACCTGCCACAACCCCCCTGCGATGCTGCCCCTCTTCTTCTTTTTTTTCCTTTTGGCCTGACGGAAACTCGGGAGGGAGGGCGGGGCCCGGGATGGGACACGACGGACTCCTCCAAAAAGGCGATACGGCCTATGTGGACATGGCTCCTATTCATCAGGCTTTTTCAACGTGAAAATGGGCTTGGAAAAATATTAAAATCTCAATCTGTGGGGGGTTTAAAACAAAATTAAAAATTCGTTGTGTTGGGGGCATGAAACAGGAGTCGTCAAACTCACCATGTGAGATTAACTTAGCCCATGATTTGCACATGCCACTTTGGTTTGCAGTATCATGACTCCAGTTAGTGTCAGACAGTTTGGGGATTAGGACCTTCAATTCATTTATTTACTGGTCCACTCAATATGTACATACACGGGAGAAATTATTTTTAGAACATCTAGTATAAAAATAAAAACTTGGACCTGGCTTCGTAACTTTGGCATACAATATTGAATGTCGCGCTCTTTGGTGTGTTGGAACCTCCTTTTACTTGTCAACAAGAAAATATGAAAATTTTGACTAGCCTAATATTAGTAAGTGGGTGTAGTAGCAAAAAGTGGCGGTTTAGGGACTACCACCTCAAAAAACTTAAACCTAGGTATACAGATTTGTCCCAATAGTGTGCATGATGGCACAAATTTAGAATCGAATTCATATTCTTTTGAATTAGTGCGAGTCAAAGTATTTTGTGGTGACATTGATTATCTACATAATACTAATTTTCCTTCTTACTAGTAGGACAAATTAGTACAACTAGATTATAAGGTTTTTTATTTTGTTAATTGTATGCAAATACAAGAAATTATCTTCATTGGAATGATAACAATGAGTTAAATCCACAAACATGGAAGAAAGATATAAAATGTGGATGAAAACAAAAATAATAATCCAAAATTGTGTACATGCATTAAAAAAAAGAGTGATACTATCCCTAAATCTTGTAGCAGTTTAGTAATTTCATTCATTGCAAAGGGAGAACGTATAGCTAAATTTCCACTTGCAATTAGTTTTTATCGCATTTAAGTGGGGATTTGGGCTCAATGAAAACAAATTTAGTAGGCTAGATCATGTAGGTTTATGAGATATACCTTCACGTAAATACATTAAATAGATAGACGAGATTACATATACCTCCATGTAAATACATTAAAGTATGACATATATATGTGGTCAAACTTCCAAATTGTTTAAAACCATATAGAGAATATGCAATCTCATCTCTCTATTTAAATCATTCATATACAATGTGAAAATGTGGATGCAAATTGAAGAATTTTGAATGTCCAGTTCATGGTTACAGGCCTGTCGTTTTAAGGTGAAAAAAAGATGTTACTGAAAAGTAATTGGCAATAAACTCCAGGTTTCGAAAAAATAATAATAATAATTGACAAAGTTTGTTTTGTGTCGGTCTTGCACTTATTATACATGTTACTGAATGACTTTCCCAATCACTGTAGAAATGAAGAATGCACCTATTGGTCCAAAAATCACATAATTTTTTTGTAATATACCCATGTGATATGTCTTGTCGTTTCAGGATTAATCCTATTCAGTGAGTCCATGACGAGTGGACCACTAGTCCATTACACACCGTATTTGAACACGATGTACAATTAGATGACTTGTTCCAACGACAAGTGGAAGTGACAAAAGAGAGAACAGAATTGAAGGTCCACAGGAATGCAGCAGACCACGACACTGCCGCTGATGAGTGAATGGACAACATAAATCTGGAAAATGAGCAAGTCGCCAGAAATCAGCACTCCTACACAAGAGTCAACAAGGTATAGAACAATTTCAACACCGGGCAGTCTGAAACGATCAGCCCCCCAAATATGAACACAATGGAAACAAACAAACATTGATAAATAACATAATGATAATATATATAAATATATATATATGTATATAGCCTCATCCAGGTCTGGACCATAAAATAGGTGTTCACCTTGACATGAGCATTGTAAAGCCAATGACTCAAAAAGCAGTATGGACTTTGTCTCTGGCTATGGCACAGAAATCACTCTATTCGACAAGGTGTAGCCCACCACTACGTTGTTCTGGAGGAATGGTCCTCGTTTTAAAGTGGACAGGCGACTGCTGGCTACAGCACATGGTCATTCTTCGGGGTACTGGATGCTTCCCATCAATCCTTCTACGAGTCCAGTCTGGTTTCCCTTCAGCGTTGTGCCCCATTGTTTGATACTCCCAATAGACTTTGACGACTGCACGCTTCTTCAGGTTCTTTCTAACAGACTCAACAGCCTGCCACAGCTATATCGTCTCCCAGACATAACCATAGAGCGGCAAGGCTAGTTACAACACCAAAAAAATGCTACACTACATCAGAAAGGCAGCCAGACAGAGAAGAGGCCGGCAGCAAACTGAAGAAGCAATGCAAAGCAGCATTGCAGGAAGGTTGGAATAAATAACCACAAGAAGAGTAACAACAAAATACAGTACGTGCCGCACTGCAGGGTACCTGTGCAGAGAAAATACACGTAAAAGTCATCCTCCACCTGTTATTTACTATGACCTTGTTATACCGACCAGAGGAATCAAACCCGCAAGATAAAAAGGTCAGTTACCCAGCAGAGTAATTAAGGAACCCCACACTACAGAATGACCAGTGCGTCTGCTTTGCCCGTTCTTCCTCCACAAGTGCTAAACGACGAAAAATGGCGCACCAGACATAATGTTGTTTTATGCTCTGCAAGGTGCTAATGGCTCGCCTGCAAGGAGGACACAAGCACCCAGAGATGTGCAAATCCTCTCAAACGGTCACGAACGACACATGTCACTTCATCGACCCCCCACTGCAGCTTGCGTTTTCATAGGGTCTGCATTTTTTGGGGCTGCAAACAAAAAAATTCAACAAAATCAGAAAGACTGAACACAGCCAAAACCTGTTTCAGTAACTTAGCAATTCATATCAAAACTACATTAATATGCGTCGCGAATTTTGGCAGCTTACCAAGGTTCACCTCCTCAGATCCCTTCATGATGCGGAGCCTCTTGACAGCGTTAATGAACAACCTGCAAAACATAATTCAGAAGTGAATCATAAGTTGAAAATCGAGTTGAGAGGAAAATAAACAAATTACAAAGGGAGAACGCAATCATCAAAATCACAAACGAACCATATGCAGACGTCATATAATCATCTACTAGTTCAGGACTTACTCCCAAGGGACGTCGCCAACAAGCATGAAGTCTCCTTCACGATCCTCATATATGAGAACATATTCCGAACCATCCAGAAAGTTCAGCTTTCGGCTGGTTGAAACAAAATGACTCTCCGCGCTGCTTGAAGTCCGGCTGCCACCTATACATCGCCATCCACCAAAAGAGATATCTCAACACAACATGATATAAAACAGTATAGAGCAGCTTCCATGACATCATCGAAAAGCTACATAATTGGCACGGCATGAAAATTATTGAACCACAACAGAGTAACCACCGCAGAATATATAATACATACCATTGATGAACTGTTGGAACATCTCTTCTAATGCCGGGTATAGCTTCTCGTAGCTATTGTTGGTCTTCAGGTCCACCTTTCGACCAAAAGGGACGCCATCCATATATATTTTCACAAACCAGGAATTGGTGACGGAAGATGATGCAGAACCCTTTCCTTGCACAGAAGGACAAGCTGTTGCAGGAGCTGAGGGAGTAGGCGCAGGCCTCACGGGATTGTTGTTCCTGACGAAATTCCTCACAGGGGGCCAACCCACAGTCTGATTCTGCCTGCATGCGTGAACCATAAAACCGATCAGAAAGTCAAAATCTCAAGACAACCCATGAGAAGAACCATCTGCAAGCATGGCAAAGGATTACATAAAATAACAGCCTTCGTCTTAGTCTTTGGTAAAGCAGCAAAAAAGAAGTCACTTACGCAGGAGATGGTGGTTGATCATTGGGAGGTGCCACTGCTTCATTCAGACCATGCTTGCTAGCTTCGTTGCTGACTTTGTTCGATGAATCACCAGCATCTTGCACATTCTTGATCATAGGATTCCTCCGCAAGTGTCCACCTCCGCCCGTGAAGAGTTTAGTATTGTCCAGACTTAGACTTTGCCATGTTGAACTCTTGTTAACAAGAGATGCAGTCCTCATCCAGGGCTTCCCCACTTGCTGCGACTTGACTTTCACATCCTGTTGCTCACTTCCGCACATGCCCTCGCCACGATTCACATCGCCATGACCTTCCCGGGCAACCCCACCAGGACCGGATAATCCATTATGGTTCATCCCAACAGCCTCTGTGTAGCCCCGCTTGACACCATTGTTCTTCACTCCAGGAAAAGCGTTATAAGGTGCATGCAGACTAGTGGGGTACTTCCCTTTCTGGCCAGCTTCGTACTCTTGCGGTCTATGGTGCATGGGTCTGTTCACGTTGGCAGGCTTCATCACCTGAGCAAGTGGAGCATGTTGCGCAGCCTTCATGGCTCGAAACTCTTGTAAGATGGCGTTGTTCCGCTGTGAACCTCTGACAAGACTCTTAGCAAACTCCGGCTCTGCAACCGAGTCTCTTCCATCCTGCTGCTGCTGATGGTGATATGCGGCCCTCTTTGCAGGATTCTCACTCACGTCTTGAGCAACAGGCGCATCCAACTTGCAGTCCGCAGGTGGTTCCAAGACCGCCCGGTAAGAGTCGGTCACATTGCCAAAAGCCATAGACTCCTGATCATCTGACTTCCTGGTTGGCTTAAGACCAAGACAGAGCGCAGTGGCACTCTCGTTGAGGTCCAGCGCCTCCCTAAAGCTCTTCTCCGGTTGTTGCTTGTCATTGGAGCTGTTCGCAGATGAGACCTCCGAAAGACCGATGTAATCATGCTCCTTCAGAGTAGTGCCACTGTTATTACTATTCTCATGTGGAGAACTCTCAACAGGCGAATCCGGGTAAAGAGTCTCATAGTTCATTGTCGTCTTCTCACCAAAGTGCTGCTGCTGCGCTCCAGTCAGGGAGCTACAACCCTCGCCTCCGTTCATCGAGCAATAATGCAAACGTAAACACTAAATAATATCCTCTAGACAGTGCGTATGCTCTAACACCACAAGATCTTGACATTGGCCATCTAGGTCCCAGCTTCTCCTGCGATACCACAGGACCGATACCACCAACATTAACAACAGTCCACCATCTCTCTCTTCCCGACCAAACAGCATCAATTACTCCGCCAGACACACACATACCAGTAAATACAAAAACAACATCTCACTGAAACACAACCTCGAACTCTAAACACGAGCTAAAACATACTAACACGTGCTACCTAGGCCACCTGTTCTCCTGCAGAACCAACAACCACACTACAAACAACAGTCCACCATGACTTCCCCAAGCAATTACACTCTCCTCAACACACACACACACACACACACACACACACACACACACACACACACAAATACACACCAGTAAACAGGAAAAGAACAACTGCACCTAACTCAACCACCACACCACCTCAAACTCTCAACACAAGCATAAACCACTACTTTAACCTCTCACTCACTCGCTCCAAGCTCCTGTCACTATCCCCGCCATTCTGCACACTCCCGAAGACCTCAAAAAAGAACCGGGAGCCTCACAACACTCCACATTCCAAACACCGACACATGAACCTTCTGAGCAACTAAAGAGACTCAGTCAACACGCCTTCACGTCACCAGAACCGTGAGCTTCAAAACTCCAAACTCCGCCATAGCTCACCTTAACCGCTTCCCGCACATCCCCCGACTTCGTACTCTCACCCACCACCACCACCACGTCCTCCTCCTACTCTTAAACCGCCACAGACACGACGCTAAAACCTCTGTCACTCTACCTTCAGCTGCTGCAGCAACCGTGAGCTTTCAAGCGTTTGCGGCTATCTCCTCTCTCAACAAGGGCTAGTGGTTCGCCTTCAGTAAGCTTAGTCCTCCAAGCCATCCACTCCACTCTCTCTCGCTCTCCAGTCCAAAGTAAAGCCTCTCCTTCTACAGCATCTCCGGCGACTCTCTACCGATTCCTCATCAGACTTCAACCAAGCAACTTCAGCGCAGGAGCTTCGTGGCTATGGCGAACTGGGAGAGCACCTCTAGAACAACAAACCCTCTCTCTCTCCTTTGCTCTCTCTCTCTCTCTCTCTCTCTCTCCTCTGCCACCAACCCCTATCATCAAGGGGGCGGAGACGAAGGCTACTACGTTCATCCGAGTTTCATCCGATTGGTAGACGCGGAAGCAGGCACTCATCGTGGATTTCATCCGTTCGCATCCACGTCTCTTCGTCGCGTCTGACATCCAGACAAGACCCTGACATGACCATCCGTCGGCTTCCGCGGGTACGGCCGTAGTTCTCGTGTACAGGTCGGGTATGGGTATGGAAGTAGGGATACGGCCCGCAAGACATGCCCATGGATGGGGACATACTTTAAATGTGATGCAGGGTGGACTGGTCTGGACCGGTCCGGGGGATGGATGGATGGCTGGATGAATTCTTGTTGTTGAGAGTGTGATTGGATGGATGTGGTTGGAGTTGATGAGTGGGCCAATCCTGTGGGCCAATCCTGTGGGCCAGGGGATACAGGTATGGTGCCCTGGTGGGGCTTTACGGTCGGGAGGAGAGGACAATATGGTGGGGATGGATGAATGAATAATGGCTGCTGGTGGGATGAGATTGAGATGATTTCGTTTCTCACTGGCACGGTGAAAAAACACGTGATGGAGGAGCGTAACTTATGGATGTTTTCATCAAATTGAGGTGCATTTGTTTGGGCATTCAAGGGAATTGAGAATGAATTGCATTATGTTGTTTAAAGGAAATAATATGTATTATAGATGTATATGGTATTAGAAGAAAATCATCCTTTGGAGACGATGTTTTCCACATCATAATAAAAAATAATTTTATCTAAATTTGAATGGCATTTCATATCAATTAAAGAAGATTATATTAAAAATGAATGTGTAAGTAGTAATTAAGAAGGACCTTTTCTTCAAGATTGAGTTGACTTTTGAATAAGCATTTATAATTTAAATATGTATTTTTGTCTGACTTATGAATTCTTTTTAAAGGCATTTAGTACAAAATTTATAGTTTTATTGTATAAGACAATGATTTGTAGTCCTTTGACTACTACAAAATTCAATTTGGAAAATTTTACTCCCAATTTTAAAGTAAAAAATCATTGAAAAAAAAAGATTGGAATGTGAATAAAGTATTATTCAAATTTGAGATAAAGTTCACCACGTTATATTTAAATGGTAAAAAATAATCGAAAATAATATAGGCATGATATTTCAATGATCACAAGAACACAATGACTTTAGAATATTGTAAATTTGCAAATAATATCATTGAAAATATAAACATACATTATGATAATGTTCTAAATTATACAAAGTACTACATGTTAGCACATTCCATTTCTTCAATAGGATTTAAATACATAATACTTTGTTCTAAATTTTTTGTCACCTTTCTTCAAATTTGAGCTTTGGTCAAGATGGCTTTCATTTATCAACTTTCATATCAATTGTTCTATAACTTTTGATATTCAATTTGATTGCAAATTTTTTTTACTTGTAAATATGAAATTGGGACTAGCGTAGTAGGATAGGATTCACTCCATTACATTATCAATGACAAGTATTTTCTTAGTTGTGAAGGGAGTGGGACAAAAATACCAATCATTAAGATGTAACATGGTGTAAAATGATCTTTATCCAATTAAACTTCTCTATCTCTCATTGTATAACTCCAATGATTACTTGAAATTGTTGGGCTACAATTACTCTACAAAGTAGATGCATCCATCCCTGTTCCTTTAAGAACTCCTCCTTCACGTATTAGTGGTGCATATTTTATTTCTAGAATATACTCCATTGATACATGATGACGGAATCAGGTACCAAGGTGGAAAATGGGTGCGTGTACCTCGAGGATTGTTTTCAATAATTGACTTGTTTTCCAAATACACACGTTTCTTGGGCTCAAAAGTGAAAACACGAGATGAGAAAAAACAAAGGATAACTTTTGAGCCGAATTCTTACGAACTTGTCAATGTCCAAATTTTCTTTCATTCATGATGGATGTGTTGAATTTCCTTCGACACCCGACAACAACAAGGGAAAATTAAAAAATTATATATATATATATATATATATATATATATATATGCATATAAGTTACTACTTACTACCTGTTGAATTGTACAGTACTGTAGAAACGACTTCAGGCAAGCCTTTTTCCTGAATATGCCAATTCATTGCCCAAAATGCATTGATGTCTATTTGTATCTTTCCAGAATAAAGAGAATCAATAGGGGTGGTGTTCTTGCCACTACCAACTGAAATAAAGGACTACCCAGTTGGCCTTTTCAATTTTATAATTTTCCAATTCAAATCTAAAAGTAGGTTGCTGAGCTCAGAAATTAAAGAGCACAGCTTACTCCATTGAGTGAGCATTTTTGAAGATGCTTGGAACAACGGAAATTAAGGCAGACAACATTATTCATTAGTTGGGGAAAAAACAAAAAACAAACATCTGAATATCTTTCAATGGCGCTCAGTTAGTGCGTGCTCCAGCAGCAAAGACGTAATGGACTAAGATAATGCTCGAGATTGGGGAGGTGAAACTTCTTTGAAATATTTATCATTAAATTTTTACTTGAAAGGCAAGTGGAATTGGTATCTAACGTAAGTCGTTTCATATATTGGGGGAGTTTTGTGGGATTAGTTATGAAATTTTGAAGTTGAAATGGCATAGGGCTCTAAAATTGTCCACCTCCTCAAATATACAATGTTTGTACATTACTGAAGGCTTAACATCTAAAGGACTGAGGCCTTTTATCCATCAAAACACACTCAGAAATGCCACTTCTATTGCAAAAAGCAAAAGAAATTTAATTTTTGAGGGGGAGAAATCTAATCATAGGACCATATATTAAACTAGTATAAGAATGTATGCAAGAAAATTTCAGAAACTTTGACCACATAGATTGCACAATATTTGCATCCCAAGTGAAGAAAACAAATTTTTTTGCACCTTGCATGACTAGATTTTTTGGCTTTGAATCTTCTTAATTTAAATTTTTTGTACTATCAATTTTGATTTTCTAAGTTTTTATGTTGAATACTTGAGTTGAGAATCTAGGAAAAAAAATTCAAGAAAAAAACACTTCATTTTTATTCACTAAAAAATTGTTAAGTAGAAATAGGTTCAAAAGTGAAGGTAAAACTAAATCGTCAATAGACTATGCTTGATGAAATTGAAATACAATAATTCCAACGGTGAGATTATTCTAGCAAGAAAATACAACCCTGTCTAACAATTGTATTTGAAAAAATGTAAAAAATTGTATTAAAAAATAAATCCTAGAAGTTATTTTTTCAAGAAGATGCTTAGATTGCCCATAACTTTCTCATCACTAGTCCAATAGAATGAATCAAAGCTTCAAATGTAGACAAAAATACATAGTTTTAGGATTTTTCTTTTACACAATTATTTTGTGTTGCCCAATGACCTCCATTATTGGCTTATTGTGCCATAAATTTTTTTCCCAAGCACCAATTGAAATAAAAATTATATATCTACAAAGCTCTTGCAAAACTGCACATCTTCAAAAAAATTCACTAAGAATTGAGGTCATAGGAACCTACTTAGACCCAAATTGTCCCTCAAGGAGACAAACAATCCTTTAGGGGTTAAAAAAACATGTACAAATAGTGTACATTTGAGGAGTTGGGCAATTTTAGAATCTGTGCACTTTTATAATCTCCTACTTTATGGGACAAAATGTCAAGTCTAATAGTTCATCACAAACGTCCATTTGTATACTTTTCACGAATCTAAGGGTGTAGAAAGAGGATTTGCATTATAAGTCATAATGCTTTTTCTACATATCGAATGGAATGATAACAAATCTGCCTTGAAAACCAAACTTGGCATTATGCATTAGTAGTGTACCTTGTGTAATTGCCATGATCAAAATAAAAGTAAAAGTAATTTTCTAATTTTTTAATTCATAAAAAATCCAAAATTCAATATCTTTCATATTGTAGGCCCAAACGTTAGGAAACAAGTTCGTGCACCCTTTCTTGAAGAGCGCTTTCTGATGGTACAAAGAACGTGACCCGTGGATGCATGGTTACGAAGATCTTATCGTAATAAACAAACAAACAAAACAAGCAACCTAATTTAAGATATGGATTATTATTATTATTTTAGAATCATTGAGAATATTAACCCTAGAAGGGCGGGGGGCCACGACCACAAGTTTCAAGTCTCATAAACCGACATCATTGTGTTTGATTGCTGCCATTTTGCAATTATGTATGAATGAATGAAAAAAATTATTTTTATTTTTCAGAGATGATATAATATACCATGTGTGAATCTTTAAAATTTTAATTTTTTTGTGTAAATTTGAAATTATGGGGAATTTCTTAGGAAAAAAGAGAATAAAATTTATATCAAATACAAAATATCCTCATGTATACATGTGTACATTGTAGTCTTTAACATTGTAGTTTACATTGAAGTTGTTGTGTCATTCTAAATTAGGAAATTAGCAGTCCATGGTCATAAGCCCTAAGTTAAAATTGCAATAAAATATCAAATGTTTTTAATGTTTTAATTTTTCAATTAGAGTAGAAATCAAACTTGATAGACTTCATTTCATTAGTTGGGTTCAAATTCAAAGAATACAAATTTTATGGGTTAAATTCACATCAAGTGCAAAGAGCAAAAAGTGGCCCAAACACACTACACTATAGGTGATATGTGGATTAAGCATCTTCTTCTTTTGAAAAGTCAATAATATTGTAATGAAGGATCATATGATACTGGTCATTGAAAATACACTTGAGCAACTTCTCCCAAAAAAATTGGATAAAAAAGTCATCCACAAGACACTAAAAAAACGTTGTTAGCAACATTTCAAGGTTCAATGGATGAAGAGTTTGTTTTTTAAAGATGATTAAGTGAAATGCAATTTGGAATTAAGGTAATTACACCTTTATACATCCAAATAAGCCATTGAACATTATTGTCATTATCAAATTGCTACATTTTTTGTTTGATCTTATTGGAGGTAAAAGAAATACTCAAGATTCATTTTTTATGCATTTTTGGATATTATATAAATAAAATATGAATTGTCAAAGCATTAAACTGAGGTGTATCAAAAAGCAACCTAAGGCTCTCATGTACCGAGGCAAGACATTCAAGGCAAGAATTTAAAATGGTCTTTTTTAGAAAGGGTTCAATTCAAACCATGTTTCTCCTTTTATCTTCCTATATGTCTCAATTTATATTTATATTTTTTTATTTTGAAAAATGCACTGTAAAATGCTACTTAGATGAATAATTTAATGTTCATTTTATCACTTTAGATCCCAAACATTTTTTTTGGAAAATAAAAATTTAAGTATTTTATCAAAAAACATTACACGTTATGGAAACATGGAAGTGTATACAAAGGTTCCAACCATAGAATGTGCAAATGCACTTGGTGGTGGTTATGATATGTTGAATTTGGTACAACAAAATTTGTGTACTAAAAACATGTGGGTGGAATGTTTGTGCACTAATCGGTGTGAACTCTTCATATAGTTACATCTACATTGCAACCAAAACATTTTTTGAATCTCCAGTGACACGAACATGGATGTAAAACTAGATATTCTAACCCTTTCAACAACATAATTATTTCATTCTAACCTTTTTGATGTCTACAACAAGAACTGCATGAAATGAATGAAATATAGTAAGATCTAATAATCTTACAAAAAAAAATTCTATGAATTTTACACACGTTAATTTGTAATGATCAAATATTCTTCAATATGATTCCAATGCAATTTGTAGTCTGAAAATCCATCCATTTTTTGATATGCTAGAGCTTTTTGAAGTTCATGAACTCTTTTTAAAATTTGCTTGGGAATAAAAAATTTTAAATGATTGGCCCCTGTTGTACATCCAAGTATTCTGAAAAAGCATTTTTTTTCCTATTTCTAGTGATATAACTAGCTTGTTCCCTTGATGCTTGGTGATTTTTGGTGCAAAGTTATAAATCAATTCATATCTAAATTAGAAGAAAAGAAGAACTTGCATATATAAAGATTTTTTTGTCTAAATTTTTTGTAGCAATCATTTATTTTGTCTCAAAATCTACACTCTTTTCTTCACAAGGCTCTTTAGGGTGAACTTTTGCATAGAAGGAATCAGATTAGTCAGTTAGATGAAACAAAAGGAATTCCGATTTTTTAAATAACAGTAATTGTTTTCCAAAAATGGACTTATTGTCCTAGTCAAAAAAAGGTTATTGGAGGCTTGTAAAAAGCAAGGGAAACAAGTTCATTGCTTTCTAAAATATATTATTAACATTTGACTTTGAACTTTTTGGATGCTTTGAGTTTGACAATAAGGTAAAGCTTCTTCTACTGAACTCCGCTAAGGCAATTTCAATTAGCTCTCCCAAACATCACATGAAAGCTCATTTCCCTTTCCACATGGAAATTCATCCATTGTGGGGGGCATTTGCACAATAATCTTTTTGGATACACTAAAGGCATCGGAAACACTATACTGCATTATGGAGGCATCTGCGAGGTGCTTACTACCATAGTCCACCCCAACTATAGGGAGGTCATATGACATCCTTGTCAATTATAAACCTAAAATTTTCTGGAAAAAGAAACATGTCGATTCTCTATACGGTCTACCTCTTAACAAAGGCTTCAAGGATGATATTTGCCATCAAAGTCCCTGAGGCTTAGATAGTTGAGTTATATGCCCAATAGACTTTTCATTCACGCCAATCGTTTGGGGACCTGCTCAAGGCAACCGGAACACCTTATTGCACCGTACGCACGTTGGCGGGTGCTTGCCACCACCATAGTCCACACAACTACGGTGAAGGGTCAAATGACCTCGTCGTCATGCGAGGACCTAAAAATTTCTTGGAGAAATGAACATGTTGATTTGCAATCAGCAGCCCAAAATTAGCTAGGAGGCATGATGAAGTAAAAAATTTAAGCAACACAAAATAGGGAACAATTTTACATTTACCCTTTGACAAGCATATACAGAGATCAATCCTCCCTGGCCATTAGTTCCCTCAGTCCAGCAATGAGGGCCGGGGTGAACTGGCCCCTTTGCTCGTCCTGCCAAAGTCCATCTAGGGGTGCATATAGAAAAAAGCCCCCTAAGGTAGGGACCCCCCAAATGGCACCTGACCTTAAAGCACCATCTACAGGTTGTGTACATTTTCAAAACCAGTTATGTACCTATTTGGATGGAGCGCTTTCAGAAACAAACTTTGACCTTTAATAACTTTTGCATACGATGTCCAAATGCCACGTTCTCTGGTGCGTTGGAACCTCCTTTCACTTGCCAACAAGAATATATGAAAATTTGACCAGTCTAATAGTAGTAACTAGGCTCAGTAGCAAAAAGTGGCGGTTTTGGGTGTACCCACCTTATGTCCATTCAGCAATGAGGGGGTCAATTCTCCCTGGCCCTAATTTAACTTACCCTCCTTTTCTTATTACTTACTGCACTCACTGTGCCATCATGCCCACAAGTAATAAGGCCCCCATGAGTACCATGGTATTTTTTTTTTTTTTTTTTAAATTTTACCGGTCCACAGACTAGAGGTGAAGTCAAATGGGTAATATTTAGACCCGCAGGAAACCGGGGGTTGGAGATAAATACGAGGGAACTCAGTTTTCATGGACCGGTGGTGGCTCAGGAATATGGGGAGACTTTTGGGCCATGTTTGGTGAGATGTTGGGCCTTGGTCTGCTCTATTTTAACCCGGCTTGCAACCCCCCTCCCGGCATCCTGCCTTCACATTAATTTATCGTTGAACAATCCTGTTTTCTTTGGGCCCCAAATAAGAAGGGGATGGACCATGGAGGAGTTATTTGAATGGGAGTAATTATAGGGACCCGTAGAATACTTGGCAAGTAGTAGTAGTAATAATAATAATAGTAGGGCCCTGTATTAATTTGGAAACCTTCGAGGCCTTGGACTTGGGATTAAATGCTTTTTTAAATTTTTTATTTGTGGCACTGGGCTTAAATTGATTTCGAATTATTATGGGAGAACTGTTATAAGCCAAAATTGGGGGTGATTTGGGAAATGGGGTTGGGAAGGGCAGGCAGAATTGACCCTCTCCTTGCCAATGAAAATGGCAAGTCTAGCCTTATTTCTTGAGTTTCTAATTTGATTTTGATTTTTTGGAATTTTGAGTTCACATTTGGAATCGTTGATCTCAATCTAGGTTGGAGTAGTCCATTTTGGATATTTTTTAGAATAGGGATAGGTTTGTGGGTGCGACTTAGAGACAAAAAGAGATTCAAAAATCAACTTCTATGCTCAACTTCCTAATGAAATGCACTTTTTCACAATACCATCGATGGAATTGGTCATTTTAACCCCTAAAGTTCCATTGTCCCTTTGGGGGACAAAATGGATTTCGGGTAGGCTTCTATGATCTCAATATTTGTTGTGATTTCCTAAAAAAATTTGAGAAGATAGAAAAACACATTAGCTTTCCAAAAAATATCATTTTTAATTCTGGCGGAGCACGGGAGCAATAGTTATAATACAAAAAGCCCTTTTTTTTAGTTTAGCAAGCAAAACAAAAAAATTCAAAAAAACTAAAAGTAAATTTCTTTATGTATGTATTATATTTTTATGTACAAGATTTTATTTATTCCATTTGAAATTTTTATGTGAAAGTTATGGACAATCTTTTATAGGTGGCAATCAGAGCATCTTATTGAAAAAAACACTTGTAGGATTCATTTCTGACCTCAATTTTCACAATTTAAAAAAAAAAAAGTTCCACAAGGTTAGGATCTCTTACTAGAACAATCTCACTATTGAGATTAGTATATTTCAATTCCATCTTAAAGCTATTAACAATTTAGATTTTCTTTTAGTCTTGAATCTACTTCTTCTTAACAAATATTTAACGAATGAAAATTAATTAATTAATTAGTTTTTTAAATTCCTAGAATCTCAATTCAATTTTTTATCATATAAAGTTAGAAACTCAAATGAGTAGAGCAAAAATTGTAAGTTATGAAGGTTCAAAGACAAAAAATGTAGGCAAGTAAGGTGCAAAAACACTTGTATCCTTCACTTTAAATGCAAATATCTTGCAATCTACATGGTCAAAGTTTGTGAAATTTCTTCCACATATTCTTATACCAGTCTAGTACAAGATCTTATAATTAGATATGCAAAAAAATTAAATATTAAAAAAAATTTGCTCTTTGCTTTAGAAATGACAATTTTGAGTGGGTTTGGATGGAAAAGACTTAAGGGACTAAAAATTAATATCTTTGGTCATGTAAACCTTGAAACGCCTTTGGGGTCCCTCTATACGACCAATATTTAGCCTTATAATTCTTAATCCTTCTAAAGCACTAAATTGCATTTTTTGGGAAATATAGCAATTTTAGGCAGCTCACTATGAATGGAATTTTTATTTTATTGTAATTTCCACACAATATGTGAGTGAGGAGAAGCTTTTAAGCGCAACAATTTTAACAACTTTTGACTGCATGGTTAAAACATTATTGCATGATTTTTAATTTCCATTGCTCGGCAAGCAACTCAATTTTTATTTTATTTTTTATTTTGAAATTTTAAATTGATTTTCTAGATTTATATATATGTGTAAAGCTTTGAATCATTCCATTTTAACAAATGAGAAGAAAGTTAGGCGGAATTTTAATTTGCAGGTAGCTAGGGATTTCCTACTCTAAAATAAACTTTGAAGTCATTTATTTAACTCAATTTTTAATATTTATTGAAAAATGTAAAATCATGGGATGTAGATTGTTTATCACAGCATTACAACCATTGGAACTGGCATTTTTCAAGTCCATAACTAAATTATTAACAACTTAATATTTTGAATCATTATCTACTTATTTCTACTTACTATTTTTTCTTATATATTTTACAATTCCAAATTATCTAAAAAATTTCAAGCATGTGGCCAACTTGCCTTGAAGAATGAATTTAAAGAAGCACCACCATTTTGTACATTTTCTCATACAAATGTAACATTGTGTAAAGTGTAGTTGCTTGATTCGTAGGGCCCAAAAAATGAAATTGCCACTTCAAACGCTAATATCTTGCAATCGACAAGGTGAAAATTTCTGAATTTTTTTTCCACATCTTCTCAAACTAGTGTACTACAAGACCCTCTATTTACATGTGTCCAAAAATGTTTGTTTTCTTCTAAAATTTGTTTGATCACTACTTTCTTGATCAAATACGACCAAATTCATAATATATTATACGGCTTTTAGGCCCTTCGAGAGTTAAAATTTTAGGAGAGCCGATGTCCTCTAAGTGAACCATGGATGCTTTCAAGAGCTGCATTATTTGTGCAAGTTTGGTGAAATACATGAATTGCATCCCGGTAGGCTCAAAAAGGTGAATTTTGTCTATTCTTCAACATTATGACTAGCTTGGTCACTACTACCACGATAGTACTCCATGTGGAAAACGACCGCAGTAGTTGGCCCTGAAATCACAACTCTCGGGTGATTTCCATTGTCGGTTGGTAGTGACGAGAACGCTTTCAATTACATGATGTCTTCATACGACAGCGATCGCTAGCCGTCTTTCACCTTGAGGGTTCTCCTCACGCCACTTTTAAGGATTCAATGACTCAAGGCTCTTGCTTTTGAGAGTTTTAAACATTGTGCACACCATTCTGTACAACTTAACGTAGAGCATCTGCAATGTAGATGCGTCTTGGAAATGAACTGGTCTATTGAATGTGGCTCCAATGGGGAAAAAACAAACAATTCAAGTTCTAATTATAAAGTAGTGAAAAGTTAGGAATTGGAGGGCCAGATTTGAGTGTGCATCGCGTCCAGTGATGCACTATTAATGAGTTAGTTCATGTTGAAAGTCTTAGTGTTATGTAAATTAAAGGTTTTCTAGCAAAATGATTGGGTTTAGTTATCATTTTTATCTTAAAAACAACACCTTGGAGAATAATGTGTAAAGTGGGTATTGCCCAAACTGTCAGTTTTGTTTTGCTAGTTCCTATAATTTTAGATTGGCCCAATTTTCATATTTTCTTAGTGGCGAGTGAAAGAAGGTTTCAATGCACCAAAAAACAGGACATTTGGATATTGTATGCAAAAGTTATAAGGGGGATAAGTTTCTTTTGGTAGATGTTTTAAAATTGGTTCTTCAACACATGTACATACATATTGATTTTGGAGATGTACATAGAGTGATGATGGTGGTTTTAGACAGGGTGCTATTTTAGGGTGTACCTACGTGATGTTTGACAATACAAATTCAAATGTTGGGTTTGGGACATAAAATTCGAAGGTTGAGATGTGCTAATTGAAGAGAATGTTCATCATTGTTTTGATAGAGGTTTATTGTAAGGTAACTACATCTACAGTGTTGAAATATTAAGCAATTTAACATGGTTCCCATTATAATATTATAATTTCTTTTGTAGGGTCATGTTGGTAGTCAAAAAGGGTTTCTAAGAAATGAAATAAGTAGAGAATGCTTGTACCTTCACTTGATAAACTTCAAGTGGATGCACAGATGTAATCTAGTCCTGAGATAATGAATTTTGTAGTAAAATAAAAATAAAATCCATCATAACATAATGGCACACAAATGTTCAATTTATTCTTGTAAATGTTCCTTCTTCTATTTTAGTTTTCTTCTATTCAGTTAAGCAATCAAATGTATTAGTACAAGGGTGTAGAACAAAAGAAGAAAATAACCACTCATATTAGTGGTAGTCTATTACAAGAAATAATTATAGACTCGTATCTCCTCCATCACATTCTTGATAAGTTGTTTGAATATCCTTGAAACCACTAAACAAAGAGTGTCCGAAAATTATTAATTTTTTTTTTGTATGCAATCTTGTGTTTTTACTTTACAAAAGTAGAAAACTTGACATTAGAATTATTATATGCTCTCCTAATTTTTATTTTTTTTGGTAACTCATTTGATAGGGATTGCATGCTTGGCAATTGAATAATTTGTTTCAAGAACAAATTGCATTTGTGGTAGTATACACTAGATCTTCATGTAGACTTAAATCCTAAATGTCCAGATTCTTTTCCAAAAATTAACAATTTAAAAAACAACATTATAAAGTATTATTTGGAAGAATATTTTGGAATGATAAACAAATTAAAGTTGTAGCTTTTGAGTTCCATCCATACAATTAGATCCACCAATGTTGTCACCAATTTGTTTTTTATGAATTTTAAAAGGGAAATATTAAAATTCCTTTAAAATTTGATTACAAGCAAAATATTACTCCGTATTATTTTTGGAGTAAAACTTGTTGGAATGGATTTGAAAGGAGGTTCTCTTGGCATGGTGATCATTTGAATTTTTCTTGTTCTTTACATCTGTGACCTCATTTTTGCAAATTCAATTTTGAATTAGAGTCAATGCAATTTGGGCTTGGTCAATCACTTGACATACTTTCCACATTTGTAATTTTAGAAAAATATATTCTCTAGTAACATCAAATCCAATCGACACATAAGACAAAAACTTGATAAAGTATCTCTACAAATTAGGATGACTTTGTTTCAAGTAGCAACGAGAAAGAAATAAGACTTTGAATATGTTCATTGTCTAGAAATTGGATGTTGGAGCTTTTGAAAGTTAAGTATTCCATATCTTTTTAAATGTAGTAGAAATGATGCACTTTGTGTACTATTCTAAAGCTAATATTTACCATTCATTTTCTTGCCTTACAACTTCATTCTTCTCCATTCTTGACTTATTCCTTGTATTTCCTTCATGTCAAACTTTATTTCAAGATATCTATCCTCTTAATTGCTTTCTTTACCTTTTATTCTCTTTTGTACTATGTATATGTTAGTTTCTTTACAATTCAACTTCATTTCAAAGTCTTGGTTTGTAATGAGACTCAAATTTCATTAAATTCCTAAAGAAGTCATCTCAAAAAAACTTCTATAAACTTATGAAATAACATTTTTATAAGCCTTTTAACATTTGAATTGTAAAAAGATGTTTTGAATTTGGATGTGGAAACTATCAAAAAGTCAAATTTAAAAAATATCATTCTATACAATTTTGAGAAATCAAATATAAAATCACTTACATTTGAATGTAGTCTTAAGAATATTCATACGATTATAATTAGCATTTTTGGCATTAGGCATAAGAGAATTTTTTTAATTTTTAGCTTAAAATCAAATATATGTAAAGTTGAAAACACCGTTACTTTAGACCCTTAATAATACAAATTATCATTTAGATCATTACAATTATATTGTTTACATTATTTTAGGAGTTTTTTTTATTATTGTAGTGATCATATTTTAAATTTTACCATTTGAAAAACATATTGTTTTTAAGAAGATGAGTAATTTAGAAGGAAAATATATATTACTTTAAGATAAATATCATTTCATGACCAAAGATATGTGACCAAAATTGGATAATGGTTTTTTAACCCTTGAAGGACAAAGGGGTGACCGTGGAAATCATCCCTTTTCATTATAGTGTGAATCATTGGCCTAAGAAATAGCAAAAGTACTCATTGAAAGAACTATAGAAGACCTCCTCTTTTCACAACAAAATTTCGAGGATAAATAGTTGCACTTTTGTCTTGCTAGGTTGATTCTCTGTCATCCATCGGATGCCAAACGTCCTCTTCAACGTTTAAGGGTTAAATGGTTGTTTGGATGATTAACTTGCCTCCAACTTGCTGCATGTTCCTTGCATTTTTTAATTTATATGATACAATTGCTGGCATAGAAGTACCACATGCTTTTTCACCCTACTCTCTATATTTAATTGTCTTATCAAGGTTGTTTTTGTATGTTTTGGCATGAAGGTGAGATTAAGATTTTAGGATTACAATTGGCATTGTTTACATTTGGTTTCGTTGAAAAAATTTGATACAAAATTGACTATGTTTTGCATTTTTCAAATTCAAAATGCAAAAGAATTTTAGGGGTTTAAATAAAGAAGGTTCAGAGCCAAAACACATACTAAGGTAAAGAAAATTGTAAAATTATCACTCCATAAACAAACTTATAAAACATTGCAAGATACTTATGCTGTGTAAAAAACTATAGAGATATGCTTAGCTATTAGATTCTAAGACTTGTATATTTTCAACATTGAGATTTCCGTCATCATGTCTACGGTTGCTAGCATGTGAGCCTAGGATCTTGAGTCCATGAGCCTAGGCTCCTATATTATAGGTATCTTCCATGGTTATGGGTTATTTATATTATAGGTGCCTATATTATAAGCACCTTCTATAGTTATAAAGTATTTATATTATAGGTACCTATGTTATGGGCATCTTCAACAATTGTAGAGTACCTACTTACATCTAGGCTCAGAGCTTGTAAGTTTGCATTTCTAGGATCACATACTAGCGTCACCGTTATCTTGCCTTCCATAAATACTCCCAATATGCCTTTGAAGTTCTCTAAAGACATACTATAAAATTCTATTGGGTACTAAGACAATCTAGAGGTTACTAGCATGTATTAAGAAAACAATTACATAGCTTACAATACACGCATGAATGTTTTAAGAAGGCACATAGAGTATCTAAGGCCCTTTAAGGTCTCAAGAAGGTTTGATGGATTGGAAACTATCATACAAATTTGCTCAAACTTATGTGATAAACCGTAGCTTCCTAGCAGCCAAAACAGAAAATAAATAATTAAAAGGGTACCTAATTTTTTTGAAAACTATTGATTTATTTTGTTTTAAAATAAAAACATATGTATCAACCACTAAATGCTCAAGGCGCCAAATTTTGGTATTGACAATATTTTAAAGTTAAATAAAACCTAACCAAGTTGCTATTTTTGAATTTTTTTTTGAAGTCTAGTTTTAGCATCGAAAATCTGATTTTGAACATGAATGATTATAAATCAAGATTTTGTGCAAGGATATTCATTGCAATCTTGACTTTTTGTAGTGTTGAGGGCTCTTGGAATTGAGCTTCAAATACACTAGATCTTAGAGACAAGATCACATTAAAAAATCATTTAAAAAATTATAGAATAGATTTTGAGAAGCCTTAAACTGATTGGGGTTATGCATGTTAGTCCCTTTATCCTTGTATGTTGGGGGTGATCAACTTTTTAGATTTGACATGTGAAAAGAGGATTGAAAGACTTCAAATCACTTTTGCAATTTTAACACATTCGTTTTTCAAACATTATAATCTTTCAAACCATAAGTGATATTGTTGTGTTTCCTTTTCTTATGTAATTTCTAACATGTATAGTTTGAATCTGTATGGTTATAATTTAAAAAAATACAACTTATCAAAATGTTGGTTTTTTGTTCAATTTAGAGCAAATTTCTATAAGCTCAAAAAAGGCCTTGGGCGTTTAGGGATTAAAGAATTGTCTAATTTATAGAAATTCAACTCACATGTGTTGTAATGTAATAAATTAGCACCTAATTTATATTCCAAAGTTGGCACAAGTATTAATAATTATGCCTTGACATCTCAAATTATGGTGACAAGTACTAGTCGAAAAATTGATGCTTTTCAAAAATAGTAACCATCCAAAATTTCTAAGAAAAACTTGGGACAAATGCCTAACTTATTTTATCTATATTTTAAAATTGCCTAATTTAATACATTATTTTTTGGATAGCCTGATTGGTTTTGTAGTTTAATTAATTATTAAGTAGAAAGCTGCCTAAACTACTAGAAAGCTACGATATGCTATTCTTAACTACTAAAATTATTTGCAATGGTCTAAACTTGTAAGACTTGGGGTGATATTTTACTTTGGACCATATATATTGGCCTAAAATTATATACAGAATAGGTTGTAAATCCCTCAAAAATGAAGCAACTAGGATGTATGATGCATTTGAAGACTCTTGTTACATAATTGGAAGTGTATGTCTTTAATTAGAAATCATAATAGATATAGTTGTTTAATTAGAGAAATACATGTATTCTTTATTTTTGCAAAAATATTAAAAATAATTCATTGAACATTCTCTTGTTCATTGTATCCATATTGGATTACAGTGTCTATAATAGATGTAAGCTAATGCACCTAATTGCTACCCATTCTAAAAAGTGACTTCTACAAATTGTTGCGTAAAATGTATAGCTGTAATCTAATAAGGATGCAATGAACAATCCAATTACAATGGATTCTATTCATCATCACCTATATGTGACTTTTTGTTTTATGTCATTCCAATAAATATTGCAAAAGTTATAAGTTTCTTTAAAATTTCAATGTTACAATGAACAACTAAAAAATTGTTAATTATCATTTTTAATTATATAGATTTAAGGCCAATTCAATCAATAGTTATTATTCACTACAACATAATGACCTTTGGAATTGATAATTATCAATATCTTGTAAAACTTATTAGTGGTTTAGTTTTTCTTTCATCTAGTACCACCTTCTAGTTTATAATTTTTTTAAGAGATGAATATAAATGTTCTTTTGCATAAAAAAAATTTCATATGTTTTTGCCTCAACCATTAATTTTTTCTATTGGTGCATGTTACACTCATATACCAAAATTATTACTATTTCTAAAATAATTAAATTAGGATAGACTAAGATACTATTGTGTTTTATCTTTTTCACAAAAATCGAATTTTTCAAAGACTCTAATTTGGTAATAGGTAAAACTAATTTTAATAGTTGTCTAAAGTAATTTTAGGAGCAATATGAGAGGGGGGATGAAAGTGGAATTTTTTTTCCCTTTTTCTCAGGGACAACTCATAGAGTCTGCCCCGGACTATTTGGAGTGATAGGGAGTGAAGCTATCTAAGGTCTCTAATTCTAAGATAATTTTCAATAAAAATAAAATGCTTTGGGCCGTTGCCAATGTGACATTTCAATGTAATAAAATAAAGGAGAAGTAATTTTCTAAGCTTTTAAATAATAAAAACTTCAAAATTCAATATCTTTTTAATCATAAGTCGGAACAATACAAAACAAAGTTCTGATACAAAACAAAGTCTGCGCACCATCCTTTGTTGTAGGCTTTCTAACGGTACTATAAACACAATTAGGGGACGCATAATTCTGAAGATCTCACTATAACAAACAAAATAAACAGTTTCATTTAAGGTATAGACTGGTGTGCCTTGTGTCTTTGCCAAAACCAAAATAAAAATAAAACAAATATAATTTTCTATATTTATAATTTGTAAGAACTTTGAAATTCATTATCTTTTATGCATGAAGGAGTGCAAGGGCTTTGTTGCGGTGTAAGAGGTTGCATTCTTGATAATAATAAAAAAAACTTTATGCATGAAGGAGTGCAAAGACTTTATTTGTGGCGTTTGGACATGCAATGTGAAAGTTATGGTTTTTCCAAAAAAAAATTGATAATTTAATTAAACTTTTTAATTTATAAAAACTTTAAAATTCAATAATTTTCACACTATAAGTCCAAACGCCATGAATCTAAGTCCGTGCACCCCTCTTCGTAGAGAGTTTTTCAACAGTACTAAGAATGCGCTCAAGGATACTCATGATTTCTTAGATCTCAACCTATTAAACAAAAAAACAAACACACTAACTAATTTAATCCCTAAAGGACCAAGAGTCCTTTAAAGGGCTCTTAGGAGTTTAGCTAGTTTCTACGACCTTAATTTTTGGTGAATTTTTTTGAAACTCTCTCACAAGATAGAAAAACTTATTAGCTTTGTAAGAATATAATTTTATTTCAATCACTCCCAAGAGCAAAAGTTATGCCATCTTAACCTCTAAAGCACTAAATTGCATTATTTTGGCAACATAGCAATTTGGACCAACTCGTTATGAATCAATTTTTTTTTCTCTAAAATTTTTATACAACATGTGCCCTAGGAAAAGATTCAAGGTGCAACAATTTTCATAACTTCTGACTCCATGGTTTTAAAGTTATTGTATGATATGTAGTTTTCATTGCTCGGTGGGCAACTCAAGCATCTAAAAAACTTCTTTAAAAATTACTTTTCAAGAAGAAAAAATATTGAAATTGGTTTTGAAATTATAGTTGTAAATATGTGAAAAGCTTTGAATCATTCCATTTTGATCAATGAGATGAAAGTTATGAGAAGTTTTAGTCTTCGGTTAGTTTGTAAGTAGTTATGGAATCTCTTCTCTAAGATTAACTTTGAGGTCCTTTATTTAACTCAATTTTCATATTTTTGAAAAAATAAAAACTTTATTTAGGTGTAGATTGTTTATTACAACATTACAACCATTGGAATGGGCATTTTTCAATTCCATAGCTAAATTATTAACAATTTAGTATTTTGAATAATTTTCTACTTCTTTCTATTTACTATTTTTCTCTTGTATGTTCTACAATTCCAAATGGTCTGAAAATTTTCAAGCATGTAGCCAATTTGCTTTGAAGAATGAATCCAAAGAAGCAACACCATTTTGGACATTTTTTCATACAAATGTAACCTTATGAAGTACAGCTACCTTTTTTTTTGGCAAGGCCAAAAAAATAATTTTTATCACTTCAAATGCTAAACTCTTGCAATCCACACGGTGGAAATCTCTGAATTTTTTTTGACATCTTTACAAAAAATTGAAATAATTTATTTTTTAGATTGTTTCTTATAGATCTCTTTTTTGTTTACATGTGAAGTTTTGATTCATTCCATTTGGATTAGTGATGTGAAAGTTATGGACACTCTTGTTTTGGGGGCAATTTAACCATCTTCTTGAAGAAATAATTTATAGGATTCATTTAGAAATGAAATTTTCACAATTTTTCAAAAACATTGTTTGACAAGGGTAAGTTTGCTTGCTAGAACCATATTACCGTTGGACTTATTGTGCTTCAATCCCATCTTAGAGCTATTAAAAATTTAGTTATTCTTTTAATTTTAGACACACTTCTACTTAATAATTGTTTAAAGAATAATAGTCAAATGTGTGTTTTTTCAATTTTTTTTCCTTAAACTTTTTACTCAATTCTTTAGCACAATGTTTTTTAAATTCAAGATCTGCACTGCAAAAATTTCCACAAATGGCAATCAAAGTGATTTGAAATTGCAAGGTAGTGATAATTTTTTTTTCAAACTTTGAATGCTAATATCTTTCAATTTTGACCACATGATCTCAGACAAGTAAAGTACAAGATCCTAGGTTAGATTCTAAAGATACATATATTTTTGCTTTCTTGATTGAACGCAATAGAAATGATAGTTTTGATTGGTTTTTGACAAAAAATTGGCCTTGGTTCTTTAACCCTAGACTGCCCATGGCCGTTTTGGGTAAAAAACATCCTAACTTTTGAAGTGCTATAAATCCAAATGTGACTAAGTAATAAAGATCTTAACCATACAATCATGTAGTACACATGTTGTAGATGTCATGGATCAAATTTGAAGTCATTTGACCGTGTAGATTGCAAGATTATAATGTTTTAGTGTTGAAAAAGAATGCTAAAATTTTCCTAAAAACACATTTAGAGGCCAAATTTGATTTCTAAACCTAATCAATGAAAAACTTTAAACTACAAAGTAATTCAAAACCAAGATAAAAACACACTGTTGAAAAAAAATTATCATTCAATTGACTCAATGTGTTTGCAAAATGGCTTGCAAATGTCAAAAATAGGCAATAAAAGTTGCAAAAAACACATCTAGGGCTGAACCTCCTTCTACTAAAATGCTTCTCAGTCATTCACAAATTCTTGGATTCATATGAAAATTTAGCCACACAAACAAGACTAGTATGCACAACTTTTACAAAAAAAATTATTATTGAAAACGGACATTTTATGAAGAAGATACAAGCCGCCAAAGTTCACTATAGTCCATAAATGGCGGAATTTTGAATTTTGAATTGCTCCCAAACATTCAAAACAACTTGAATTGACATGAAAATTCCACCACAATAACTAGAATTCAAGGGAAACACAATCCAACAAATTTTATTGAAATTGAACATTGGATGAAGGAGATACAAGACCCCGAAGTTGCAGCCATGAAGTGCACTTTGGTGAATCAAATTGAGCCTGTGAACTTTGATTGGCTTCCAGAAAATCATTACCTCTTGGATTGATTCGAAAATTTTACTACACAAACTAGAAGAAAAGGCGCAACTTTTCCAACAAGTTTGATTGAATTTGGACATTGGATGCAAAAGTTACAGTACTTTGAATTGAACTTAAAACTATGTGAGGACACTTTTTGTCCTCTTGGGCGGTCTAGGGTTAACCCTTAAACAAGGGGCTCATAACCATAGAAACCATTTGTTTTGACACCATGTGAGTTGTTGGATTAAATAATGCAAAAGCACTCATTGGAAGTCAAACTACTGTAGATGATCTTCCCTTTTCCCACAAAATTTGGAGGATGAATAGTTGCACTTCTATCTTACACAAGAAATTTTGTCATCCATCGGCCGCAAAACGCCCGCCTCGATTAAGGTATAGATGTCTTCTAATTTTTCCAAAATTTGATTACCCTTGGTAATTAATATGTTATTGCATTTTGCCTTGAGGTAGAAAATCAGTTTTTTCCCCTCCGAAAAAAACGCCGAAAGCACAACTCAAAAAGGACCCCTAATTTTAATTTCGCACCCTCCCCTATAGGACAAACCCAAAATCAGTGTACCAGCCCACAATCTGAATTTTCCAAACAAAAATAAATCTTTGAAGCATGCCGAACAGTGGCCACTGGCCAGCCCCAGCAGGCGCTTCCTTCTCCCCCCCTTTGGAGAAGCTCTGCACCACGATAGGCCGAATCCGACCTTTCTGAAGATTGTTTGGCTTTTGGGCGGAAGCCACAGGAAGCCTAAAACTACGTCCACAAGAATAGACGTCTTCTAGCCCCAAATAGGTCCAAATAATATACCAGAAATAATCGAATGAAAAGGAATAAGAAAAAGAAAAGAAAAATATATCACTCTGTCTGTCTGTCTGTCTGTCTGTCTGTCTGTCTGTCTGTCTGTCTGGCACATGGCGTAGTCTACAGGTTCTCACATTCAAGACAAAGCCAGTAGCATGACAATAAGAGTCGGTCTGCTGCAGAAAAAGCTGCCTGATGAAGTCCATGTCTACAAAGGCTGCATTCACACTCAGCTGCCGGTCCGCTGTTCCAAGGACTAAACTTAGAAGAAAAAAGAGAAAAAAAAGGGGAGAAAAGGGGAGAAAAGGGGAGAAAAAACAATATTTCACACCCGTCCTGCATTTATAAAGAATTAAAAATAAAGTTATTTATTAATTGGCCACTCTTGCATTCAATGTCAATGTCCGCTTCCATCACTTGGTGAAACCTTTTCCTTCCTTCATTTAAGTTACACCCACACCGTGAGCACATGCCGTGTGCTTTGCTTGTTCTGTGGGGTCCAAAAATACTTTGCGGGATAACTGAATCATATCCCGCCAGTTGCATGAATTTTAAATGTGGATTTTTTTAATAACTTTTTAATTTTTTACTTGCGGCGTAAATTGAAAAGGTTCAGTTGCAGAAAAAGACCTACAGTTTTTTTTTTCAGAGAAGTGGATTTTACTTTGAAGTTAGTGTGGAAAGAAGGATGTGTTCAACAAATTGACCCACCTTGCAAGGCTTTTTCGTCCATGATTCTGCAACTCGTACCACATGGGAAGATGGCATCAATGAGTACGTTACGCGACCCGAGATAATCAGCTTGATATGTAATCTATTCAAAATAGCCCGATAAGTAGGGAGAACCCCCTGATGGGAGTCACAAGATACTAAGAAATCTTTGCCAGAATTTATCCCTGGCTGCATTTTTGGCCCATGAGTTCGTAGCTCTGACATGCAGAGCGTAAACTCAGGAAGGCAGAGTGGACAAGACAGAGAAATGTACCACAGTTAAAAGAGCACGCGGTTGTTCACTTGCAGGCGGGGTTCATCCGCAATTTGTTTCCTACCCCGTTCCTACCACTCTTCTCCTGTGACTTCACCGTTCAACTGTCTGTCAGTGAGCCACAACTCTACCCATACCACAAACCTGATCATGTGCAACATATTAGAAAGAAAAAGCCATTCTCATTACTTGAACCACGACAGTGCCACTGTTCAAGTTGACAACTACAGCATTCAACAGCCAGAGTCATCAATATTAGATTATGCACCTGAAAGACCTTGATTCACATATTTATACCACAAGATGGAAACCAAAAGAATTAAGAAAAAAGTCGTACAGAAGAAACATTCAGATCCATGAGGTGTAATGAATTGCACCACTCCAAAAAATTGTCGTGTAAAATCTTGGAATACTGAAGGCCTACCCAACTGGGAGGACTGACAGCCACATTAATAGGAATGAAATGCACCGACTATTACATGGGCGGAAGGAGAAACTATATTAAGCTACGTCATGTTTGGTTTTGCTTTACTTTGCACGAGGTTGAGAAGCAATGTACTCAATGGCGTCGGCACAGGAAAAGATCTTGTCAGCGTCTGCATCCGGAATCTCGAGGGCGAACTCTTCCTCGAAGGCCATGACGACCTCCACGGTATCCAAGCTGTCCAGGCCCAAATCGTTTTGGAAGTGCGCGGTTGGAGCGACCTGTGCAACTCTTACGCATGAGAAAATCCTCACTATAACTCCTCTGAAACAAAAAACTGTGCTTCATAAAATGAACATCGCATTAAGTTACACATTGCACTAAACCCTACAGGACATAGTAAGATTTATGGTAAAAAAATGTCGCCACTTCGATTGATCATCTTATGAAAATAATATAATTCAGACGGGGCCAAAAAGTTTATCAGTGAAGAACACTGCTTGTGCAAATATAATTGTACTAAAGACTGTTCCCATATGGCTTACTGGAAAAAAAATCTGGACGAGTTTTGGCGTCTCGGCCATTTAGGGGCAGTGACATCATTACTGTCTCTTGATTTGAAATTGAACCAAAATGTTTCAGTTACTATGAAGAAGTACAAAGCTTCCAAAACACTAGTGCAAATCCCCTCCCCGGAGATATTTCTAGAAAAAACTAGCCGTGCCAATTCCAATTGCAATGCCATCTTAAGAGGTTGCCAATTATAACATAAAACCTTGCCAATTTACTAGATTACTAGGCCGTATAATGCAGCAAGGTTTTCGAGAATACCTCTTGAGACGTAAGTTCTCTACCTGTAAAGGGAAAACTGATAGTTTTATTCAAATTTCTTCGTTCTAGTTTAGTTTTTGCTTCACAAAAGGAATAGGTAGTCACATAACTTCTAGTTGAGAATAGTTCCATAAGAGTAACCCAAAGACCGCATACGTATCACATCATTGATATATGGTCACGAAGAATTTTTTCAGGTACATACACCGATTCGCTACTGAGAACCACAACAACACAATTGATTGACTGAACTGGCACGCATATCACATTAAGTCAAGAAGAAAAATTCGCCGTTTGTCGGCTGCATTTGTCGCATATCCTCAAACGTCGTCACGACCAAAAGAAAGACATAAACAGACCACGAATTAATATGTCAATGCATGGAATTCACGTGCTGATCCTGGGACAATCAATACCTTAGCGCCATCCACTTTCTGCATCTTCTTGACCACACTCAAGACGCGGTCAGTGACGACGTGCTTGTCCAAGTACGTCCCCTGCGCCTCCGCGGAAAAGAGCCGGAAGCCGTTGGTGAAGACGGGAGCTTGCACCCACGGGGCACTCACGCCCACTCGCATCCGCTTCAGCACGGCACCTCGCACAGCCTGCATTTTGATCTGCTGCCTTCCACAAACAATCCAGCTCCTCGAATTCTACAAAATCACAAACTGAAATTGACCATCACATTTGCAGCAGGAGAAAACAACATCGACATTTCCAATCTCGAATAGTTTAAGACACTCAACATAGGAGCATTTTAGAGATCGAATTGCAGAAACCCTAAAATTTCATTCGACAAAAACGAGCTCTTCAGTCTCTCAATCAATCGACCCCAAACTCAGTAATGAAGCACGATCAACTGAAAAAGCCTAAGAGAATCTTCCGTCGCAATGTCGAGCATTACATGGAAATTCCCCTCGCGCATGATTCTCCCGTTCAAGGGCCCCAAAATTTCAAGCAAATGCTCGAAAATGGTCGAATACAGAACCCATGCCAAACTCGAACAGATGACAGTTCAGGTCTCAGGTCTCATTATAGCAAACATTTTAGAGATCAAATTGCACCGACAAACAGAAAACCCTAAACCCATGATCTACCTCAAACAACAACCTCTTCTCTCTCATTCAGTCAACCTCAAACTCCGTAATCAAGCACGAACAACTGGAAACCCTAAAAAGAATCTACGACAAACGTCAAGCATTAGATGCAAATTCCCCTCCCACCTGATTTTCTCCCACTCAAGGACCTAAACTATCAAACTAATGCTTGAAACGCTCGATAAAAGATCCCATTTCCAGATAACACGCTAGGTCTCAATATAACAACATTTCAGCGATCTAATTGCACCAAAAACAGTAAACCCTAAACCCAGATTCGCTACAACAACCTCTTGTCTCTCACTCACGCATCCCCAAACTCAGTAATCGAGCACGGTTGAATGGTAAACCCAAGAAGAAACTTCTATCGCAACGATAAAACATCATGCATTACTTGCAAATTCCCCTCACCAATGGTTTTCTCCCACTTAAAGACCTAAAATTTCAAACATGTGCTCGAAATGCTCGAAATGCTCAACATGCAGCTCAGAGTGCAGTGAATGAGATAGAAAAAATGGGCAGAAATTGATACCAAGCACAGCGGAGCACCGACCCGAGGCGAAAACGGAATTTACAAACTGGAGTAAGAACCTGAATGTTGGCAAACCCTAAACCCTCGTCATCGACACTGCGAAGAGCTGGAGTGAAGCTCTCCTGGCCATCCAATCATCGTCGACGAGCGCAGACCGTCGATCAGACCCTAGTAAGCCCTAGACCCAAATCCAGACCCCATAATTGAAATAACAATTTTTTGGGATAATTGACACACGCTAGAAAAATAGACAAAATAGGCAAAAAATAAATAAATGTAGGTAAAATAACCAATTGAAAATTATAATAAAATTTGCCAAATTTTTCAAGAAGTTTACTAATGTTAAATAATTCAATGCATGAAAGCACAGCCATACAATCAGTTCATTTCATTATGTTGTAAGCAATACATTTATAATATTTATGCTAAAATTATATTGTAAAAATTGAGATTTTTCGTACTTGAGGAAATTATTTTGTGGAACTTTAACTTCTAAATTCCTATATTTGACTATGCAAATTATGTATGATAAATAAATGTGAACATGTTCATAGTACATGAATAGTTGAATACTTAATCTTTTATCTACTTAATTATTGATAGGCAACTCCTTCCTATCTATATATATATTAAAACTAATACACTCCGTTGCAAAATTTGCAACAATGTATTCCTTCTTTGCACTCCAAATACATGGATGAAAAATAATGGATGAAAACATGACCATCCAATAAATAGATGAAATCACAACTTCATAATACTAAAGCTTGTAGCTTTTTAAAAGACTTGCACTACTTTAGCACTTCAATAAAATGAAGAATAGCTCAACAATATGAATATACTATAGTAGGTGGAATTTGTTGATAAGCAACAACACTTAAAAGGTTTTATGAAGCCACAAAGTTTTATAGAAATGATTTTAGCTCTCAATAGGGGTTAACAAGAACAAATGAATGAAAATTTGCATTGATGAGAATGTGATGAATGAAATTGTAACACAGTTTGCATTAATGTATGAGATATATTCAACTTTTATCTACATTGTCATGATGTAAAAGCAAGTTGAAAATAAATTATATATATGACTTAAATTGTATAATTAGTAAATATTCCAATCCAAAGTAAAAATACATCTTGGTGTTATTTTGGATTGATTTAAAATTATCCCAAATCTCTTCATTCTAGTAGAGAATTTCCTTATAAGAAACACAACTTTACCGTAAAAATGTGTTTGAAAAAACATCCTACCATTAACAAAAAATGGTCACCATGAGGAATTTTGTGAAAATGATAATATTCTATATGCTATTTTCAAACTGCTTAGTCTTGAACCGTAAAAGTGCCATCTAGCACTAGTATAGATTTCAAAAATCTTGAATTTGTATAGATTTCAAACATCTTAAACTTGTATCACTACAAGAGAAAGGGGTGTTTTAAGTAGTGTCCTAGACATCACGTCTTTTAAATAACATCTTTTAAGTAAGTTTTTAAGTAAAATTTTACTAGAAAGACAATCTTTATAGTAAAATTTTACTTAAAACCTTACTTAAAAGACGTTACTTAAAAGACGTGATGTCTAGGACACTACTTAAAACACCCCTTTCTCTTGTAGTGTATAGATTCAAAATTTTGAGATTGGTTTAGATTTCAAACCATGCAGTTTGAATTATGAAAGTGTTGTCTAAGAAATATGTAGATTTTAGACATTTAGGAATAGTATAGATTTCAAACATCTAGGACAATTATACATTTCAAATCGCTTGGTCTGAATCATAAAAATTGCCAAAGTTGCGGAATGACACCATTATAACTAAATTGCCCATCACTCAAATGTTGTTTGTTTATATGGTCTAACATTAAAAAAATTGAATGTTACAAAAATGTTTTGTATGTTAAGGTAAACAAGAATAGGGCTCCTCTAAATTTTGTATGTAAATTTTATTTATAACATGACAAGGTGAAGTAGAGATGACATGGTAGGTGAGATGGAAAAGACATGGATTTAGAGTTTTTTGACACATGCATGTTGCCTCCAACATGATGTCATTGTCATTGTAATCCTTGTTAACATCAACAAAAATGTGTTATATATTTTGAATGATTCTATTATTATTAACATGTTTAACTATAATTCTCATCCCAATTAACGTCTAGAATATAAAGAGAAGGCAAATACTATGTACTAGTGGGGAGTAGGAGATACAACAATCCATATGGGATATATAAAAAATGAAATAGTTGTGTATTTAGTAGATTTTTAGACCTCATTTAACCCCTTAGCGCTTTGACTTCTAGTTTTGGGATGATGAACAAGTTGAAACTGATAAGGGTTTTGTCATTATTGCTTGGATGATAGTCATCATAATTTGTGGAGATACTTTATCAAGATATTGTCTTGTCTAATGATTGTATTTGGCGTTATTAGAGCAAATATAACTCTAAAATTACAAATGTGAAGTATGTCAAGTGGTTGACTAAGCCAAAATAGCATTGACTCTAGTTAAAAATTTGATTTGCAAAAATGAGGTCACAGATTTAAAGAACAAAAAATTGACAAAACATCACTATGTGACAAGAACCTCATTTCAAATCCATTCCAACAAATTTTATTCAAAAATTGATAATATTTTGCTTTTAATCAAATTTAGAAGGATTTTTTTTAAATCTTTCAAAATTTACAAAAATTATTGGTGATAACATTGGTGAATCTACCCATATAGATGGAATCTAAAATTCAAAATCTACAAGTTTTATTTGTATATCACTTCCAATATACTAACTTTTTTCAGCTAAGAAAATGTGAAAATAAAGTTATCTTTGAGCCCAAAAAATTTGTTTATAATTTAAAGCCTCCAATAAAAAGTTATAAACATAGTTAAGAGAAGGTATGAAAATATACTTCATATCTTTCTATGATATTTGTCTATAAATTTTTATTGGAGTCTTCAAATTACAAATTGTTGATGGATCTCAAAGCTAACTTGATTTATCACATTTTCTAAGTTGGACAAAGTTTTAAAAAATGTTGATTTACCATGTTTAATTGAGGTCTTTAATTTAGCTAGGATCACAACTATTGTGATTTTATAATGAGTGGTTAATTAAGCTTCCACCTTACTCCAATATCCCACATTTTTTTAAAGATCATAATGTATATTGTTGGGGACACTATTCCCCTAATGCTTAACAAAAATATCTTTGTGTTCAAGACTATGCTTGTTGAAATCTCATATGCCTTGACATTTATCACATTTGTCCAATTGAAACACAAGGGCATAATGAAGGCAAACATATTCATATCCCGTGTTTTATCAAATAAATGTTGCATTATGAGAAACACAAAATATAATGCATGTCATTATATAGACATGTTAAATTGGTCTATAATATGGACATGCTAAAAAAAAATGTTTTGAACATCGTGACTTATTACTACTGTAGTGTTAGTAAATTTTTTTTATTTCATTTATTTTCAGCAATGAAAATTTTGATTTTCATTGAAACAGTAAAACTATTCATATTCAACAATAGAGATAAAACATGAAAATCATTAATGAAAATCCATTAAATTGTATACATTCATCTAAAATGAGTTAGACCATCGTAAGATTTTGATGATTTCATCAATTGAATAAGAACAAAATATCAGTGAATATTCTTACATTGCTTTTGAATGTTTTTTGGGCTCTTGGAGGTGTTTTGAACTTGATCCAAGATACTTCCAAAGTCTCTGAAGGATCCATTGACATATACAAAAATGTAAAGTAAATGTAAATAATAGGTGGATAGAAAGCTTATAATTAATGAAACTTGAATTACTCCATAAGTTTATTTAATTCGATGAGTTCAAGTCACACTAATTTAAAATTTTATTATTTAAAAAGAGAAATTCTTTGCAAAACAAAAAAAATACATCTCATAAGTGAATGCCCACAACTAAGGTAGTTTTACTTTATTTATTTAGAGACTATTGGAAGAAAGAAGAAAATATCCTCTTGCCTTTAAATTATCAAAATTTTAAAAATTATTTTTGATTGATCAAAACAATGCAGTCCAAATCAACTAATGTGTCTTCTACCAATTGAATTAACTAATGCACTAATTAAAAAAATTCAACACACTAACTACAGTTAAAATTCACTAAAATATAATAATAATCCAACTCAATTAGTAACAAACTCCTAATTGCCAGACTATCCCCTGGTTGTAAGGGACATATATAGATCTTATCAAATAATAACCACCCATGCAAATTGAAAATAAATAAATAAATAAAACATTTGATTTGCCCACCTATCTCCCAAACCAAAACCAATTCTTTTATATAGGTACAATATATGAAATACATATAGAATGTATGTAAATATGATATATAAGATATGAATGCTATACATAATATTGATATGGTATGACATACAAGTAAATATATGGGATATGAGATATGATTGTTAACCCAAAATATATGATGATTAGAATAAATAAAATTCTCGGAGAGTACTAGAAAAAAAATATACAGAGGGGTTACCAACACACTCATTTATTAAGTGATCTCTAAATAGCCCCTCAAAATGGACACTCTACCAAACTACATTGTAAATATGAGAATGAAGGGTGCAAAAATGACATTCAATGATCCTAAATGCCAAACCCTAAATACTACTAATAATTATTGACATTCTAATTGATTGAAGGTAAAAGCCAACTTGCTTGCTTGACAGAAGTTTCAGAGTAGCCCTAAAACCCTAAAATTCCTAAAATCTAATCCTAACTCCTAAGCCCTTAAGCTTACAATAGAACCATTCATTGCCAACTAGGGATTCATGCCTAGCATGTAGGATGTATCTATTTCCAATCAAAGTTTGGAATGCATTTCTTTCTCTTTTTCAAGGTCGGCACTAATAAGATAATGACACGCGTCTTGAAGTAATGAGCAAGAAAGTAGTTCTTGAATGAATGGAATTGGAAGACTCTATACATTAGATACAAATTGAGGCCAACTTTAGGCTTCTAAAATTTGTAGAAATTCCAATTCAAGGCATAAAATTACCAAAAAATTGCAATCCCCATGATTTCTATCTTTCTACATGACATAAATTTTACGTTGCCTTACACTGCTCCAGAACATGTACATAATCACTTAAGTGGTCGACTGTAGGTGGTTCTACCATAGTTCAATTTGTTCCCAAACTCTTGTGATTTTCATATTTGGATTTAACTTAGGCAAGTGTATCTTCTTCAACAGACTGTTGCATTTGAGTTGTTGGCGCTAGAATTGCAAGAGTTATTTGAGCTATTTTGTAACTACGCCTAAAATCACACGCTTCCTAAAATTGCACACTACAGATTCTTGCCTAAAATGTACTCCCACTATTCATGAGAGTCTATGTCTATGACCACTTTTAGAAACATCTATTTTCAACACTTTTAAAAAATTGTAGTTTATTCATACAATGTCCAAAAAATGCATTTTAAGAGAATCTAGAATCCTCTTTTCACTACCAACAGGACCCCACAAAAGAATTCCAATATAATAATGGGAACCATGCTGAATTGCTTATTTGTGAGATTTTAGATGTAGTTACCTTAATTTGGTAGCTTGATGAGTTAACCCCTGAAGGGCCCAAAGGCCCTTTGCGGCCGTATTGTGCTGTATTTCCGGTATTTGGGGCATGTCGCGGCGTTTCCTTGCTTTCTGGTACACTGAGAAGTTGTTGGAAATTCCAAGGCGCATCCGAGCGTGTTTGCGGTTCTGCAAAAAAAACTGCAGAATTCTGGTGGTTCCATGAAGTATTTCGTGTCGTGTACGGTTTGCATACGGTACATCTTCCTCTACGGTGAGGAGGCAACCCTGCGCTTGGCCGGGTTGAGGACAATGAAAGTCGATGTTGCCAGTGGTGAAATTTTTAGAGAATCCGGAGTGTACATCGAAGGATCCCCACCGAAGCGATTGACGAATGGGTGCACTGTTGAATTGATAAAAATTGAAGTACTTTCCAGGTAGACTTATGTGAACCATAAAACTTGCTTCCGACAATCGATTGTCAAATTCACAAAGCCAGATGGGCCCAACTAAATTTAGAGTCCCTGTGAATACCTCAAGATGCAATCTCTGCGGTTGAAATTCGAATTAGCAACCTCAATCAGCAAATTGATTTCCGGTATTCACGACAAGTATGAATACGATCCTGTATCGAAAAGGCCCGAGGGCGCTCCAGGGGTTAAGGTGGTGTGCTCTAAAAGCGCCCATCTTCTTCAAACCGCCCCTATTTTTAGGTGGAGAATGGAGATGGGGTGATCCTTAAATGGACCAGTTTAGCAATCAAATGCATTGAAGAAAAATTATTTTTGTATTGCAAGAGCCAATCATTGTCTTTGATTTCTGCACATCTCTTTATAAGTTGCAAGTGGACAGATTTTGGAAGACCTATGTTCACAAATAGGTGCCTATGCCCCGAATCTTTGAAAATTCATAAGTAATTAAAAAATGCTTGGAAAAATACAAAACCACTTGTGTTAGGTTCTCCATCCATTTTTCTTTCTCTGAAAAATGATCTAAGAATGTTTTTTTCCACAAAAGCCTGTGAAAAAAGGCAGACCAGCCCTTAAATGGTCGCTTTAAGAGCATATTACCTTACATGCATATGAATGTGTTTAAGAAAGTCACTTGGCCAGATTTGCATTTGGTGTAAGGTAGGGGTCTATAAAAGGGACCTGTCTCTAAAGCGACCTATAACACAGAGGTACATCTTACTTTCTTCAATGTACCAACGTTGGACATTTCAAGAGGGGTTTGCTTCTAGAAATCACTGCGTTTCAACTTCAAAAATTTGTAACTAATTCCACGAAGGTCCAAAAAATACGAAATGACTTAGATTAGACGCCAATTCCCTTTTCCTTCTTAGTAAAATTTACTGAAAATTGTTTCAAGGAGTTTTAGCTTCCCTGAAAATGCAATCAGCTCTTAAAGGGTTGCTTTAACAGCCTCCTATCTTACCGATGTCTGGGCGATGCTGAAATTATAAGAAAACTTCATGTGTGCAACTTCTTTGAAAACGAAGCAGATGGTAAAACAAATGTCTGCAGAATTCAACGTTTTTTTGACTGTAAATTGTGTTAAGATGTGACAATTCTTTTGGGGTATCATCATGACATTCTTGAGTACAGCACCAAAATCAGGGGAAGATTCTGGTGAAAAACAGCAACAACACTGCTTGGGTTTCAAATATTGAACTTCCACGTAGTAAGGCCAGCTTCCATAAACTGTCCTTTTAAGTGTACCTATTTCATCAATGACATTCGTAGATATTTGAAGAAAAATGTCACTCTGCCCTAGATAGGGGACGCATTTTAGAACTGGGTCGATTTATAAACCTCTAACCTTATCGAGACTATGGTTGTGATGTTCCTTCCTTCACATTATGTAATTTTAAAATATGCACTTGTTAATGTGAAAGCACCCCAAACTGCTCGTGTTCCTATTCTTGACTCATACACTGTCTATTGAAAGTGTCTCTTGAAGTGTAATTAAATCATTCCCATACTTAATTGTGATTGGTGGACTGTTGATTCTCCAAATTTTGATTTTTTATGACCAAGCTATGTGACAGGTTGAGTGCTCTCGGAAGTTTCTACTTTGAAAATTCATAGCAATTACATATCTAGTCCATTTTTTATTTTATTTTTTGGAAAATTCATGAATTTTCAATTGCTAATACTACAAAAATTATTTTTTGTCCTTGAAAAAAGTGCCTCCAACTACATTGAATTTTTCAATTTATTTGTCACTAATGACTAGTTCATAGCCAAGTTGAGTGAATTCCCTAGTTGCTACAAGGCATGAGGTGGTCGCAAACTACTAGATGTGGTCGCAAACTTCAATTTTTTTCTTATGTGCAAATCTTACCTTTACAGATAATTTTGAGAGTAAGGTAGAAGCGCCGGTAGTCAATCATTTAACAAATTTTGCAACAGATGGTGAGGAGTATGAGGTGATTGAATTTTTTCCCATGTAGGAAGATAGGAAATATAGAGATTGCTAATTTTTCAAGATTTAATTCCCGAAATTGATATTACTGTGAATTTTGGGAGCCAAAAAGTGCACTTGTCTAGCTGCCAATGTCTAGAGTCTTCCAATTCCGATCATTCAAGAACTACTTTTCCACTCACTACTTCCTACTTTCTTGCTCACTACTTTTGAACACGTGTCATAACCATATTAGTCCCAACCTTGAAAATGAAAAAACAAAACATTCCAAGCTTGAGTTCCAATCTAAAGTTGGAAATAGCACATCCTATAGGTTGTGTATTGGGTGTGGTTGACAATTGGTACCTCATCCTTAGTATACGCAATTCTTTATGTCTCACATTGATTGTCACTACTTATTGAGCTTTTTGGGGTTGATTGTACAATAGAACTTCATAAGGTAATAGTCCTTGGACTAGATGAGAATATTGTATTTGAAAGATTATTGCTTTAGAGACAAGCTAATCAATGTTATATCTAATCAAACTAATCAATTTTACAACTAATGACGTTTGGGGATTTTTTTAGCATGTTGCAATTTCATGGTGCTCTTCGACTAAAGTCACGCTCACCAAAGCAACGTCTTTATTCCAATTTCAATGAAAGTGTTTTTTGTTTTTTTTACTTATTTTGTTCATCTTCAATGTGTCTAGGTTGAGACTAAAGGAATGACATCACTTTAGAAAAGTCATTGACTTACAAAAGTTCACTTTGATAGAAGTTCTATTATATTTCACAAATAAGAGTCGTGGATGTTTCCTTTTTTTGTTGTAGAAATGTAAAGAATGTAAAGATAAGTTAATAAATGAATACAAATTGGTCAATGAAACTTATGATATGATACCCCTTGGGAATCACACCGATATGTATCTATTTGTTAAGAGCTTTTTTTATTCTTGTTGACTACCGGTATTATTATTCACAAATTTATTTATTTTTTAAATGTGAAGATTAGTAGATACTTGATGACATTTGGTCTTTGGGACTCAGGGTCGGACTACTTCTCGATGGTACTTACTTAGTCCTACTTCTCGACGGTAGTCTTGCGATGCTTGTCTGCACGTAACCTAATTTCTGGTGTGCTTTTTGAAACTGAAAAAATGGGGGGCATCTTCTTCGGTCCTTGCAATGATTTGTATGCTTTTTTTTAATGACGTTTTTGTCCATGTAGGACATGGTTTGGTTTTTTAAAGTGTGGTGTGGGCTGGTGGGCACAAATACATTTTTTCTGTTCGATTTTAGTCTTGTTTTGAGAAATTGTTAGAATCGTCTTCAGACATTGACTTGTCAACATGATGCCTATCCCCCGCCCCCCGAAAAAAACACCCAAAGGATCAAAGTATCAATGGACATGCAATTAGTATTCATGTTTTCTTGTTCCCCGGTCTTAGTTTTCTCCATACCTTGACTTCTATTCCCTCCGTCACATTATACTAGCCCCTTTTGTTTTTTTCCTTTGTCCTAAATCACTTGTCCCCTTTAGCAATGTACTTCGGACCTTGTTTTAGGGTTGGAATTCATTTTTTTTTTTTGTATTTGATGTTCATTAATGAAATAAAGTACAAGAAGTCTAGTTTATTATCCACTTTGCAAATCAAGAACATTATGAAAATTGAATTTTTTTAATAGCAATTTGAAGTTGAGTACGTCAAAGACCAAAAGACATTGAACTTTGCATTGAATCTACTAAATTTCAAATCATTCTTGTGTGAATCCAAATACACATAGAAGACAAGGTAGTTGCAGAGGAAATGTCTTCCTTCTCTAAAAAGCCTATCCTTCTTTATGTCAGCCCTTTGTATCAATTGAAACCTTCTATTTTATAATCTTTCTTTGATTGCAATTAATACAATAGAACATCTATAAAGTGAACTTTTGTAAGCCAATAACCTTTCTAAAGTGATGTTTTTCTTTCCATCCCGACGTAGATGCATTGAAGATGTACAAAATAAGTAAAAAAAATGAAAAGACAACTTTCAAATGTTGCTATGGTGAACCTGACTTTCAAAAATCTTCAAATGTCATTAATGCTATAGCCCTCTCTAAAATAATAACCTTTTTTTATATAATATTCTCCTCCGGTCCCAAGGCTATTACCTTATGGATGTTCTACAATGCACTGAAAAGTGATTGTACCAGCCAGACATCACTCTATACCTCTATTACTTTATGGATGTTCTACTATAGCCAACTCTTTTTGTTTTGCACTGACGTACATACATTACACCTTCACCGAGTTATAGAATCATTAGTAATCATAACATGTAATAATTGCCAAATCCTTGATATTTTCATTACCACAACAAATTAAAGGACTCATATTATGGGACGATGGATGGAGGGAGTATTCAATCAGATAAGATACTGCATCTGATTGCTTCCGACAATTTTTTTTCCCTTCACGTTGTGCATTTGTCAAGCTGCATAAGACAGAGCTGGTGTACGGGTCAGCGAGGAGCTTGGTCAAGTTTCTTGGGAAACTCCCAATTTTGACCAAAACAGAGAAGTACCCATTTTGTCTTTGTTGTACCCTTTAGACGTTAAGTTCTGGTTGGAGTTTCAAGACAAGGTGTTGATGTTGCAAGGGGGGCCTCTTTTATGTGTTGTTCATCTCACACGACGCTTATAACAAAGACATACATATTTGTTAGGTCCATTAGGGTTCCACTAGGTTCCATTAGGGTTCTACTAGGATTCTGTTAGGGTTCTACTAGGGTTCCATTAGGGTTCCGTTAGGGTTTGGTTATCAAGCCTCAATCATGTGCTCACCAGCATGCAGATTGTGCCTTTGAAACCTCTGTTGTACCAGTGGAAAAAGCAAAAGTTGTGATTGGGGATCCCAATAATCTGACTTAACCTTCCCTGCAAAGCAGATCATAGGAATCACGTGTTTGTGACTGGCTGTGGCACTCAAATTTTGGAGTACAGTAGATTTTGGTACTTGCAAAGAGCCAAAAATGGTATGATCGTGAGCAGCAGTTCCGGGTTTTTTTAATTTATTTATTTATCACCCCAAATATGAGCGTCTGCCAAAGGAGTTTGATAACCCTGTTATGAACATTGCTTTAACTGTGTACGTTACACAACATGACGCTTGTGTTTCTGTACGTCTGCTATGCTAAGTTAAGGTAACTCTGCCTATGACAGGCCGAATTTTGGACCAGCCTAATGCAGGCCAAAAACTTCATGAGCAGTATAATTCACAAGACACATGTATTGCTCATGAAATTCTGGGCCTGCATTAAGCTGGTCCAAAGTTGGCCTGTCATAGGCAAAGTTACCTTATGTGGTATTGGTCTTCTATGGATCTTTTGTTTCAACTTCTACAGATCAGGCGTAGGATAACAATCAGATATGGTGTATTTCTCATTTATATATGAACAGGAAGCAGAATCTCTGGTAGATTTTCTTTTTTTGGTACGAGATTATCAAGACATGTGTTCAGATATTCCTGTTGATGTATTTGTTGACGATTGTGGGTTCTTGGGTCGATTTGCCTGACATCAATTTAAATGAAATTGACAACAGTTGAACCTGCTGCATGGAGGCATGGATTTCAGCTACAGACTGGGATGGATGATTTACGTAAATAAACTCTACTGAAAACAGTTGGAGTTTTCAAATTGTTGTGTCTTATGAGTTTTTCAAAGTGGTAGTCAATTTCTTGAACTCATAATTCCCCCATTCTAGCAAACTCCAGACAGACTTTGAGTGCTCAAATAAGAGAATCAAAGTGAAGTTACACTGAATGACCCTGCGGCAACTTTGTAACAATGTAACAAATGTGTTAACATTCTCCTCATTTTGTAAAAATGCAGTTGTTGTCAATTTCATTAAATTGGTGTGATTCTGGCTTCCTAAAAATTGTGACCCAAATCTGCACAAGGCTCTAAAAACATGTACAGAACTACGTTTCAAGCTGTGCATTGCAAAAGTAGCAAAGTTGTGGAATATGCCAATTTATTAATAAAATTGACGTTTTTATGTGCTCCTTGACTGGCAGTCTGGCCTGATTTGTGGGATCCCACTATGTTAAACATGGTTGCCTCTAATACAAGGAAGTAAGGTAGTGTGCTCTAAAAGCACCCATCTTCTTCAAACTGCCCCTATTTTTAGGCGGAGAATGGAGATGGGGTGATTCTTAAATGGACCAGTTTAGCAATTGAATGCATGGAGGAAAAATTATTTTTCTATTGCAAGAGCCAATCATTGTCTTTGATTTCTGCTCATTTCTTTACAAGTTGCAAGTGGACAGATTTTGGAAGAGCTATGGTCACAAATAGGTGCCTATGCCCCAAATCTTTGAAAACTTATAAATTATTCAAAAATGCTTGGAAAAATAAAAAATCACTTGTGTTAGGTTCCACATCTGTTTTTCTTTCTTTGAAAAATGATCTAAAAATATTTTTGTCCAAGGAAGCTTGTGAAAAAGGGGGACCAACCCTTAAATGGTCGCTTTAAGAGCATACTACCTTAAATGATTAGTTGTGTTTGAACTCTGGGTAATTGATGATGCATGACATCTATCATCTTGGATATGAACTAAGGTAACTACACCTAAAATTGCAATGTAGCATAACCGATATGCTCTAGAAAGTGAACAATAATTTTCGCACATTGGTGAAGGACTTTGGATCAAAATGCAAGTGGTTCCATAATCTTTAGAAGCATTGTGAATTAGTTACAAATTTTTGAAAATGAAAGGTGTGGGAGGCTAAAAGTGTCATGTAGGTGATGCTAAAATCCATTTCATGCAAATTTAGAAATGACACTAGTACGGTAGTATCAAAAGATGTCGTAGAGAGGAAGTTAAAACAAAAAAGTGTACAATTGAAATTGACCACTTCTAAGGTCATCACTTCCATAGTAATACAAACAAACAGAGCCATTCACTACCATTTTCAGTATCCTCCTTGTTCAATTTTCCTTCAAAAGTAGGGGTTGATTTTAGATATGGTTACCTTAACCCCTAAAGGACCACGCTGCGGTTTTTTTTTGGAAACATAGCAATTTTGGGCAGTTCACTATAAATATGATTTTTTAATTTTCTTTAAAAATTTTATACAATATGTGGACGAGGATTTATTTAAGGTTCAACAATTTTCATAACTTTTGACTAGATGGTTAAAAAGTTATTGTATGATATGTAGTTTGTTTCTCAACTTGGGCAACTTGGGTAGATAAAAAAAATCAGTTTTTTCAAAAACAAAAATTTGAAATTGGTTTTCTAGACTTATATATACATGAAAAGATTTTAAACATTCCATTTTGATTAATGACATGAAAGTTATGAGGAGATTTAGTTTGCAGGCGCTAATGGATTCTCTGTTCTAAAATAAGCTTTGTAGTCATGTATTTTACTCAATTTTCAATATTTTTGAAAAAATAAAATCATAGAATATATAGATTTTTAATTAAAAAATTAAAACCATTGGAATTGACAATTTTCAATTCCATAAAAAAACTCTTAACAATTTAATATTCTGAATCATTCTCTACTTCTTTCTACTAATTGTTTTTTTCCTATATGTTGTACAATTCCAAACAATGTGAAATTTTCCAAGCATATAGCCAACTTGCCTTGAAGAATGAATCCAACAAAGCACCACCATTTGGCACATTTTTTCATACAAAAGTGATCTTGTAAAGTGCAGTTGCCCATTTTTTCGCAGGGTAAAAAAAGGATTTTTGTCACTTGAAACGCTAATATCTTGCAATTCACACGGTTTAGGTTTTTGGAATTTTTTCTACATCTCCTCAAACCAGCATACTACAAGATCCTACGCTATAAGTATCCAAAAATGTGTTTTTTTTGTTTTAATTTGGTTCTTGTACTAGAAATGGCAGTTTTGGAGCGTTTTGGTGAAAACATACTCAAAGAACTTTAGATGTTAAATGTGGTCTCCAACTTAAAATCTTTCATGACCATTCGAGAATTTAGTAAAATCTGATTGGAAAGGATTGTGAATCTTGGGATGAATTAATTTGGTCAAGTTGACAAAGATTTAACCCTTGAAGGACAAACTGGTGGTCGTGGAAATCATGCATTTCTATACCGTGTGACATTGTCTACTTTGAATAAGCTAAATATACTCATTGGAAGTCAAAGTACTATAAAAAGAATCTCCCCTTTCACCCCTAATATCGAGGATGAATAGTTGCACTTTTCTCCTCCGAGGAAAGATTTTTTGTCATTCATCTGACGCAAAATGTCCTAGTTGACGTTTAAGGGTTAAAGCCTTGCAGCATTGGTGCTCCTCAAGAGGTTTGGGTACCATCATATTGATTTCATTTGTCATGGGCAAGTGCTTTCTTAGACATTTTTTGTAGCTTCATGGGAGTAATTGGAGAGTGTTCCTACCAGTATAAGGTAGGAAGCTCTACAAGTGATCATTTAAGGGCTGGTCCGCCTTTTTCATAGGTTTCCATGAAAAAAAATATTTTAAGATCATTTTTCATCTATTTTTCTTTCTATAGAAAGAAAAATAGATGTGGAACCTAATGCAAGTGGCTTTGTATTTTTCAAACATTCTTTAATTACTTATAAATTTTCAAAGATTTGGAATACATGCACCTATTTGTGACCATAGGTGTTCCAAAATCCGTCCACTTGCAACTTGTAAAGAGATGTGCATAAATCAAAGATGATGATTGGCTCTTGCTATAGAAAAAACAATTTTTCCTCGATTTATTCAATTGCTAAAGTGGTCCATTTGAGGATCACCTCATCTCCATTTCAAGGAGAGGGGTACTTTTAGAGCCTCCTACCTTATATGGCTTATTTTTTTGTGTCTACATTGCACCAAAGAAGAGAGGAGCGTTTGCATTCATGACAAATGCTAGATGCGAGGAAATTTGAGTAGGACCTTACTTGAAGAACAAGAACATGATATAGGGACAGAGCCTCTAGTACATATGTATTTGCTTGTTTAGTGAGTGATATGTTGTCCTATTCTTTAAGTCTATGATTTTTGTTTTGGTCCTTCCATAGTTTTAGTACAAGGAGGTGGGTGAATGGATAGGTGATTAGGAATGTTTTAGCAATGTTTGAAACATCTATAGCAACATTATAACAACATTTTGGAAGATGCTTTATTAATGGTTGATTGTGAGAAATACTTGAATGTACTATTTGTTGCGTTTTGAATTTTCCATCAATTAGTATTATGGTTACTACAAGTACTACCATGGGCATGAATTAGGAAATATAATCCATTGATGTCATTGTGAATCTATTGCCCCAATAACAGGTGTATATTTATCATTGGATGAAATGGATAGATGACAAAATTTGTTCATTGTTTGCCAATGGGAGGATGTCATTTGTTTTTTTGTTTGTTCCCCACTAGTACTATTTAGTGTTGTACAATACCTTGAAGTATTATTTTGAGATAGAGACTGCAATATCTGCTAAAAATATAAACTTTTATGTTTTTAATTTTTTTAATTATAGAATTCACTTCAAAAATTTAGGATAAAAGTGGTTATTATTGCCAAACTACCAGAGATAAATAAGCAATAAGAAAACACATCAAACTATAATTCTTAATTATTCAAAAATTGATGATGACTGAAGTATACTATAGGATAATGCACAAGGGACTTTGAAGCACTCTTTTCAAAAATCCTCTCTTGAGAAGGTGTACATAAATAATTGGAGTAGGGTTACTACATTTGAGCTCTAAATTCTTAACAATAGATACTCAATTATAGTACTATCCCCCCAAAACAAAATCCACATGCATGACACATATTTGAAATTCACTTTGACCTACTAATTTAATTTGAAAAAATAGAAAAATTCAAGTATATTGACAATTGTCATATGAGCCTTACTTACAAATTTTGTATTTGTTCTTGAGTATTTGCTGGATCATTTTTATAATATTTATGCTAAAAATCCACTTTAACAATCAACATGTGACAAGAATAGTACAAGTGTTTCTTACAATCATTCTAAAGTTAATTTTTTAAAGCCAAAATTAAAATTTGGGATTTTTCTTCAGTAAACACCCATTATTTTTTATCAAACATGTTCAAAAATATTGTTTGCGTACAAAAATTGAATGTCAATTGCAAAATCAAGTTTTTGTATTTCAATGTTTAAAAATTACTACAAATATTGTTATATAGGGAGAATCCCTATTGGATGCTAGGAACAACAATTTTGTAGTGAGAAAGATCAACCAATTTTTTTCTCTAGTCTTTGATTAATTAAGTCTATTCATCTTGACGTTGAGAAACTTCAAATCAAATATGGAGTAAATTACTTGTTAACAGAGCACAATATACAAGCTAGATGAAGCAAATATACAAATATGCCATGAAAGAAATGCGTTTGAATCCTTTCAAAATGTGTTATGTCCCTTAGTCACACTTACTTCTTCCAATTATTTAATGTGCTTTTGTAGCATTTCACTTCTCGTGACACCCATGGTCATGATCTCTTAATATTGCACATTCTATACATTGACAACATTAGGTTTGAACATTAATTATAGGGTCTTCATTTCCCATGATCCCCATCACTTAATCCCTAAAGGACTATTGTCCCCTCGAGGGACAAAATGGATTTCAGTCAGGTTTCTATGACCTCAATTTTTAATGATTCTTTTTGAAACTTTCTCATAAGATAAACAAACTTCTTAGCTTTGTCACTGATTGTCACTTCACTGGGCAAAAAAAAAATCCACAAAAACATGAAATTAAATTTTGAATTTTTTTTCTCCTTATAGATCACATTTTTGTCTACATGTAAAGCTTAGATTCATTGCATTTGGATTAGTGATGTGAAAGTTATGAACAATCTTGTTTTTTGGGCAATCTAGGCATCTTCTTGAAAAAATATCTTATATTCATTTCTGAATGCAATTTCTCAAATTTTTCAATTTTTTTTTTATAAAAAGGTTAAGTTTGATTGCTAAAAAAACCTCACCACTGGAGTTACTGTGTTTCAATTCCATCTTAGAGCTATTAATGATTTGTCTTTTCATTCAATCTTGGACCTACTTCTACTTGATAATTTTTTAAAGAATGAAAAACAAGCATTTTTCTTTTGAAATTTTTTTCCTAGGCTTTCAACTCAATTTCTTGAATACAAAAAAAAATTAAATTAAAAATCCATAGTGCAAAAAAAATTCACAAAGGGCGGTCAAAGTCATCTGAAATTGCATGCTAGTGTTCAAAATTTTTTTTTCTTCAACTTTGAATGCTAATATCTTCCAATCTATACGGTCAAACTCCATGAAATTTTTACCACATGATCTTAGACAAGTAAAGTATAAGATCCTATGGTTGGATTATAAAAACAATGTTTTTGTTTTCTTGGATGAACGTAGCAGAAATGGTAGTTTTGAGTGGTTTTTGACAGAAAAATGACCTTGGTCCTTTAGGGGTTAACTTCTACAAGACATTGGGCATGTCATTCGATCACCAGGGATAAAAACTTCCATTGATGTCTAAGTGCTTAATGGTTGCACTACTCACCATTGTCACGGACCACTCCTGAATGGTATCCAAATCTTGAGTAGGCTCAAACAACCTCATTTTGGAACTCACCTTGGGACTTTCTAGTTAAGACTCAACGTTTCAACCTAGTATGGAGTTGGACACCATCCAATTGTTATTAATGAGTGTTTTAAAGCAATCCACGGTATCATGAAGGCGGCAATGAGGTTCCATCATCAATCTCATTACTTGTGGCCACTGTAGCTCACCACATCACCATGTGGGAGTGGGAAGGAAAACTATCTCTTTTTACACTACAACAAAACCAGTCTTTTATGACTGCAATGAGTCGTAAAATCAAAAAATATGACTGGCCACGAAAATCACTGTAGATGACTGCAACATGACTGACATGAGTCATTATCGACGAGTCGCTTCGGATATCAGTCATATTGGCAGTCATATTTTTGGGGGGATATAGTTATTCATAATTAGCCGTATTTTGCCAATAAAGCGTATACTTTGACTATCTTTGAGGGCTTGACTTTTTTTTGAGTTGCTTTGGCAAACAAAAATAAATCCTATATGGCATGTGATTCCATGTAGTTATTTTTTGGCTGACGTGGAATATGACTGCGGTCAGTCATATTTTGGCTGACGTGGAATATGACTACGATTAGTCATATTTTGGCTCATGTGGCATATGACTTTGTACAGTCATATTTTTTGTAGATGTAGAATATGACTCTTGTGAGTCATATTTTGGTTGATGTGGTAGTTCATATAGATGTCATTGATAGTTTATGACTATTTGCAGTCATATTTTTGAAAATACAAAGTCATATTTGGGAAAAGACTCCATGTAGTTAAAAATGATTACATATAATTTTAGAGATATACAAGAAATAATCATATTGGAAAGGGAGAATGTAAGAAAGAAAACAACTCTCTTCATTGACATTTATTAGTCACCAATACAAAACATATGTTCCACAATGAATCTTACACAAAATTCAATAAGGCCTATATTTTGCTTACAATAATGTGAAGATGGCTCTATTGGGTTGCAAGTAGCCTCCAATGACTTTGTTTCAACTTTTGGTGCCTGCATGAATAATTAAAGAAATGGGAGGTTAATTTTGAGTGAATGACCAACAAAGCTCAACCTTCAAAGGCTTACAACAACACAAAATATATAGCTTAAGTTTAGGATAGGAAAAATAAGAATGGTGATAGAAAAAACAAGAAGAAAAAATAGAAAAATACTAAGAGATAACAATAAGCAAGAGTTAAGATGCAACAAGAAACAAGATGCAACAACTAAGACACAACAAGAAACAAGAAGCAACAACTAGGACACAACAAGAAACAAGAAGCAACAACTAGGACACAATACGAAACAAGAAGCAACAATTAAAAAACAACAAGAAACAAGAGTTAAGATGCAACAAAAAGAAATAAGAAACAAGAAACAAGAATTAAAAATAAACAAGAAGAAATAAAAAACAAGAACTAAGAAGAAGAAAGAGTTAAAATGCTAGAGAAAGAAAGAGTTTAGATGCAACAACAAGAAACAAAAAGCATAATTAAAACTAAGAAGCAACAAGAAAGAAGAATTAAGATGCAACAAAAGACAACAACTAAGAAGCAAAAATTAAGAAGCAATAACAAGTATGAGCTAAGAGACAATAAAAGGCAAGGAAGAAGGGCCAAAAGAAGTGGCGGTTAGGGTTTCAAGACTTTAAAAAGTGGCGGCTAGGGTTTCAAAACCCTAAAAAAGTGGTGACTAGGTTTCAAAATCCTAAAAAATAGGTGAGTAGGATTTTAAAATCTTAAACAATGGCTTGTCCAATTTTTTTGTGAATTGCCCGTATTTTTCTTAGATTGCCCAAAACAAAAAAAATGTCACTACCATGGAAATATGACTGACAATATGACTTAGCGTTCTCTAAACATGTTCCCTACGTTCCCTATAAAATACTTTGGTGTTCCTAATGGTCGTATAATGTATACTTGTGAAGTAGAAGGTCAAAAAATGACTGATAGTCATATTTTGCAATCATATTTTTCCTCAAGGTGTTGGCCTTCAAGAATATGACTGCAACTAGTCATCAGTCATCCTCAGTCATATTTTTGCACTCATAAAATACCCGTTTTCTTGTAGTGTTATAGTTTACTATGTGAAATTTAGCAAACCTCCCTCTTATATATCACCGAGACATCTAGGGGGGTTGCAAGAAAGATTGACCGTTTTTGTAGCGTTTTGCACAATACTCATGATTTTTAAGGGAGTACTTTATAATTAGAGAATATTTTAAAAAATGTATAAAAATATGTCTAATGTATACACCTTCAAAAAAAAGTCTCCCTAGGAAGGAAAAGCATAGAATTTTTTTAGAAGTAGGAGAACTAGAAAAGTGCAAAATCTCAAGAAAATAGGTACATTGACATTCTCATTTGTAAAAAATAGGGATTTTTTTTAAGGAAACCAAAAATTGTCCATTTCACTATAAGAAACCGGACTTTTTAAAGACGTCTCAAAAAACGTGACACTGCATTGTATTCAACAGAAAAAAAATCAGCGTTGATGTCTCCTAAAATCCGTTCAACTTGACGGGGTAAAAACATGTGCAAATTTCAAAGGACACATCATTTTTTGGCATGTTTTTCCAAAAACGTAGCTCATGACAATGTTTGGCAAGGTCTGCAGAGGTCGACATGTGGAGGCCACATAAGCACCATGTCAGCGCCACATGCTCAACCACTGCCACTTCATCTTTTTTTTCATCCATGTCGTTGCTGATGTGGTCTTTGACGTGGAGGTGGGAAATTGTGACATGGTCACTGACGTGGAGGCCACGTCAACTCATTTTTGTGTCATTTGAATAATTTAATGGTGTTTTTTGAGATGTCAAATTAGACATTTTTTGCAACATCAAATTACACATTTTTTCAAACATCAATTGCTACATACCCTACCTACAAGGCAATATCAATAAAAATTTAATATAAATTAAAAAAATGAAATGAACAATTTTTTTTTCTGAATTCAACAAAAATTGAAGAAAACTTACCATCAACCATTAAGAGAATTTTTAATGGCCAAATGAAGGAATTACTTCATTAAAAGTTAATAAAAATGAAGGATAAAGACATTGTATTTATATCCATTCTCTGCCCATGGAAAGACAAACAATATGGGATAAGTAGAATATGGTTATTTCACTTGTTTACATGTTGATGTTGTTTTTGACGTATATATGCTCTTTTAAACATAGAGATGTTGTTTCAGACATCTCGATGTTTTTGTGGACATTTCACTTTGAACACAATTTTTTTTTTATATATCCCATATCAATTGTCTCTCTTCCACCTCCCCACCTGTATAAAGACTTTATGTTTTCATCAATGGAACACATCCATTTTCATCCATCCATTTTTTTTTTTTTGGAAAGCATGCCACATCATTGCCTTTTTCCTAAATTTTTTATATAAGGTCAATATTTTTCCATTAACTGTAGTAATTTTTAGTAATTTATCCATAATGAAAGTGGACTTCATGCTAACGTGGCAGTCTATGTTTTTTGAGATGTCACAACAAAACATGAGCTTGTTTTTTTAAACATTGTTAAAAACATCTCTGTCTACGGTGACATCTACTTGTTTTCCAACTTAGTCGCATATGTTTTTTGCAACATCAAATCAAATTCACTCTTTTGCACCCGTTCACTGCTTAACGCGTGACATCTCAGCAAACATGGCACGTTACAGTCCAACGACAGCAAAAACGGGGTTTTCTTATAGTGTTTGAAAGAACTTTATGATGAATAGATTTCACCAAATATTGATCTCAAAACCATCTTCAATATTCAGAAGTGTACTCATAAGAGAGCCCTATTAGCACACATGTGGAGGACATAAAATAATATTTCTTAAAGCTTCCTTTGGTAGGCTCATGAGAGCCGAGTGTAAGAATAGGCCACATAAATTTTAGCTATAGATCATTAATGTTGGGTTCTCCCTATACTAAAAATCTCTAAATCGCAAAGTGTGATAAATTAGCTAAATTGAAATTGAGATATAAAATGATTTTTGAAATTTCTTGAAAAATAAGGGATATAATTACTATCAGGTTAGCCATCTTCAATGAAATTTCAAGTTAATGGAGCTTATGCTTCAAAAGTTATAGCTGGTGAAAACTATGTCACTCTAAGTGTGACGCAAAATAGGACCGATTTTTCTTACAATCACCCTCTAAGATACATTTTTCCCTCGAGAAGATACCCCATTCCATGCCTTAACCTCAAAATCAAGCTTTAAAAAATTCTCAATCTTTCTATTAGAATGATTTTTAGCTCCAAGCTCTAAATCTAAAGTGCATGATCATTTTTGTGATCTATTTTATTTGTAGATTACCATGGACTACTCACTTTTTTAAATGCAAAAATTATTAAGCAAATTATGGCCCTTCAAAAGTTTGAATTCTTTAAAAGATGCAATTCTCCGAGACCCTACCCATGGCTTCTAGCTCATAGCTAACCCTTCATCGCCTAAGGGACCAAAAGTGTCCTCACACAGTTGCAAGTCCAATTCAAAGTGCTACAACTTTTGCATCCAATGTCCAAATTCGGTAAAACTTATCAAAAAAGTTGCACTCTTTCTTCTAGTTTATGTAGTAAAATTTTCAGATTAGTCCAAGATGTATTGATTTCTTGGAAGCCAATCGAAGTTCACAGGTCCAATTTTCATGTCAAATTTTCATGTTAATGTTTATGTCAAAGTTGTTTTGAATGTTTGGGAGCAATTCAAAGTTCAAAATTCCAACATTTTTGGATTACACTAAACTTTGGCGACTTGTTTCTTCTTCATACGGTGTTAGTTTCCAATAATTGTTTTTGAAAAATTTGCACATACTAGTCTAGTTTAAGTGGCTAAACTTTCATATCAACACAAGAAGTTATGAGTAACTAAGAAGCATTTTAGTAGAAGGGGGTTGAGCCATAGATGTGTTTTTTGCAACTTTTTTTGCTATGTTTTGAAATTTCAAAGTCATTTTGTAGACACAATGAGTGAATTTAATGATAATTTTTTCTCCAATGTGTTCATATGTTGGTTTTGAATCACTTCATAGTTTAATTTTTTTTCATTTGAGTAGGTTTTAAAATTAAATTTCACCTTTAAACGTGTTGCTAGGAAAATTTCCAGCATAACTTTTCAACAATGAAACATTATAATCTTGCAATCTATGTGACCAAGTGACTCCAAATTTGATTTGCATCATCTATAGCACATTCACTACAAGGTTGTACGGTTGAAATCTCTATAACTAAGTGACATTTAGATCTATAACACTTCAAAAGCAATGATATTTTTGAACTCAAACAAAGCCTAGGCAATGAACGATTAAGATCTTTGTGAGACTAATTATTTTGGATTCCTTGTCTCTTTAGTTTTTTAATGATATGCAATATGCCCTACTTGGATAAAAGATTTCTCTTGGAACCACCTTTTCTACGTACCACACTATGGATTCATAGCTTGGACATTGCCAACTTTAAAGAGCCATAACATTTTATTTACAATTGGATCCTCACATTCTTTAGACCCATGGATGCGTGCTCTCACTAAATTTTCAAGCGTATTTGGCGTGCTGCTCATTTCAACCCTACTAGAACGATACGGTACCCTGCATGGTATTCCAAGACTCCTTATTTCTATTTATCTAGATTCTTGTAAGGCTTGGGAAGTTACCTTTGAGGTCTGCCTTGTTCACCAAAGTGTTACAAGCATGCCTTGTAGTGAAGGTTGTAACAATTTCATGTATGCTTTAGCCCTAAGTTAATCAAAATAGACTTTTGAAAAAGGCTAATCATAATCGTTTGCGCAATCATTGCTCTAAGTTGACCTACTACATTAGCTGAACATGTGAAACATTGGAGGAGAGGACAATAATTAAGATTCATGACCTATTTGTCCAATGTTGCTTTAAATTCACATAATTGGTGTGAAAATAGAAGACAACGCATTTAGGAAATAAAGAAAGAATTGGAAGGGAAAACAAACTCAAAGATAAGCACTGAAGTAGAGGTTGAATGGTGTGTCTGAGAGGCACTTGAGTAAGGAACTCAATAAATCAATAAATAACTACAATTTCAAATGATAGGTACTTGAGAGCGCTTGCATAGACACTAGGTAGGAGGTTGAAGAAGATTTGATGGAATGGAAAGCAAAAGAAGTGCCATTTTTTTCAATGCAAAAACAAACATGTAGTGTTTATTACACCTAAACAACGCATATGGCTGTGCGTACTCAAGTCACCGTGAAATGCAACATCTATGGCCATATCTCACAATCTTGTAGTGCAAAACACTGACATTACATTAATCCTTGAAAGGCCTTTGGAATCCCTCTATATGAATTGTATTTAGACTTATAGCTCTTCAATTGTAATGCAATGTTATTTACATACTATCATGATCATTAATTTACTTTGTATTGAACAATATTTGGTCAATGTTTTACCACTAAATTTATAATATATTGTATGGTTGCAAAGGGCTTTTAGGACCTTCAAGGATTAAAAGAGATTGATGTGTGTGCCTAAGGCATAAGTACCATATCTCTTCTTGCAAATTTGTCTCAACTATAGCATAACCACCCATTACCACCTGTGAATGCATACCCAACCTATAGGATGTAGTTGTTTCCAATCAAAGCTTGAAATGTGTTTTTTTCTCCTTTTTAAGGTTGGGACTATTAATGTTATGATACATGTCTTGAAGTAATAAGCAAGAAATTAAGAATTAGTGAGTGAAAAAGTAATTCTTGAATGATCGAAATTGGATGACTCCTTACATTGGGTATAGGTTGAGGCCAACTTTTGGCTTCTAAAATTTGTATTATTTTCAATTTAAAGCATAAAATTACCCAAAAAATTGTAAACTCTATGATTTCTATCTTCCTACATGATAAATTTTTTTAAGTTGCCTTACACTACTCTAGAACATGTACGAAATTGCTTAAGTGGTCAACTATGGGTGGTTTTACCATAAACCCTTAATTAATGATTATGAAACATAGCATACATGGGCATGTAGGAATGACTCTTGTGGAGGTGGCTCTAGAAGAAGACTTGGAACATTGCCGTAACTATAGGACCGAAACTTACACTACACTAAAACATTGAAATTTTACCATGGAACATTTGAAATGAACTTACCAAGGTGGAAATGCACACAAGACCCACCCTCAAAATGATAGCCAACAATAGCAACAACATTAAATCCTAAAGGCCAATTTCCGTTGAGCGGACAATAGAAAATTCAATTGACATCAATTTTGGTTAGATGTTTATGTAATTGACACAAGGTGAGAACATGTATCCATTAGTGGGAATATAATTATTTTTTAGATTGGGTGCTTGAATCAAAATTTATAGTGCCATGAACTTTTTTGGTAGGCTAGGCAATTAAGGCATCTTTGGGGGATCTTTTGCAAAAATGCTCATGAACTTTTGGAATTTAGTAAGTACTTAATTACTTAACTAATAAAATATGGCATAAAATTTTCCAAAAGAAATTTAGTTTCCCAGTCAAACTCTAAGAAGAGACAAACTTTACTAGCTATGTTGCTTAAAAAATAAATTCTTTAACCCTCAGAGGACCGTGGCTATGTTTTAATCCAAAACACTCCAAAACTGCCATTTCTAGTACAAGAACCAAATTTTAGGAAAAAAATATTTTTGGACACATGTAACCGTAGAATGTTGTAGTAAGCGAGTTACAGAAGATGTTGAAAAAAATTCAAAATTTTTCTTTGTGTAGATTGTAAAATGTTAGTGTTTGAAGTCACAAAATTCTTTTGGGGGCTATACAAAAAATCGGGCAACTTCACTTCACAAGATCACGTTTGTATGAAAAAATGTCCAAAATGATGATGCTTCTTTGGATTCTTTCTTCAATGCAAATTGACTACATACTTAAAAACTTTCATATCATTTGGAATTGTACAACATATAGGAAAAAAGTTGTAAGTAGAAAGAAGTAGAGAATGATTCAAAATCCTAAATTGTTAATAATTTAGTTATGGACTTGAAAAATGCCAATCCCAATGGTTGTAATGTTTTAATAAACAATCTACACTTTATTTTATTTTATTTTCCAAAAAATATTGAAAATTGAGTAAATAAAGGACTTCAAAGTTTAATTTATAGTAGAGAATTTATAACTACCTACAAACTAAAACTCTTCATAACTTTTGACTCATTAATCAAAATGGGATGCTAAAAGCTTTCTACATATATCAAGAAAACCAATTTCAAATTTTTGTTTTAAGAAAAAGTGATTTTTCATGATCTGTCCAAATTGCTTGTCCAAGGAATAAAATAACATATTAGGCCATAACTTTTGACTCACATTTCCAAATGTCTTGAAATTTAGTGCACATGAAATATATTCCTTGTCCCCACCTTCTATCAACATTTCAACCTTAAATATGCAAATCTCAAGTCATATGTACTTGCCCAAAATTGATATGTTGCCAAAAAACACATATTGGTCCTTAAGTTTAGAGTTAACTTCAAGCCCTATTATCTTGCAATTTGTATATTCAAAGTATGTTCTCAAAAAAATTCCCACATATTCTAATTGCTTGTCACTATTTTTTTACCATTTGAATTTATTTTATAAATTTTTCTCGTTGCACAAGAAATCATCAAAAAATGACTAGTGTATACTTGCCATTTCACTTAACCTCCTTGTATTATAAGGTGATTTTGAATAAGCTAAACTTCATATTTACTTCTTTTTTTTGAATTTTTTTTAGAGTAAATCTAACATTATATATTTATGATTGATTAAAATCTTTGTTTTTGTATATAGAAAAAAATTTACTCCAAGAGGGCTTGAAGTCTAAATGATGACCATGTTTTGTATAAAATCAATGAAATACAATTTTTTTCTCACTTCAAATGTGCAATTTTTTTTTGTATACATTGCCTTACTTGTTTAATATACTTTTGTATAATTGTAATTTAAAAAACAAAAAAATTGATTTTAGATAATACATCATAAGTTGGTAGTTTCGAACTTTTCCTCTTCCAAAACACCCTTTGGCCTTTAGGGGTTAAAACCAATATAAATGAATTGCTCTATGGATAGATGAATTTAACCGTTAAAGGCCCAAGGCCTTTTTGGATTTAAAAATATCATTGCTTTTAGAGTGTTATAGGTCTAAATGATAGTTAGGTATAGAAATCTCAACTATATAGTCTCAATGTAGTGCATGCATGTATAGATGACGTGAATCAAATTTGGAGTTATTTGGTCACATTAATTGCAAGATTATAATGTTTCATTGTTGAAAAAGAGTGCTGAAAATTTTTTAGCAACACATTTTGAGGTGAAATTTGATTTCTACACCTATTTAAATGAATTTTTTTTTAAAACTATAAAGTACTTCAAAACCACTACACAAATACATTGGTGAAAGAAAATATCACTCAAATGACTCATTGTGTTTGCAAAATGGTGTTGAAATGTCAAAAAATAGCAAAGTAAGTTGCAAAAAATACATCTATGGCTCAACCTCCTTCAACTAAAATGCTTCTCGATCAGTCATAACTTCTTGGATTGATATGAAATTTTAAGCACACAAACTAGACTAGTATGTGCAAATTTCTCCAAAAATTTAATGGAAATGGACATTGTATGAAGAAACAAGTCGCCAAAGTTCACTATAACCAAAAATGTCTAGATTTTGAACCTCAAATTGCTCCCAAGCATTCAAACCAACTTAGATTGACATGATGTTTTACCACAGTAACCAGACTTCAAGTGGAACGCAATCCAACAAATATCATTGAAAACTAACATTGGATGAAGGAGGTATAAGCCCCCAAAGTTGCAGCCATCAAAATGCAAATTGGTGAACTTAGATTGAACCAGTGAACTTCGAATGGCTTCCAAAAAATCATTACACCTTGGATTGATCTGAAAATTTTATCACACAAACTAGAAGAGAGAAATCACATTTCCCAACAAGTTATATTGAATTCAAACATTGGATGCAAAAGTTACACCACTTCGAATTGGACTTCCAGGCTATGTCAGAACACTTTTGGTCTCCTAGGTCACTTAGGGTTTAACACAGACTATAGAAAGGGAGAAAAAAACTTCACGAAATTGTTGAAACATCTCCCCCCCCCCCCAAATACTTGAGTTTGCCAAATTTTTGGATGAATTGCACTAATGATAGAATATTTTATTGATGCAAGTATACAAGTGATAGATGTATGAACAAAAGTGAATGGTTTTCTTTGCTACCAAGGTGTATGTCACGCTACCAAGGACAAATCACCAAAATCATCTCCAGAATACTTGAAGTTCTCCAAACTTTGGATGAATTTTACAAATGATAGATTATTTTATCGCTGCAATTATGCACAAGTGATGGATGTATAAACAAAAGGTGGACGATCTTTCGGCCTCGAGCACTCCAATGACAAAACCACAGAAAAAATCAGTAACTTACAGTCAAGGCGGCGGCGGCGGCAACGCCGCACTCGGCCCCGTCACGAGGCCACTCTCGCGCGCCTCGTCCTCCTCGCGTCGCTTCTTTGTCACGGGCATCTCCCCTCCCGCGGCATCAAAGCTCGCATGCAACCCAAAGAAGAAGTAGTACACCAACATGATCCCCGTCCACACGCCAAATCTCACAAAGCTCGCCCGATCCAGCGTCCCCAACAGAAAAATGTTAAAAGCAATCGAGAGCGACGGCAACCACGGCACTAACGGCACGCCCCACGTCGCAGGCTGCCGCAGTGGCTTCAACGTCACAGCCATCGCGAGCGTCGCCAGAAACCATATGGGACCACAAATTGCGTACACTACATACCCAGAGGAATTCAACCCCCAGTACGTCGCAATCGCAATCGAGGACGCGATTATCACCGCCATGTACACTGTGAACAGAGCCCCATGACGGAAGCTCGTTTCGTTCGGGACGTAGTATCGCCGCACGAGAAGCGCGACGGCGACCAGGAAGAAGATGAAGAGCGAGCTCATGGACAACAAATTGCCTAAGATTGGTAAGTCTGTGAAAAAACCAACAACGCTCGAAGCCAGAATCATGGTGATGGTTGCGTTGATTGGGGTCTGGGTGGTTTTGTTCACGCGCGCGAACCAGGGTGGAATCAGATGCACCCTTGCGATGTGCGTGAGGTAACGCGCTTGCCCTACTGCTGATACCAATAAGACGGTCGTGATTCCTTTCAATGCGCCTAATGCGACGATGTACTTCGCCCAGGTCCATCCGACACTAGCAAAAGCGGCGGAGAACGGCGCATTGGCGTCGATAGCGTAGAAGGGCACCATGAGAGTGAGCGTGAGCGCCATCATCATGTAGATGAAGGTGCAGACGAGCATGGAGCCGATGAGACCGATGGGGATGTCGCGAGGGGGGTTCTTCGTTTCTTCCGCGAGAGTGGAGACGGCGTCGAAGCCGAGGTAGGCGAAGAAGAGGACGGAGGAGGCGGAGAAGAGGCCGCGGACGCCGAAGGGGAGGAAATTTGTGGTGAAGTTGGAGGGGTTTGCGTGAACTAGGCCCGCGATGATGATGAAGACAATGATGAACATGTTGACGAAGGAAGCGATCCAGTTCACGTAGGAAGTGCCTTTGGTGCTCCAGGTTGCGAGGATGCCGACGAGGATGAGGATGCCCACAGCCATGGGGTCCAGCTTGTTGTACCTGAAATCCAGCATGAAGGTTGAACGAGTTGAAGCAATTCAAGCGCTATACACACATGGTTATCATCTCTGCACTTGCTTATCTAAGCTATGCGGGAGATTCAACGGTTGCACCAAAGACTGATATAGACTAAGGTAGGGTACTGTGCGTGATTTATCATCAAGCAAATTTCACCGACAGTTATGACCGTGTTAGCGAGGTCTGATTTGTCAGGTGAACTCACATCAGTTCTCTACTTGCTTAGTGCTCATCTAATCTAACGGAGAGTTTCAACGGTTGCACTAGACCAAAGACTGGTATGAACTAACGTAGGGTGCATGATCTATCATCGAGCAAATTTCACCAAGTGACAGTCATGACCGTGGTGATTCTTTAGAACTGTTGAACACACATCAATTCTCTGCATTCTTAAAGAAAATCAAATCTAATGGAGAGTTTCAACGGTTGACCCAGATCAAAAGACTGAAATGAAGTAAAGGTACGTTATCGATCATCGAACAACTTTCACAGACAGCCAAGATTGTGTTAGCGAGGTCTGAGTTTTTTAGGTAAGCACACATCAATTTTCTACATTTCTTAGTGCTCATCTAATCTAACCGAGAGTCTCAATGGTTGCACCAGAGCAAAGACTGATATGAACTGAGGTACGGTGATCTATTATCGAGAAAATTTCACACAGTCATGACTGTTTGTTAGCGAGGTCTGATGATTTAGGAAAAATCGTGGCAAAATTTAGGTTAAGTAAAATATTGATATCACTCTAACGCTTGTTCCGCGACTCAACGTGACATGCACCAACTATGCTTATAAGTCACCACAGTACAATGCACCACAACCAATACACAATCTGCATCGTAGTCAACTCTGCTGTAGGGATATATATAAGTGAGACATCCTCGTTTGCTTCGGACTCACCGATTACAGCCTGCAGCTAGCGCATTGATTCACATTTGTTGCCACTTGTTGCCATTTTATCGGTGGCTAGGCTAGATGAGTGCTAAATGTGGTGCATGTCAATATTTATCTCTGTGTGAGATGCACTCACAACAAGTCGCAACAACCTGCAGCGCATTGATACACATTGTTGCTATTTGTTGCCATTTTCGTCGGTGGCTATTCTAAATGAGTATTACACGTCGTACATTTTACAATCTCGGTGTGACATGTTCCTATCTAAGTGTGACATTCTCTTATAACAAGTTGTAGCAACCTGCATGCCACACTCATTCTTAACCATTGTACGGGCAAGATTTTGGAGTGTTGCATTTAGGTAGTTGTGGTAAATCGGGTGTTGTAACCTTGAAGTCAAAAAAAAATTAATTGTGGAAGGATCGATCAAGGACGTGCTAGATTATACATACCCGTCTGCGAGGTTCGTCGTGATGCGCAGTTTGTCGCTAACACCATTCCCCGAGAACACCAGCGACGCGAAATAGCTCGTCCATCCCCTGGCCACCGCCGCTCCCCCAATCACATACTCCAGCACAATGTTCCCCGCCCCCACAAACGCCACAAACTCCCCCAATTCCACTCTTAAGTACGCAAACGACCCTCCCGCAACCGGAATCTCCACCGCGAACTCCGTATAACAAAAGACGCTCAACATCGCCGACACTCCGGAGACCGCGTAGCTCAACACGATCGCAGGCCCCGCGTGGTCCTTCGCCTCCACCCCTGTGATCACGAAGATCCCGGCGCCCACCACGGCCCCGATGCCGAGCCAGAGAATGTCCCACCAGGAGAGCGTGCGCTTCATGTCGAAGGTGCTGCGGTGCTTCATGTCGGTGAGCTCGGAGGAGACGAGCGAGCGGGAGAAGAATCGGTCTTTCAGACGCGCGGGCGTCGCGAGGAGCGCGTGACGGTAGTTGCTCCAGCTCTGGAAGGACTCCTCGGGGAGCCAGGAGGAGGACGATGAGGTGGCCATGGCCATGGTCCGCGTCTATGAGTTCAAGTCTTCCGCGCTACTACTGCAGCAGATTAATTATTCACCGCAACATTCAATCTCAATTCACTTCCGGGTTGCAATGATCTGAGCAATCTGTACAGAAAAACAAAAGGGTTACATTTGCGACTTGAAATTGCAGAAATCTGTACACATTTGTCATTACTAAGTCGGAACCTAGAGCCCAAATGCGTACATGCATGCACTCTTTCTTTTTTATGATCTTCAGGTTTCGACAGAAAAAATTGGGTCTAACTACAAGTCAATTTAGAAAATTCAAGGAGGAAAATCAATGCGATGAATCAACCAGATTTTAATGAGAATTTGTTGTCAGTGGCTTGCAACTGTGTTGCGGTTACCCAAATGACGAAAATGGTATGCAAAAATCGCCACACTTGGTAGCCTTGACCAATTTCTTGGAGCCAACCCCCCCAAAAAAATATAAAAACAAAAAATGAGCAAAAAATGTTGTCCATGCACGTGTCTATATATGTTGCTTGTAACGGAGGTTACAATGCGAGGCAATCAAGGTAACCAACATCCTTCCTCGGCAAGGCTTTAGTCTGTGACGATGTTGTCGTGCAACTATCACTTCAGTTGATTCAAGGGAGCGCAGAATTCACCAAACGACAGCGATGAAGATTCCGTATAAAACTACAGTACTTGAAGCAAGAAGACAGAAAACTGGAACCCCAAACCCAATATTTCTCACAAAAGTGCCCCCCCCCTGGAATCCTTGCTCTATGTTTCGGTTCGCTTACAGAGCACACAAGTGGAAGTTTTCCAGGTTCGCTACTCATTCTGCGTCATGTAACGCGTCTCTCGTAGGTGGGATTCGCGTCAGAGACATCAAGAGGACCAGAGTGCAGATTGCAGAGGGTTGTTTAGGTCAAGGCTATTTATTTGATCTCCTGGATTTCCGCTGCAGGCTGCGGATACTACGAATATTCCACTCAAGAGGACTGTGACGGTCCTGATCGTCCTAGTAAATGTAATACCATTCGTTCTAAACCCACAGACTAGGGCTTTAGGTGCTAGCTAATCAATTCAATCAGTACTTCGAACGTTGAAACATCTTACGTACCTCTTGAAACATTTCTCCCTTGCGCGGCACTTCTTTGCTCTCACTGCGAGTCCATGGAAATCACGCCATTGCTTGTGAGCCCTCTGCGACAAAAAGAAACAAGGATTCAGTGTTTCTGAAGAGGAATATTACGTGCATGCTTCAATTTCTGATTCAAGATCCCGTTGACCTAAGCTACAGTTTGTTAAAGTATAAGCACAAACACATGGATCGGACAACACCGATACCCTCGTCAAGAAATAGCATAATCCCACACGGAAGTGGTTTTGGTGAAGATCAACGCAGAAATTCAAACAGGCAATGTGGTTCTAGAGGCTACAGCAAGCTATTCACACGGGACCCTCTAGCTTCTAGCTGCACGTTAGACAACATGATCCATTGAAGTAGGTTAAGTTTCATTTACCACTCAGACAATTTTAATTATTCAAGCTAAACCCAACACAGGCTAGGGACCCCAAACACACACTACCCTAGCCTGGGGTCCCTGTGCTGCAATCGAAGGGGTGTTGACACGAAAATTTTGTCCCTGCGAGACTAAGATGCGCGCAACACAAAGGATTTCTCAATGCAAACAATGAGAAAATTTCCCTGTGATTTGTAGTGACTACAGAGACAAAGCCTCCGCATTCCAAGTGTATTTACGTAAATTAGATTGCGCAGTACAGGGATAAAAACACAAAGACCTCCTAAATGCAACCTCGTAAGGCAATTTTCTTGGGTTTCTACTACCTGCGGTGACAAAAACTCTCTGCGCGCTCTGTCATCTGCTGGGCTACCAACACAAAGAATTTGTAAATGCAATCAAACAGACATTTAATTTCCCTGCACGCATGTTCGGTTACTTTTGTACTGCATGTTTAATTTCCTTGACAAATTAAACCTCTGCAAGTGTGTTGCAAACGAAGAATGGTTGACAGAATCGGGGAATCCATGGTGCCTGCATACCTGCAGGGGTAGCCAACAATTAGTCAGAGACTTTAATTTCTAAATGCAATGCAAGCAATAAGAGATTCAATCTCCTTGTGTTTTGTGAGGACCGAATTGAACCTGTTACGCGGGGCGTCGTGAAATTAAGCCACTCAGGCGCGGCTTGAGAGATGCGGAGAGTGACTTCGAAGTGGCAAGCTGATGAAATGAAGATGCTTGCAAAGGAAGACCCTCGGCCTCGATCTCTTGCTGGAGAATGTATGGAGATGGTTTAGGTGGTCATGCAATGCAACTTTCAAAGTTTAGGGTCCTTCGGAGAAGAATCCTCGAGGGCTTCGAAAGTCTGCTCAGTGGAAAAAATGCATCCCGTGGGGCTGTTCGTGCCGCTCATCGGTCAAGGGGGGAAGTGACGTGAGGGAGGGACTTTCCCCAACTCCACGCTTTTCCCTGCAGATTTCCTAAACCCTCAATTAGTCTGTTTTGTTTGTTTGTTATGGTGAGATCTTTGGAATCGTGCATCCGCGGATGCATTCTTGGTATCGTTGGAAAGCTGTCAGCGAGGAGGACTTTGCATGGACTTTGTTTCGTGGCATTCCGACTTACAATAGAAAAGATATTGAATTTTGAAGTTTTTTTATGGATTAAAATTTTCATTTTATTTTCGTTTTATTATATTGTGGCAATGATGCAAGGTACACTAGTAGTTACTATTGAAATATGTTTGCACTTGGTGTTAAAGGTGTTGTTACTGAGGGTCTTAGGAATGAATTTAGACCTTCTTTTGGACCAGATTCACATTCCAAACAATCCCTCTAACACCAAGTGCAAACATTCCTTTATTAGACTTGTCAAATATTTTTTTTTTATTGTTGGTAACTGGAAGAGGATTTCAACGTATCTGAAAATGTTTTATTATTTTGGATATTCCATGCAAAAGTTATGTAGGGTCAAATTTTTATTTGGTTTTAGACATTTTAAAATTATTTCTTCAGTAGAGGTAGATATTGATTAAATAGATGTATTCTAGTGAAGATGGAACTTTGGGGAATCCCTACTCTAGTCGGGACACAAAATGCGATGCTATTAACTATGGAAGGATGTGGCCGGGGAGAGGGGGAGGGGGGACAAACTACGGTGGAATGTAAGAACACAATGACACCATTTTATAAATGTATTCATAAATTTTAAATTATACATGAGAATAAACTCAACCTATTCACTACAAGAGAAAGGGGTGTTTTAAGTAGTGTCCTAGACATCACGTCTTTTAAGTAAGGTTTTAAGTAAAATTTTACTAAAAAGACAATCTTTTTAGTAAAATTTTACTTAAAACCTTACTTAAAAGACGTGATGTCTAGGACACTATTTAAAACACCCCTTTCTCTTGTAGTGATTTGCGCATGTTGCAATCAATGTTGTACCCAAGAATATTAAGTTTTTTTTATTTTTTATTCTATTTTATAAAGAATAAACTACAAACCTTCAAAATTTCAAAACCATAACTTTGTGACTACAAAATCCCTAAACCATGGTTTGAAAATGCCTAGCCTTATCACCAAAGTAGTCAACCCAAAATCATCAGATTCACAAGGATAAATAGCTGCATTTTTCATTTCTACAATTTCCTTAAAAATCATTCATTGGATATTCCTAATTCTCAACAACGTTTAATTGTAGGATTAACTTTTGCAACTTTTTTTTTGGTGTGTGTGTTCAGCATAGATGGAGCACAAATTGAGGCTTATAGTAGAAGTTACAAAAGTATACCCACTTTACAGGATTTCCTTCATCATCCAAATTAAATATTGATGTTGGATCGCTTCGGGGGGAACCACATTTGTTTATTTAGGATAAATGATTTGACCTCACTAACATGCAACAACTAGAAAAATTTGCTTCATAAATAGGTGACCTAATTTGAGTACAACACACCAAATATCCTCATTAGCCAAGCTATCCCTTTTTTTTCCACCATTTCACATTAATTTTATATAATCAATAAAACGATGTATTTTTGAGTTTTTGTTGTATATCCAAGTTGCAGATTCTGAAATCCAATTTTCCATCATGTACCTATGTGTGAGATTGGGCAACCTAAGGTGAAGGCACCCCAAAGTGTCCGTGTTTCTATTCTTGTACCTCAGACTTTCACTAAATGTGTTCCTAGATTTTAATTAACCCCTAAAATCCCAAAGTCCCTACGGGAGACTATAGGGATCATAGTTGGGATCCACTAACTATTGATTTTTGCAGATTTCAATCTAGGGTCCACCTATGTGATAGTTTCAATGGTCTAAGAAGCTGGTACTTTGAAAAATCATAAAAATTACAGACTACATCCAAATTTTTATTTTTATTTTTAATATTCATGATTTTCACTTGCTACTACTACTACTACTAAAATATCACTTTTAGGAAAAGGTGCCTCCAACTATGTTGGATTGCTTATATTGACGTTTTTGCTGGTGACAGCCTGTTCAGAACAGTGCAACAATGGATATGATGAGCTCTCACTTTGCTGGAGATCATGCATCAGTGAACAGACCCTTCTGCTTGCCTTTTGAGCAGAGGGCCCTGTCAAGCTAGCGTCTTGTAAGGAAAGGTGGGTACCCGCAAATCCATCACTTTTTGCTACCATGCCTAGTTTCTATTTCCCATTACTAGACTGGTCAAATTTCTGTATTTTATTGTTGGTAAGTGAAAGGAGGTTCTAATGCACCAAAGAATGCGATATTTGGATACCGTATGCAAAAGTCACAAAGGGTCCAAGTTTTTTTCTACACTGAGTAGGGATATTAAGGTGACCAAAAAATTGAAGGGAATTATTGTAGAAAACTGTAGATGTTTGAAACATGATGTACGGACCTTGGACACTCCAATAACTATTGATGTATAACAATGGTAGATATTTATATAGTGTGTAATGTTGATTAATTAGTATAGGTCCCCTTAAAACCCCTATTTGGTGTATGTAGATGTTTTAAAATCGTTTCTTCAACATATGTACATATTGATTTTGGAGATGTAAGGTAGTTTGCTCTTAAAGTGACCTTTTGAGAGGTGATTGCCTTTTGGGGGAAGCTAAACTCCTTAAAACAATTTTTAGTAAATTTTTGTAGAAAGGAAAATGGAATTCATTCAGCATCTAGTATAAGTCGTTTCACATATTATTTTCATTGGACCTTTGTGGAATTAGTTACAAATATTTTGAAGTTGAAACACGGTGATCACTAAAACCGACCACCTCCTTGAAATGTACAATGATGAAACTTTGAAGAAAGCAAAATGAACCTTTTAGAGCAGACTACCTTATACAGAGTGACCAATGGCATCTTAGGTAGGGTGCAATTTTGGGTGTCCCCACCTTAAAGTGTGTTTGCATTTGGTGTTTAAAAAGAATCTTGTTACTGAAAATCTTAGGAACGAATGTAGACCTACTTTTGGACCGGATTCACAATCCAAACATCACCCGTAACATCAAGTGCGAACATTCCAAAAGATGTCTTGGCTGTCTGAATTGTTGGAGCAAGTGTACATTTTGAAAACTCTGTCAGTTGTGAGGGGGGCCACATAATGACATTCGAAGTTGTGCGTACGAAACCAAAGCAAAAGCAGACATTAGCAGCTGCATTTACAAAAGAGTGTTCAGTCTATTGAAACTGGTTCAGATGGAATAGAATCCTTCAGTTCAGTGAACTCAACATGGTGGCATGCTATGCACTTCATGATGAAACTTAGGGACGCTTTACACCTAAGGTAGGAGGCTCTGAAATCGCTCGGGCATTAAAAACTGCCCCTATAAATGGCTCTTGAATGGAACGAGGTGATCTTTAAATGGAACGAAATGATCCTTAAATTGACCGCTATAGTGCTATGAATGAATTAGAAAAAAAAGGGGTCCTAGCCAATCATCGGCTTTGCTTTTTCCCATCTTGCAAGTGAGTAGTTTATGGAAGACCTAGGGTCACAAATAGGGACCTACGATACATCTCCTTTGAAAATTCATAACTAACTCAATATTGCTCAAAAAAATATGAAACCACTTGTGTTAGATTCCTCATCTATTTTTCTATCTCTGAAAAATGAATTAAAAATACTACCAACCAAGGAAGCATATGAAAAAGGCAGATCAGCCCTTAGATGGGCGATTCAAGAGCCTCCTACCTTAAAGGTTGGGCCGAAAACCCTCACTTGTGATTGGACAAAAGACTAAAATTTGTGCAATTAGCCTTTAGGTGTAAAGCATCCTTCACTCTAGTCCCTCTTCTTGAGGTCGAGGCCGGCTTGAATGAAGCGCGTGTTTGTTAAAGATCCCACACCACATCAAACATGCAAGTATTTTACTCATAAGATTACTAAACTTGGCAGTGATTGTTCTCAAGAACAATAGACAGGGGAGAAGGAAGAGTATTGTTTTTTTGTTAATGGAGTTGAAAATTCAACAAATAGGGTCTTGTGGTAAGTGGAAATGGATTCTTATATAGGTTTTGAACTCAACACTATATGTTGGAAAGATAGGAAGCAAGGTGGAGGTTGCATGGTGTTTTGGTACATGTCAAATCATCAAAATTAATTAGAAGCCATAATGTCAAAGTTGAGTAAAAATTCCACTACAAAAAAACGGGTATTTTATAACTATAAAAACATGACTGAGGATGACTGACAATTGGTTGCAGTCATATTTTTGAAGGTCAACACTTTGAGGAAAAATATGATTGCAAAATATGACTGTTAGTCATTTTTGGGCCTTCTACTTCACAAGTATACATTATATGACCATTAGGAACACTAAAGTACTTCATAGGGAACGTAGGGAACATGTTTGGAGAACGCTAAGTCATATTGTCATCATATTTCCATAGTAGTGACATTATTTTTGTTTTGGGCAACCCAAGAAAAATACGGGCAATTCAAAAAAAATTTGGACAAGCCATTGTTTAAGATTTTGAAATCCTACTCACCTATTTTTTAGGATTTTGAAACCCTAGCCGCCACTTCTTTTGGCCCTTCTTCCTTGCCTTTTATTATCTTTTAGCTCATACTTGTTATTGCTTCTTATTTTTTGCTTCTTAGTTGTTGTCTTTTGTTGCATCTTAACTCTTCTTTCTTGTTGCTTCTTAGTTCTAATCATGCTTCTTGTTTCTTGCTGTTGCATCTAAACTCTTTCTTTCTCTAGCATTTTAACTCTTTCTTCTTTTTAGTTCTTGTTTTTTGTTTTTTGTTTCTTTTTGTTGCATCTTAACTCTTGTTTCTTGTTGTTTCTTATTGTGTCTTAGTTGTTGCTTCTTGTTTCTTTTTGTTGCATCTTAACTCTTGTTTCTTGTTGTGTCTTAATTGTTGCTTGTTGTTGCTTGTTGTATCTTAGTTGTTGCTTGTTGTTTCTTGTTGCGTCTTAGTTGTTGCTTCTTGTTTTTTGTTGCGTCTTAGTTGTTGCTTCTTGTTTCTTGTTGCCTCTTAACTCTTGCTTGTAGTTATCTCTTAGTACTTGTCTATTTTTTCTTCTTGTTTTCTCCATCACCATTCTTATTTTTTCTACCCTAAACTTGAGCTATATATTTTGTGTTGTTGTAAGCCTTTGAAGGTTGAACTTTGTTGTTCATTCACTCAAAATTAACCTCCCATTTCTTTAATTGTTTATGCAGGCACCAAAAGTTGAAACAAAGTCACTTGAGGCTACTTGCAACCCAATAGAGCCATCTTCATATTATTGTAAGGAATATAGGCCTTATTGGATTTTGTAAACGATTCATTGTGGTATATATGTTTTGTATTGGTGACTAATAAATGTCAATGAAGAGAGTTGCTTCCTTTCTTACATTCTCCCTTTCCAATATGATTATCTCTTATATATCTCTAAAATCATATGTATTCATTTTTAACTACATGTAGTCTTTTCCAAATATGACTTTGTATTTTCCAAAATATGACTGCAATTAGCCATAAACTACCAATGACATCTGTATGAACTACCACATCAACCAAAATATGACTCACAAGAGTCATATTCACATTAGTAAAATATGACTCACAAAAGTCATATTCCACATCTACAAAAAATATGATTGACCGTAGTCATATGCCACATTAGGCAAAATATGACTGACCGCAGTCATATTCCACGTCAGCCAAAATATGACTGATTGCAGTCATATTCCACGTCAGCCAAAAAATGACTACATGGAATTACATGCCACGTAGGATTTTTTTTTATTTGCCCCCGGGCAACTCAAAAAAAAATCAAGCCCTCAAAAATAGTCAAAGTATATGCCTTGTTGGCAAAATATGGCTAATTATGGCTAATTATACCCCCCCAAAATTATGACAGCTAATATGACTGGTGTCCGAAGCGACTCGTCAATAATGACTCATGTCAGTCATGTTGCAGTCATCTACAGTGATTTCTTTGGTCAGCCATATTTTTTGATTTTACGACTCATTGCAGTCATATTTTGCAGTCATAAAACACTGGTTTTGTTGTAGTGTTCATCTTTTCCCTTTTTTTTCCAACTCATTGTTAATTTGACTTGGCTATCATTAGTGCCAAAGACTTTCACTGGATACTAGCTTGGTATGTGGTTTCAAGATACCAAACAAAACTTCCGTTAGTAACTACATGCCCGTAAAGTTCCTTTTCCAATAGTTGGAAAGTCACCCATTGACATTGCAAAGTATCATTGAAGCATGTGGCTTGTACGTATTGAAAAACTCCTCTTAGCAAAACTTTCAAAACTACAAGTACATGAAGTTCCTTTCCCAATGGTTGAAAAGTCACCCATTGACAATGCAAGAGTCATTCAAACACGGGACTTGTAAGAATTGTACACTCCTCCATTTCATCACAATCAATGGTTCAATAAGATATTTAATAGATGCATGGTACATGGATAGGGACCTTATACTTCAAACTCCAACAATTCATAACTTATCCATATGGTGTCCAAATAATACATATTTTTGGTCATTACAATCCTCTAAAACTTGGCAAGAAGACCTGCAAAAGAATCCCATTCTAATACTGGAAATCACTCAAGGCAACGGACATGGGTTCACTACTTTACAATGAACGGTGCAGTAATTGATTTCGGTCTCCAACTGAATGTAGCAAAGAAACTCCAAAGTCACACTAGGGAATAATCTCTGTTGATTGAACTACTCGTCATATAAAAACTTTGATCTAAAAGCTGCCTCTGGAATTTTGAAACCAGAGTCTTAGTGTATCTGTACCATTCATCAAGGACAGTGCCAAAATTGTCAACACACAGAAGTTGTCGTACAATTGTTCAGAAGGAAAGAATCCTTGAAAACAAGTAGAAGAGATCCACTCAATCATAAGTAATAGAGATTGCTTCAAAATACAAAAACCACCATTCAAGAAGGACAAAGGACTAGACTTACTAAAACCCTGTTTGTCCACGCTATAGGTAGAAAAGTCTCGAACTCTATCACCGTACCATCTCTTTTGGTCCTCCCAAAAGGAGAGCCAGAGCAGGAAAAAAACACTGTAGCTTTTCTATACTGACTCAACAAGAAAAAGGGCACTCCTGCACAACTCCCACCCAGCAACAATACCTGGCCTGCTGCTGCTCGCATGTTGAATCTCGGTGGTCATCTGACATGTCTGCAAAGGCTGCAGTGAACCTGATCAAGTTCCTGAAGCATGTATCCCCAGTTCAACTCATCACTAAATAAAAGGTCTATGCCAGCAGATCCTCAAAATCTACAATACTGACCCTAAAGAGCGACCAAGGAAAATCACCCTATTTGTTCCACAATTCGGTTGTGGTCTATTTTCCAGCAGTGCAAATTTTAAACTTTGAAAACGTAAAGTACAGATACATCGTGGCCATAAAGTGGCTCAAATAGTCTCATGGCGCAAATAGGGTGGCTTACCTTAATCCTTAAAGATATCTACAAGTAGAAAGGTTTAGAAACTATGTTTTCCTCTTCTTCCGTGGCTTCTCTGGACTGCTGGCACTCACCTCACTGTCACTATCGCTATCACTATCACTACTTGAATCTGAGTCACTGCTGCTGTCAGAACTGCCACCCCCTGAAGTGTCTGAGCCTGAGTCCGCTGCCTCGCTGTCGCTTGCCACAGGAACGTGCTGGTTCATGATCATGCGGGGCATGTTTTTGAGGTACTCACGCAGACTGTCCGTCAGACCACCCAGACCGATGGAGGTGAAAAAGTTGATGGCAAACCGCGTGTTCTTGGGGTTGTCTTTCGGAAAGATTCCATCGAACGACTCCTGCATCAAGGGGTCACTCAAACGCTCGTTCAATTTCCGTAGCCCCAAGTGTTCGGAAAGCTCTTGGAACAGAATCTTGATGAAGATGCGTGAGGAGGAAGTTGTGTCCTCCTCTGTGAGCCTGATGTAGGCCAGCGCTTGCCAAGGAAGCGCATCCGTGCCCAACAGATGCGCAAAGAACTTCGCCACGTTACGAAGCTTGTTCGTTTCCAGACGATGAATCATGGAGTACTGTTTCACAAAACATTCATCGAAATTCTCCTGGTACACTCGATTGATCATGCAGAACCGCTGACCGAGGAGACCGTAATATCGGAGGTAAGTCCGCTCTTGGCTGCAGCACTCCAGAAGCATCACACAAAGCTCCATCTGCGCAGAAAGAATATAACAGGAAGAAAATCATTATAAATCTATATTATTACGTTGCAGAGAATATCTTTACAACCATGGCTTTTGACAGCAAGTGAACATTCCCTCAGAAAGTGCTTCAAACGAACAGAAATGGAAGCTTAGCGAATAAAGCTGATGACTTACCTCTTGTCCAGCTTCCAACTTGATTTTCAGAAGCTTGTGTCCAGCCTCCTCGAAGTCTACACTCGACATAATAGTCAAGTAGATAGTACGCCGCAAATTCACAAGGTTCGTCTCTGTTTCATCTTGGATGATCATGCGTGCCTCCCTCTCTTCTTCGTCTTCCTCATCCTCAGACTCGTCTTCCTCATCCTCATCACCAGAATCTTTATCTCCATCTTCAACTTCACCAGCAGAGTCATCACCCAATATCTCCTTTTTCACCTCCTCGTACTTCTTCTCATTTTCCACGAAGTCAGGATCTACCTTGAAAATGTCAAGGCTGGTCTCTTGATCTAACTCATCATCTAGAGAAAGCTCGTGCGTGATCTGGTCCTCTTGATCAACGAGGTCCAACTCGGGTAACACTGCTGGGAAGCCCTGGAACTGCGCCTTGCGAATTGCAAAAAGGCCTTCAATCATAAACTGCACACGCTTATCAATCTCTCCTTCATGTAAAATTCCACGAAACCTCTCAAAGATGCCGTGCAGTCCTTGAGGGGAGACGTCCTGTAGGAGGGATCCACATTCCTTAATGAAACCAACAGCCACTTCAACGCTATCATCTGTGGGCTTCTCCAGGAGAAGCGTCAAAAGCTCAAGAGCGAGAATCTCATGTGCCACTTGTTGGTTCACAAGATGAGCGATGAATTTCGCAGCCGCTAGTAACACCGGCTTGTCATTCCGCTTGAAAGCTCGTTTCAATTGCAAGATGATCCTCTTCAGCAGTAGTTCACCGAGCTCCGGAAACTTCGTGTTGACCACGGCCACCAGGCCCGCAAAAACGTGGGTGAAAGTGGGAGAGGCCATCTGCGATTTCATGCAAGACCTTGCAAATAGACCCCTTCCTCTGATCAAATTCTCTCCGAACAGCTCCGGTATGATATTTTTCACATTCGACGCATTGACCTGAATGACAAAATATTGGTCAAAAGAGCAAACCAGGCATTAGTGAGAATAAACCAATTAGGAATGAATCGTCTCTGAGTCCCACAGAAATTCCTTCGAGGTGATCAAATATTGGTCAAAGCCGGAAAACCCCCAGAGTTCATGCTTGTATAGAATGAATTGTCTATGTAGACATCATCTCTGATGTCCAACAGAAATCCCTTTGGGATTGCCAAAACCCATAGTTCATGCTTCCAGCGAATGAATTATCTAAGTATGCATCATCTCTGAGTCCAAGAGAAATCCCTAAAATTTACGTCAGAGTTAGCACGAAACCAGAGTTCATGCTTGTAGCAAACAAATTACATATCCTGTGGATTAAACCCTAAAAGTGTCGTGCACCGAAAACAAAGTTGGAGCGCCGATCAATCCCAGGAACAAAGACCAGATTCACGAACCCTAAAACTAATCAAAAACATCTATTCCTGCAGCAATTGCGTACCTTGTTCACAAGACCATTGATACTTTTCCGCAACGCATCCCATGTCATCCTCTGATACTGCAGCGAGCTTTTGTCGTCCACGTCTTTCATCATCTGCGCCAATTTGAACGGCGGAATGTACACACCACCACTCCGTCCAGCGGGAATGGCAGGAGCGGAGGGTTTTTCCAAAGCCTCCGCATCTTTCTTCTCCGAAAACTCCTCCTGCTCCCTCCTCCTGTCTTCTCTACCCCAGCCATCGTCTCTCCTGTTTTCATCTCCTCTGTACCTCTCTTCTCTCTCCCTGTAGCTCCTCTCTACTCTAAATTTTTCATCTCCATCGTTGCGTCCCTCCCTCCCTCGGAACTCGTCGCGCTCCCGCCCGCGGAACCTGTCGTCGCGACGATCCCTGCCGCGATACTCTTCCCGAGAAGAAGCGTCTTCGCCAGCTCCCCAGCGCTCTTCCCGTCGAACGCCCGTCGCGGTCGCCATAACTCCAGGGACATAGACAAACGAGACAAGAACAGATCAAACACAAAATGCGCGAACGAGCATCAAGCAAAGGGAAGGAGCTCCAAACTCCAAAACCTAAAAGTAAAAGGTACTTTAAAAAAATTTAAATTGCTGAGCCTTTTTCAGGTGCGACTTTTCTTATTCAATGCGCCTGACAGGAATGGCATTCAAATTCCTGAGCGGGACGCAAACTCGTGTGTTCTCGCGTGTGCCGCGGATCGTATGTTGTGTACTCTACTCTGCCAAGTGCCAACGGCAAATTTTCTTCTTTAGCAGTTCCACTTCCCCATTTGCAAGTTTCTGGCATTCTTTTGCCTTCCTTCCCCACTTTCTGCAACTTTCTTTGGAGCTTTCTGTCCTTTGAGTCAGGAATTGGGGTCTTTTAGTGTGGAATCTGGTAAGATTTGGTATCTGTTCAAGTGGTGGGGAGGGGAGAGTGGAGAAGTATGAGTACTAGGGTTTACGCGATGCGGAGTGTTTAGGCCAGTTTTTGGAAGCTGCAATGAACGGGAACGATACTTAGCGAGTCTGTCTTTTGATTAAGGTGAGATATTTTAAAACCCCGGTTTAATGTGAAGGGTTTAGGATGTTGTGGCGTGGAGACTCTGGAAGGAGTACTGGATTCTTGTTAGGAGAACTTATATTCCAACAGAATATTCTGGTAGTTTTTTTTCACAAAATCAATGTCCTGGTGCTTGGAAAATTTGCAAGTTCTTTATCACTTTTGAATTCTATTTAATGGGAAATCATTACTTTGATTGTGCCACTCTACATGTCTCGTCATAGGCTGTGCTATGAAGGGTTATTGAAGGGTTATTGAAGGGTTTATTGAAGTTTTTTTGAAGGGTTTATTGTTTTGTTTTTAATAGATCTACCTACATTGGTCTTTGGATCTGCTTTGTCGCATCTTCGAATTCATTTCAAGGATTGGCCATTGCACTTACTGCACTTTCTATGTGTATTGGAGGTCAGGGGTTTGGATTGGTTTCGTCTGTTTTTTTGACTCCAATCTTAAGGGGAACCCATTCCCGTAGTTTTCAGCTGTTTGGATGGACTCAATTATTAGAATGGAATACTAGTTTTGTGTGGGTCGTATCCCTATTTTCGAGTGGGTTCCAATGCATTAAAGTACGGTATGTATTAGTTGGATGCTGTATGAATCAGGTATGAATTGTTGAAGTTGAAGCAGTTGTTTCACCATGTTTTGTTTTTTCATCTTTGAACTCATTACTAGGATTGGCTGTTGCACTTTCCGTTGCAAAGGAGGTCAAGCTTTTGAATTGCCTTAATTGCTCTCTTTCTTCAAATCATGAGGTGCTTCAGTCTTGAATAAAGCAGGAACCCGTTCCGGTGGTTTTCAGTGGATTTGAATGGAATTCTTTCTTTGCTGATCTTGTCCCTATTTCGATAGGATTGCAACGCACTGAAATATGTATTATTTGAATACATACCGTCTGGTAAAGTTATGAATTTTGAAGTTTAGAACTGTACAGCAGTACCGGAGAGTGACAATTTGCTGACAAGTATTTTGTTTATTTTTAAGCTGAGCAAATGGCCGTGTTCTAACGTAATATGATTTGGGGACAACAGAGCGATCTCGGATCACATCTGCTGCAAGAGAGCAGTGGAGAGGATATGGAGCCTTTTGTGGAGGACTACCTTAATTGGTAATTCAAAGGTATGCTGATTCTAGTGATTATTCGGAAGCTGATCTTTGCCTTGCATATAGACTAAATGGATTAATCTTTGTAATCGACGATTCTCATGGCATGCTTCCTGTTTGCATTTACTATTGCAGGAAAGTGTTCTGCAAGTGGACTCCTGAAAAAATTCCGAACTTAAACGAAGGAGAGGAGAGTAACATGGGAGGTTACGCATGTACAAGCCCAACCCGGAGACTGCCGCACGGGAAGTGTGTGTGGTCAGCTATTTCGGTGGCAACGGTCGTGGTAATACTGTTGCTCGTGAATCTTGTTGCTTTGTCAAGACCTTTGCCTTTAAATCGCAGTATATCCAACCGCTTTGAAGCTATATCCAACCCACGACTCCTCCTGAAGGAGTTTCCGAATGCGTTCTCCCCCAGACATAGACCAGCTGGGGTGAGACTGCTGAAGGAGAAGAATGGCGTCAACAACAAGGTCGATTTCACGGATGCGCAGTTTATTGAGACGGTGGAGCAGCAGTACAACAAGATCATCTCCTCGCAGAAGTGGCTGCGACAGAGAGTAGTCTGGGAAGAGCACGGGTTGCAGAAGGCCCCTGAAATTAAGTTTGAGACCGGCTCAAAAGATCTCACGGTCACGCTCTTCAGTGCCCCGCGAGCGTTCTCAGGGAGCGAGAAGGACCGGAATCGCCAAGCTTTGCTGTCTTGGTTGCACTTAAGTCCGCGTCCCCATGTGGTTCTCCTTGGGAACCACTCTTCGCTGCATGCCATGGCGGAGGAATTCACAGGGCTGGTGAGCGTGGAGCCCAACATTGATTACAGCTTCACTGGTGTGCCGTTGTTTCATTCCATGATAGCTCGAGCCAATGCCGTGGACACGAACGTCACGGTTTTAGTCCATCCCACCGCCGTGCTGTTGCAGGACTTCATGCCTGGGCTTCGCAAACTGGCAGGCACGTTCACGGAATGGGCGTTGGTTTCCCAACGCCTGGAGACGTCACATCTGCCGTTTCGGTTTGTGCACAAGGGAGGGGGGATTGTGTTTCTGGAGCACGAAGTGTCCGGGGACTCCATGATTGATCGTGAACTGGCAAGCTTTGTGCGCTCATCCGGGAAGCTGGAGTTGCTGGAAGGGGTGAGCGTGTGGGCGTGGACTGTTTCTAAGGATGAACCCCTCTTTGCACCGCCGATGCCGTCCTTTACTTATGGCGCTGGGTACCATGATCAATGGATGGCTCGGGGGCTTGCAAAAGGCGCACGGACTGTTGTGGATGCCACAGATGCCCTTGTGGGCTTTCATGTTCGTGACGCGCATGCTGGCAATCCCAAGGCGACGGATCGAGGTGATGAATTGACAACGACGACGATGACGAAGACACTGACTTGGAGCATGGCTAGCCAACAGTGGCAAAACATTGCCAACTTGTACTTGTACCGAAAACATCGCAACATCTCAGCAGAGGAAAAAGATCTCCTGTCCGGTGGATGGAAACTTATAGGCTGCCCCGAACCGTTCATGATAAGGCTCTGCATCAGCGAGACGCACTCCGCTGCCAACCCCTGCCGCTGTGCAAATATCTTTTCACGACCCGTGTCCGGGACTCGGTACGCGGAAACCTTTCTCGAGAAGGAGGCCAGACTCCGACTCGAAGTCATCGAAATTCCAGCTCTCACGACGTCATCGGCACCGCAACAATCTTCGTTTCACACCCTAAACCAGCTCCTGCCACAAATGGCGGATGCGCACAAGAATGTGGTGCTCGTGGGGATCACGTGCGTAGACAAGGACTTGCTCTGGAGCTTTATGTGCCGTGCAAAGGCATTGGGTGTTACGAACGTCCTCGTTGCAGCATTCGACAAATCCGTCTACGAATCTGCTCTTGTTCGAGGTCTGCCTGTGTTCTACGCAGGCCCGACGCCATCAGAGGTCGCCCATTATGCCTCGCCGCCTGCAGATGAAACCACCGAGTCGTCAACCAAGTGCGCACAGGAAGGACAATCATCAACGAAGTGGAAAGTGCATGTGGTTCTGCAGGTCTTGCAAAAGGGCTTTCACGTGTTGTGGAGCGACGTGGACGTGATTTGGTTCCAGAATCCTCTCCCACACTTAATCTCCACACACAAAACCGGCACCTTGGTAGTCGAGAGTGATGAGCGTGATTTGAACCTGCCAGCCAACAATGGCGGGCGTGTGAGTGCCGGATTCTTCTATGCAAAGGCTGAGAAAGCCACCATCAAGACGTTCAAGGAGCTGAAGAGGGGATCCGCTGCTGATCAACCAGAGCAGCTCTTGTTCAGCCGGATTCTGTGTGGGAAGCGAGTGGGCGTGACGGAGTGCACAGCGCCGTCCACGGGGCTGCGCACTCGTTTTCTGGACCGCCGGACCTTTGCTAATGGCGTTGTGAATGGCTACTGGTGGCACCAGAATGTAACTCAGGTGGCGCTGAGCAACGGCGTGTATGCGCTGCATAACAACCGGCTTCACGGTGCAGACGAAAAGGTGAGTCACCAGAAAGCTAAGCTCGTCTGGTTCTACAATGACTCGGAGAGTATGTGCGTGCATCCTTGGCAACGCCGCCACAACGAGTCTTCGCAAGCTGGGGATGCCGCTCTTGCTGACACAGAGTTAGTTTAAGTAAGTTCACTGCTTTGTTCTGTTAATGAGAGTGCACTTCTGCAAAATCAGAAGAGTTTATGTTAGTAGACCCCTCTGCATTGATGAATTCCCAATGCATTGATGGAAATTCCTCCGTGGTGATGAATTCGTAGTGCACTGGTGATTATTTTGTGGAAGCTTTTGCGGAAAATGGTCACGCACGAATAGGATAATTCAGGCAGTGTAGCCATTCCCTACCCATTGTACCATTAGACCCTGCTGACTGGTGAGCACCATTTCCTGACCAGTAAATTGTGGTGAATCCTTTTCCTCCTAGGACACTGAAATCATGGCAAGGCTTTTATTGAACAATGTTTTCATGTCACTCTTTTAATTTGAGAGTGGCACCGTTTTCTTCATGATTATTAAGAGTGGGGTTTGAGATTGAATATCACATGTTGAGCAACGGCCGTACCAAGTTTTTTTTAGGACACTTCTTATGACGACGGTTGCAATAATAAGTGACGTCTTACCGGTAAGAAATTGCTTGATAGACCTTTCATCTCGACCTTCTGTTTCGTGAAAGGAACTGCCACATTGGGCTTTACCTTATACCCTTTTGCTTCTGCCCATGAAGCCTGGATTATTGGACGAGGCTGGTAATGCAGATTTGTGAGAATGCCTGATATTTCTGGGGTAACTTTTACCTGCAACCATAAAGGTTTCACCCATCAAGCCGAGAAATAGACAAAAATTGGTTTATAAGCATACTTCAATGTTTTGGATGTAGGTTCTCTTAGTTGTTTAGCTGAGTGAGCGAAACAATGTGCAAGAACAGATAATAGAGAGCTTGCAAGAATAAGGGCCCACTTTAATTTCTCATCCAGTTGGAGAAGAGTTGTGATAATAAGTTCATACTAAGACAATCTCTAAGCAACAAGGGGCGGTCATTAGTCCTAACTGTTGAACCCAAGATGAAATCCACATTGGATGACCTACATCCAGACGCCAAAGAACACCATGTATCGAGTTTACATGATGAACCACTTGAGCAATCATTTTAGCTTGAAAGACAAACTAGCAAAGCCACCTAAGTAGTATCGATCCATGATGGTAGTACTTCCTGTTGTGTCAAGAGGTTAACCTGAAAGACTATAGATAGTATAGCTCTCGTAGTATGTGTGTGCTTACACACCTTGTTCACGCTTGTCAATGTGTTAGAGCTCTAGTAGCAATGGTGTATTCTATGCGTAGGATTGTACAAAGATGTATGATATATTTGTCTTCGCTGGCAACTAAGGTGTCGTGACTAATTGTCTACTTGCAACTGGATCCTTGTGAGTTGCTGCTTACGAAGTACTTGGCTTAAGCAGATTCAATACTAAGTTCACACATTTAAGAATTAAGAGGGATCTCTCAATGAATCTTAAGTGCAGAATCTATAGAATAGGATTCATACTTTGAAAATCATCACTTTCAGTTAGAGCATTTCCTCGTACAGACTTTGAAAATCATGACCATCAATTAGAGCATCTGTATCCAGAAAGGCAGAAACATGATAAGCTATCACTGGGGTTTGAAGTGTGGCAGGTCTTAAAAAGGCATAATTTCAAGAAATGTATTCAACACTTTGGAAACTGAAAACTTTCAATATTAAATTCCTCGATTTCAAAGCCTCACACCTCGTCACCAGGATACAGATACATCACTGACTGTGCTAATGCAAAAAGAAAATTTGGTTGTGAGTCTGTGAGTTACACATGCACCTTTGACTTGGAATTTGTGTTGTGCCAATTTGATGTCTTGGAAATGTGTGTGAAGACCTCATTCTGAAGCAGCAAACGTCCGCCTTCTTCCCCAGTAGCGCTTGTCTGCAGCATGCATTCTTTGGGTCACTTTCGCCAAGTCGATATTTCCCAAGGTATAGGGCCGACCGCATTCGACCTAATTGTGCACCTGAGTCTCGTCAACGCTCACTCATGCGTGATTTGTAGCTCATCTGTGGCTTGGTCAACAGTGATATCTAAATTTTAGATCAATTCTGTTACATTGGCGGAATTCCAAAACATTGGCAATTGTCAGTGTGCAAACCCGGCCTTAACTAAAAATCGAAATGAGTCGTAGTTTCCAGAGATTTGTACCGATTGCTTCAAAATTTTGCCATATTAATGAAATGGATGATATTCCGCACGAATGCACGAATGTAAGAGTTTGGAGTAAGATTCGTACCTTGAGCATGTGATTCCAGCATCAAAAACTGTAACATATTCGTACATAAAAGTCTCAAATCTCGGATATGCATGGATATATGTCTCAGAACGTGCTGAAAGGTGACAAAGAATCGGAATACCGTCAATGTTGCTTGCTATGGCGCCCCATACAATTGACCCGAAAATTGTGGTAGTACTGTCCAAGTTGCCAGCTCAAACAACGTGGCACGTACATCTATTCTCATGCGCTCTTGAAAAAGTCAACTTTGGCTTTTGGGTAGCCCTGACCGCAGTTCACCACCTTGGTCATGAGGTTCCACCCTCGCAAGTTATTTCATTCTGATAAGACATGAATTAGAATGCAAGGTTCGAGAGATCAGCTTCATGCCACGTACAAAGATCAGGTTGTCATTCCGAATTGAGATGAGGGCGACAACGAAGCAGCCAACAAGGAGAGGATCTCCAAAAGGAATTCGCAGGACGAGTCCTCCTCTTCGCCTTCGGGAACATCAATAACTGGATTTGTGCCTGTAGAGGTGCGAAGATTGGGGGAAATCAACCTGCCATGGGGGATAAGTATTGCGGAACGTTGTGCAGGGGTGAGCTACCTTCAATTCGGTTGGGAGCAGCGAGCAATTTAATGTGTCTGTGTTCTGGCCTGAACCAGCCTGTGGTAGCTAGGAATCCGTGGAGTTAGGCAGCTTCTAGGTACGTTTCGTGGTAGCAATCAACTTCGACATACTCTAGTCACACGAATTGCACCATATATTGATTCAATGTTTCCTTCAAAGTCAGCTCTACGTCTCCTGTTCTTGTTTGCGTTCCTTGGTTCAGTTGCAACTGCAGGCACGCAAATCTCATTCCCCTCTTTCTCGCCTGAATCTAATGGCGATTTCTTCACATTTGGAGATGCTGCATACGATCCCGCCAATCGTTCCTACATCATCAACGTCGCGCCTGCTTCCAGAGGGTCTTGTGGAGCGATGGTTTATGGGAAACCGGTCCGCATTCGGAATGCAGCAACTGGGAGAGTGGCTTCCTTCAGCATCTCATTCTCCTTCAAGTTCACGACACACGGCTTGCCTTGGGATAACAGAAACAACCCCTTGGACGGGAGTGGGTTCGCCTTTGTTGTTCTCCAAAACATACCCATGACTACCATGCATGATGTAGTCTCTCAAGAGGGAACGTTCGGGGCCTGCATGTCGTTTCGATCTAATACCCATGCATTGACTCCTCCTGGATTTAATGTCCGTTTTGACACAGACTATAGTCCGATTCACGAGAAGGATCCAAGCAACAACTTCATCAGGGTGGGCAGAAACATTCCCTTTGAATATGATATCGAAGCGTACACGCACAACCTTTGTGGCAATGACACGCATTGCACGTATTTCTCCAATGGGAGAACTTTCACGGCTTGGATCGATTTCACTAGCTCATCTCAAACACTGGAAGTCTGGATGGCAAACGGATCCAATGCCAAACCCCTGAAACCTCTGCTGCTCATTTCCAATTACGAATTTTCAAAATTGATCGGAGAGGAAGTGTTGGTCTCGTTCTTCGGAAGCTCCGATGTCAACCACAGGGAAGAGCATGAGCTCTTGTCTTGGAGCTTCTTCAGCACCGACATTTCAGAGTCGAAGCTCCAAATGATGCTTCACTCTTGGAAGTCGAGAACAGGGGTTGGTCTAACCACAGGAGGAGTTTTAGCTGGAACGATGGCGGCCTTGGTGATTCTCTGGTCCATCTATTCATATGCAACGCCGTCCACCAGTTACAGTGCTTTCGGCTACTCCACAGGACCACACGTGTTCTCGTACAACTCAGTTCGCAAGGCAACTGAGAACTTTGGTGAGAGAAATCTGCTCGGACGTGGTGGATCAGGACTTGTTTACAAAGGCTCTTTGGAAGGTAAGAGCAGGAGTTTCAGTGAAATTACACTTGCTATTCCATCTTAGGTATGTGTGTGGTGGGATGGGAGCCATTTAGCAGTCAAATGATCATGCGTAAGGTAGTAGGTCCATAAATCGCACACCTAAGAGCTGGAATTGAATTTTGGGGAGGTGAAGCTTCTTAAAAAAATAAAATTTAGTAAATTTTCTTTGAAAGACAAGAGGAATTGGGATCTAACCCAAGTTGTTTCATAGTTTTTGGAGCTTTGTGGATTTAGTTACAAATTTTTGAAGTTGAACTAGCATATGACTCTAAAACTGCCCACCTCCTATATTGTACATTGTTTGTACATCTGTAAAGGCTTAAAAAAAGAAACATGTACAAATAGTGAACATTTCAGGAAGTGCACAGTTTTAGAGCATGTGCACTTTTCAAACCTCCTACCTTACAAGCATTCTGTCTCTTTGAAAACCTTGGAAGACTTGTGATTAAAAAAAAAATATGGGGACAGAAGCTCCTTCCAAACAGATTGAAGTAGGCCTTTTTGTGAAATACATTCTCTTATGGTTATCTTACTTCTTTAAGACAAATCTTCTTAATTTAGAATTCAATTCTTTGCAAATAAAGTTTCACTTGTTGAACCCACACTATCAGCCTTTGAAAGGGCCATTAACAAAAAAAGTCTTTCAAGCTGTGAACCAGCATAGTGTTGGCCATATTATTTAATGATTAATTTAAAATTATTTAATTTTAATTTAAAATATTAAAATTAAATTTTTTATAAATAATAAGTCATAATAAATAAACAATAATTCCAATATGATGTAGCACTAGTCAGATTTTAAAATTATATAATTTAAACTTATTTTTTATTTTTATATTTTGACAGATTTTTTATTTTTTTATTTTTTTAACATATTTATTTAAATTGTCCACCACCATCCAAACCCTCTAGTTTTCTGATTTTTTTTTTAATTTAAATTTAAAATTGTTTAATTTTTTCGGCTAGCGTTCCCTATTGTTAGGGAACTGATGGCTTTCTTCACGGCTCAAACTTCTTGTAATGTGTTTGATGTAGGTGGTGGTCTTTTGATTGCTGTAAAGCAAATTAGTATGTCTAAATCTAAGCAAGCAGAATCTCTCTTTCATGCCGAAGTAGCAAGTCTTGGCCAAATTCGACACCGAAATGTAGTAAGGTTGCATGGATGGTGTCAAGAAAAAGGCAAATTGTTATTGGTGTATGAATACATGTCCAATGGAACTCTACATCATTGGCTTCATAAAAATGGTAGACAACAAGTACTATCATTGAAAATGCGGCATTCCATTCTTGAAGGGGTAGGTGCAGCCATAGAATACTTGCATGAGGATTGCTCCAGTTGTATTTTGCACCGAGACATCAAGTCTAGTAATGTGTTGTTGGATGCGGATTTCAAAGCCTATGTGGGAGACTTTGGACTTGCTCGTTTGATGGATCACCACAAGTTGGATAAGACCACTTTGGCAGCAGGTACATTTGGCTACATGGCTCCTGAGTTGCCATATACGGGCAAAGCCACAAAAGAATCCGATGTTTATAGTTTTGGCATCTTGGTATTGGAAGTGGTGTGTGGAAGGCATCCCTTGGATTTGCAAACAGTAGAACCCGAAGATCTTGTATTGTTGTTCACGGTTTGGCAAGCTCATGAAGGTGGGTCACTCTTTGGATTGGCAGATCCAAGAATGTTTGCTAAGGCTTTTCAACTAGCAAGTGAGTCTATACCTTTCTTTGATGAAACTACATATGCAACACAAGTTCCTTCCTTACCATCAAATTCTTACAATTTGAATTGTAGCACTGCACCTAGTTCAAAAGATGCGGATGTGGACTTGGAAATCCAAATAGCGATTGTTGTTAGTTTGCTTCAATTGGGACTCTTTTGTTGCCTTCCCAATTCTAAAGCTCGACCTTCCATGGGAGAAGTGAATCAATTATTGCAGCAAATTCGAGACATAGGGAGCCTATCTTCCATCACAAGCATACATGTGCCATCATTGCCAACTACCATGCCACCAGGAATTTATCATTCATTGGAATTCTCACATAATGTTGGCTTGGGTACTTTAGTTACACCTTCTCCTACTTCCTTGGTCTAGGTTTCTTTTGAATGCTTATACTAGGTGCAAACCATGATGAATTGGTGATATTTGTTGACTAGCCTTTTTACTATAAGGACATAGTTGATTATCTTTTTATACTAGATTTTAGCTTGATCTTGAGTTGGTCCAATTTTATAATTCAATGTGACATGCCATTTGTATGATTTCTTTTTTTTTAGTGTGAATAAGTGTATAGTGATTAACTTTTTTTTCTTCATGTAGTCAAACCCTAAAAATCTTTTGCTCTATATGCTCTATTGTATCTAAATGTAAAAGGTTGCTATTATGTGAACCTAAGAGCATAAGGCAATGAACCTAAAAGACTATAAATCTACGTTATAGGTGTTTATATTATAGAGACTTCTTATGATTATAATATAACTATGTTATAGATACCTTTATTTTAGATTGTTTATATTATAAGCACCTTCAAAGGTATTAGGATATCTACTTGTACACATGCTCAAGGCTCACATACTTGCATTTTCATGCTCACAAGTGATTGCAATTTGCAAGAAACACTTGTCATTTTTTGTCCCCTTGACCTTGGACAAGTGTGTTCTCGCTTATAACTTTTGCATAAATTTTTTTTATTTCTTTAAAGTTTAAAATGAAGGTATATGTAATAGTTGTAGATGTTTAATAATTTTTGAATTAAAAAAATTATATTTTATTATTTTTAAACAGCCCTTGATTGGATGTCTACCATTGCAATTGGAGGGAGGTTTAGAACTATTTTTGATCCAAAAATGAAAATTTGAAGTACAAAATTGAGATACAAAGACTTCTACTAAAGTTATACAAGCCAGCAAAGATATTTTCTAAAAATAGTAAAATATCTACCTTCTACATGTGCTCAAAGTGCACTACCTTTATGAAAGTTTAGAGAACATTATTTTTTTTCCGAAGATGAAAATGGTTGAGAAAGGACATCTTCAAGTTAGAAAAAATAAATTATTTTATTTTATTAAATTCTTTTTTTACTGTTTTCTAAAAATCAAATTCCAAAGTATCTATTTTCTTGCATTTTCCATTACTTTTTTTTGGTACGTAACTTTTAGAGATAAGTTTTTGTAGGCCTAAATTTTGACACACATAGTATTTTGAATGTTCTAAAAAATTATTTATATTTTGTTTAAGTTTTACAAAATTATTCCAAAAGTGTGAGCACTTTTATGTCCACCTTTAATATACAAGCAGAACACAACCAGGTTCTTGTGTTTTAGGGCAATTCCTACTCTATCTGGTGCTTAACAATGGTTCATTCTACCTTCCCAGCAATGGATATTTTTCTAATACCTAAGTGTCTTAAACTTTTTTGAATAAACCACAAATTCCTACCTTAATTGCAAAATCTAACCCTAATGACTGAATTACTATTGCTACTGTGGTTGCCTAAGGTAAATAATTTTAAACTAAAATTAATTACATAAAGTGAAAGAAAATCTCATGCCATTTCTAAAAACATAAATTTCAAAATAAATGGACCTTCCTAGCAAAAGATATGGATAGATGAAGTTTGGATTGCTAACTAGTAAATCAAACTTCATTGATGGTTTTTTCCTTACCTAAAATTTAAACCTACTTTTTCTTTCATTCTTGACCTACAGTAAGTTTCTACTTTCTAAGTTTACATTGTTGTTCCTTATAGATGAAAATTGCTAAGTTTCATCCATTTTAGGTTCTAAACTTCATCCACTTCTAATTTTCTCATTTTAACTCCGATTCTGACCTACTTTATGTTTTTGAAAACATATAGACTTCTAATATAGGATTATAAACTCAAACTAGACTTGAATCTATATCTAAGTGGTCTGACTTGCTTCTAGACCTCAACTTTAATTAAACTTTACTAATTAAAGAGAAGGGGGGTGGGGTGGGGTTTAGGAACATACCTTGGAATAAACTTCTTACAAATATTGCAAAGTCTTCCACTTGGACCTTAGTCCTTCTCTTCAAATTTTAATTTTCCTTGCGAAACGCTTGTCGTTGTTGATTTTTGATTTTTTAATAATTTTGATCTTTTATATACAATATGATATCTTTTGTCCAACTAATCTATTTCTTTCTAAAATCCTTTTTCTAACTTCTCTCTTGACTTTTGTGACCAATCTATTCTATTTTGATATTTTACTAGTTGACTTTGGTGACAATTGAATTTTTGGCTAATATTTTGACAAATTGGGGATTATTTCCTTTGTCAGCAGGGGTTTTCTAATGTATTCAAAGACTTTTTAATGTATGTTCTAATCCAAATTACCTCTAAATTCTCTCATTCTTTGACATCTCTTCATCTTCTCTGTATTTAATTTTTGAAAGCTTCACGTATGCGAGAGTTTTGGGCAAATTTGTGTCTATTTTGCATGTTTCCAATTTCTATAGAGCTTCTATATATCTCTACTCTCCCTCCTTCCTTCCTAACTGCATTCAAAGTGGAATTTCTATCTAATTATTTTTTCTAGAAAGAAAACGAACATTTGTTGTGAAATTTTCCACCTTAGTGGAACCTCCCATTGGAATTTGGGAACTCTACACCAAGACGCTAGAGGCCTTGGCTTGATGTAGAGCCCATGTACAGTCGGGTACAACAATCTTACGATTTTTCTTCGAAGGTAGACTTCAGCCAACAGTGAAGCAACTTCAAGGAGTTGTAACTTGTTAAAAAATAGTCGGATTTCAGAATGGAAAATTGCGTTGCAATCACATGAAAGAATTCTATAAAATTTGAGAAACATTCACGTGGAAATGTACAAATGATGAAAGAGTAAAGATGTATTTTCTAAACTAACTACCATCTAGTGCTTCCACCTTTTGCTGAAATGACCGATTGAATGTGATTGGGCATAGTTGCAATCAATTTCTGCAATTGCTCTATGGATATGTCATCCCATATTCTACAAAACATTAGAATAGCCCATAAGAAACCTCATCTGAATCCCGTCCAGCAAGCAAAAAAGCTTGCATTTGCTAAAAAATATCATCATTGGACAGAAAAGATTGGAAATATATCATTTGGACTAACAAGTCTTCCTTCGAACTTGGCAAAACATCTCGTCAGATCTAAGTTTGGCGAAAATGTCATGAAGCATATGAATCTTATTGTCTAGCTCCTACATTTAAATCTGGTAGATCATCAATTATGGTAAGGGCGACTTTTAGCGGTTTTGATAAAAGTCCTATAGTCATTATGCCTGAAGGAGAGAGAACAACAATAGATTTTGTTTTCGATGTGTATGAAGGTACATTGAGTGGTTTTTACTTTTTGCATGATAATTCTCAAAAACTCACACTTATGGAAGATGGGGTCCCAGTCCATTGCGGAAACTTTCCAGCCCAATGGAAGAAAGCTTATGGTATGAAGAAGCTAGAGTGACCAGCAAATTCTCCAAATTTAAATCTAATTGAGAATCTATGGAAGATCCTAAAAGATTTGCTACGCCAACACAACCGGCCATAGGACAAAAAAGACATGGTACGCATCATTCTTAGGGTATGGGATGACATATCCATGGAGCAATTGCGGAAATTAATTGCAACTATACCCAATTGCATTCAAGCGGTCATTTTGGCAAAAGGTGGAAGCACTAGATGGTAGTTAGTTTAGAAAATACATCTTTACTCTTTCATCATTTGTACATTTTCATGTAAATGTTTCTCAAATGTTATAGAACTCTTTCATGTGATTGCAACACAATTTTCCATTCTGAAATTGGACTATTTTTTAACAAGTTACAACTCCCTGAAGTTGCTTGACTGTTGGCTAGCTAAAGTCTACTTGCAAAGAAAAATCGTAAGATTGTTGTACCCGACTCTACAGCAAGAAGGAAGCTCCAGCTTGAATGCGGAAGCCTACAACTTGCGAGAGGAGCTACTGTCACGGCAAAGCCTCTCCTTTTGGCAGAAGGCTTATATGGGGGAGGCCCCGCAACCCGTTGGCGGGGGGGAGGGGAACCTTGTCCCAAGAGCCCCTTGAAGAATTGGTGGTCGTAGGGGGTTGTCTTGGGCACCAAAGAGTTGGTCGCCCCGAGGTTTCTAAAAAAAAATATTTACCTTAGCAAAAGGATTTTTTGCCAATGAACATCGCACCAAATTTGTTAAATAATTTGAACAAATGGCGTCTATAATTTGGAAATTTCTACAACAAGTGTGATTTTTTGGTTGGTGAATGTTTCTAACACACTTCTAGGATCAAAGCTTTGTAGTAGTTTGCGTAGACTCTAATTTCTAAACAAGTGTCAAAACCTCTAGGATCAAACCTTCACCATGAATTGGGTAAAATTCCAAATTCTAAACAAGTTTCAAAACCTATAGGGTCAAAGCTTTCCTGTATTTTGGCTAAACTCCAAATTCTAAACAAGGTTTCAAAACCCCTCTAGAGTCAAAGCTTGACCCCAATGGACAACCACAAGAAAACTATAAAAAAAAATTAGGATAAGGTTAGTACAATATCATGTAACATAATGATACAACACGTTAGTACAAAAATCGACTCAAAAACATAGCACAAGTTAGTGAACCTTGGTTAGTATGAAATATGACACTAAAAGCCCCCCTAACCAACATTGCTAAGGTACGGAGGGGGGGACACTCTAAGATTAGTACACAAAAATGAAACAAAAAATAAGACTCAAACAAAACTTCAACAAAAATTTGTACAAACAATTACAAAAGTTAGTACAAGTAAAAACAAAAAATATCAAATGAGTTAATAAACTTTAAAGGGACCCCTAAGTCCTTTAAAGCTTGTAAAAATAGAAACAATTGGAGCTTAAAATGCTCCAAAAATACACATTTGCAACTTTGGTCCAAAAATGGCCAAAAAATCCAATTAAATAGACCAACGTGTTAACAAGCCACAAAATGGGTACAAGGAGTTTATAAAAAGGGTCTTTAAAGAGGAGAAGGAATGCCTTTAAATATTCTTCCAAGGTCACACACCTCATTTCATTTCCTAACGGTAATCTTATCAACTAAGATTTTCATCTAAATTCCCTATTTTGACTTTCTATGCTAGTTCAGATCCTAATTTTTGGAGAAAGGCTCCAAATCACCAATGGATTGTGCCACTGCCTTTAGAAGGCCATTTCTTGTATAGAAAATCCCTTCCCCCTTTTTCCTATGCAAAAAATGCAAAGAAACCTAACGACAACTTAACAATAAAAAAGTTTACAAATCCAACTTTTGGAATTTGACTTTTTGTAAAAAATAACTAGCCTAGACTCTTCAATAGGTGTAAGGGATTAAGAAAAGATCTATTTTCTATCCCATTCCAATTTCATATGCTTTCGGAATGTCGGTCAATTCCATGAACTTTGTTCAAGTTCACTAGTTTTGAAGAATCTTGATGGTTTGAGTACTTTTGGCTATCATAAAATCTTGAATTTTTTTGTAAAATCTTATGAACATAAAATAAGTTATGCAAACTTTTAGTGAGATTTTACCCTAAACTTCTAGTGAGATTTTTCCTACAAATTTTCCATTGTGAAGTTTGGCAGTTGATCATCTAGGAGAATATCTTTTGGCTACCAGAAAATTCAGAATTTTTTGTACAACTTCTCATGGAATTCCACAAAAGATTTACAAGCTCACATTCTTACCTTGCACACTTGAAAAAGGAGGATCAAGTCCCGCTAGTACCTCCTTTAAATTCAAGTGAACATAGAATCTACCACATGGACGAGAATCTTAGCCAAATGACTATAATGTTGAACTCCTAGCATGATTTCGATCTCCGATCATCGTATTTGAGTTGTAGATGCTCTCCATTGGTTCAGCTTGACTTTTCTTCACCTACATGTTAACAATTGGGGTTTCTACTATTTTGTCAATGTAATAGTGTGGGTGTTTAATTACTCATCCTTGATAATTAAACGTACACAATTAAGTTCTTTAGTCTAAGTCTAATTCTATTGTAAGGGGTGTCTAAGCGCGATCCATTGTGCTTTCTAAGCAATGGATCTTTTTAAGTGGCATAAATATCTTAAACTTGCAAAATAAGACCTTTGAGGAATGAAAACCTTCAACTTTTGACTAATTACCAAGGCCACTGTGATTCTAAGAGCAAGGTCCTATAGTCCTTTTCTATCATCCCAAAATGAGAGATTGATTCATGCCATTCTTAAAAACATAAAGTTCATTGAATTGAGATTTTTCTAGGAGAAGTTATGAGCGGATGAAGTTTGGCCTTTGGAAGGCTCTCTAAACTTCATCCATTCTTTTATAATGATTCCTATTTCCAAATTGACTTGGAATTTTGGCTATGGGTATACTTTATCTTCTAATATTCAAATTTTAAAACTAGACTTTAATGGACTAATCTACTCTAACTTCATCCAATTTTGGTCCTAAACTTCATTTGACTATATCATCTTCCTCATTTTTAACTCCAATTGCTATGTATTTTATATTTTTGGAAACCTTTAGACTTCTCCTTTAAGTTTCTATACCTATAATTTACTTGACTCTACTCTTCCTATGTAGAACGTAGCCCTAGACCTCGGCCCTAATAGGAATTTGCTAATTTGAGCATGGAAATGGAAGGAGAAGGTCTTAATGGCTTACCTCATACCTAATGTTGTTGATGACGTTGTCCAAAGATCCATTGAGTGCTCCTCCGTCCACCATTTTCTTCCTTCGAACTTCCTTCAATTGCTTGATGTGTAGTGGTTGCAGTTTAATGCAAGATCTCTGCGTCCTAATTAACCTCCTCCTTTGACTAGCTCCCCTTTCTTCTTTTTTCTTCTCCTCCTTCTTTTTCTTCTAGTCTATCTTCCTTATGGCTTTAATAATTCTAACCAACTACCATTACTTGTCCCTAAATGATTTAAATAGACCCTTACGGCTTATGCCCCACAAGTATCCAAGACTTCTCCCTAAGCTGTAGTTAATGGCCTCCTACACTCCACCACTTCTAATCATTTTTTCTAGGTGATTTTAATGGCCTCCTAAGCTCTAATACTATTTCTTATGCTTGGACCATCTTTAATTATTATGTAACCCTCTTTCCTAGTGGTCAAGGAGATCCGTGATATTCCTTCTCTAATTTGTAGCTCTTATCTCCTTCAACATCAAGCGCTCATCATCTTCTAATGGCTAATTCTTCTCTACTCATGCTCTATGGTTAGCTCTATGATTGGAGATTGTAACTTCCAATGTGCCAAGTTGGAGTTGTGACTTAGATGACTCACTTGTGATGTTTGATTCTATTCTACCACCCCTTATTCTTTTTTAGGTTACATCTATTGCTAACCTATTCTAGTGTATAATTTTGGTTGTTACTTGGCTACAAGTTTTTGTTTATGCTTGGAGTTTAGTCACCAAGGTTTGATTGACCAAAAGTAAGTCAACACTTGACCAAGTTTTTAGTCCAACATGTGATAAAACATTTAGCCTAGGCGGAGCCTAGGTCAATAGTCCAAGCAACCTCAAGCCGACGTCTAGGTGTGAGTCTCCATTTTGTCACCTAGAACTCATGATTTTTTTTAATTTCTTACAATTTTGAGTGTAGGTTTATATACAAAAAGCCCTTCCAAAAGTGTAAAAATCAAAATAGATATGGCTAGCACATGCCAACATAATATTTGGCCCTAAATAGAGTATTTTTCCTTAATTACAACCAAATCTTGTATGTAAATAGGATAAAAATCTACAAATTGTACATAGTAAGCATGTTAAGTAGAAATTGCCCAAATTATCTAAACCTATTGTGCATGTGACGCATACTGGCTAATTTGGTCCAAAAGAATTCCAGTGAGATCTTTAAGTCAAATTTTGGAGAGAAGTTTCAAAATCTCCATTATATTGACAAAATAATAGAAACCCCAATTATTAGCATGTAGGTGAAGAAAACTCAAGATGGACTAGTAATGGGCGTGTATGACTCAAGTATGGTGATTCTTGGTGGAAGTCTTGCCAAGAGTCCAACATGACAATTGGTTTGTCAAGGTTCTTTTCCATGTGGAAGATACTATCACCAAAATTTAAAGGAGATAACAAAATTTGATTCTCCTTTTTCAAATATGCAAGGTAAGAATTTAAACTTTCACATCTTTTGTAGAATTTTATAAGAGGTTCTACAAAAAGTTTCAGAATTTTCTAGTAGTTAGAAGATATTCTTCTGGACAGTCAACAACCAAAATTCACAATGGAAAATTTGTAGGAATTACTCTAGGTGCAATAAAATCTCACTAAAAAATAGCGTAACTTTTTTTATGTTAATAAGACGCTCTAACAAGTTTCAAGACATTTCAATAACCGAAAGTACCCGAACCAACAAAATTCTTCAAAATCAATAAAACTAAAGAAAGTTCATGGAATTGATTGGTGTTTGGGGGGTATATGTAGAAGAGGAAAGTGATAGCATTAGAGCAGAATTGGGGTCTCTGGATGGCCGGTACTTTTGGCTTGGAAATGAATTCTTTGATATTTGGAAAAGGGTTAATTACAAGTTTTTAGTCAATTCCATCCGTTTCCATCAAACCTGCAAACCAATAAGCTGTTGGCAGTACATGTTGAGTTGGCTTTATAGTACTCAAGCCCGGTCTATGTGGCAACGGCCGTGCACTAATACTGTGTACAAACATTGACCATGTTGGCAACTTAGCACTTGAAGCAATGAAGACAACACATAGATTATTGTAATTTTATGACTATTCTATAGTAGTTCATGAGTACCATTTGGCGACCAGTTGTCGTGCAGACAGGTTTTCGGGGTTGAGATTTGGGTGCCACTATTTCCAATTATTGTACTCGCCACTTACTGGCTAGTTGACAAGCGTGGGAATTGGAGGAATGTGGGAATGTCAACGTGGAGATGCTCGCAAGTTCAACACTGTTGGCAAGCCATTAGAATTCCCTCCCGCCAAATGAGCTGGCTGATCCATGTTTCCATAGTCAGTGAATCAGTAACTTTGTAGGAATTTAGATGTCGTTTTGCACAAGAATTTAATCTTGGCAGAAGCGATGGCACTTCAAGATGTTACGAACAAAGGAAAGAATAGTTCGTATACAGCAGCTGTAGTATTTGATAGTAGATTTGCGCCTATGGTGAAGAAAAGGGTTCGAATTGATCAACAACTCTCTCGCTTAGAGTTTCCAGCCTTGAGAGAATCTAGAGCCACGAACATGGACTTATGGTTGGATGGGAGTCTGTACCCAACAGATCCAGTGACTAGGAAGCCACCACAATTTCAAACGTTGAAGAGTTACTTAGAATTTGTTTGTTACGGTAATTCAGGCCTCTTAGGATACACGAAACACTTGGTTAGCACTAGTGATGTAGTGAGGGGCTTGGAACAGGAATTAGAGAGGACACGAGTGGATTGTCTTTGAGAAACAGTTTGTTTGCAAAATTCGATCGCCAAGCTAAAGCGTGACATCGACGTTGCTAACAGCAAGTCGGCAGTGCGTTCAGAGGAGCTTCTTGTAGGTAGTCGCGATGAGATTGTCCTATTGAAGAGCGAATCTGACGAGTTGAGGTCCAGATGTGTAGGGCTCGAACGAGCCTTGAAGGAGAACGAAGAGGCTTATAACAACAACATTCTAATGGCCCAACAGCAAGGACGTGAAGCTATAAATCAAGAGTTGCAGCGAGTGGAGCATGTATTGGAACCATTAGGGTTTCATCCCAGTCAATGTCATACATCCAATTTCCCAGTTGGATTAGGGTTTAAACTTGTATATAACGCTGATGTTAAGCCTGTTAATACATCTCTTGTGACGTAGCTGTTCAGACAGTGCGTACATGTTCACTGTTTCTACATGGTATCAGAGCGACCATCGATCCTCAATCTATCAAGCAGTCAGAGTACTCTTGAGCTAGAAAGACAGGGATCGCTAGACTTAGAGACTGTAGAAACGGTCCAGCCTTCCTTCCTTGTTACTTCGTTGTTACTTCATTGTTTCGTTCTTCACAGCCACAGTGTTCAAATACATTAGCGTACAACGGATACCGTCCAACGGAACTATTTCTCTCATCTCGTTCTCGTCTCTTGCATCTCATCTCTTCTTCGCACAGTCAAATTAAACTTCTAGATATGGACTCCAGCACTAGGGACATACCTGAAACTATGAAACTCGCATGACCCGCGAACTATGTTATCTGGAGCTATAAAGTCAAACTGCTACTACTACAGGAGGGTCTCTGGGAGTTCATCGAACCTCACCAAGAGCAGTCGGGCGCCACCAGTACTCACAGGAGGGATCACGATGGAACCACGGCAGCGACCACTGGCGGCACGGTGACCTCCTCCGCAACGGACACCGACGGGACCTCCTCCGCCACAACCAACGAGCAACACACCAACCCACCATCGGCGCCAACATCTGCGACCGTAGTCAACATCGAACGAACCAGGCGCAACGACTCGAAATTCCGTGCGGGTCGCATTATCATATCCCTGGTAAGAGACTCCATCATCCTTAGTGTCATTCATCTTACCGATCCCAAAGCGATTTGGGATCGCCTCAAAAGCATGTGTGACGTGAGAAGCTCCTCACGACGTCTCTCCCTACGAGAGCAATTCTATTCCTTACGACTTGCGGAGGGTAAGAGTATAGGCGATCACCTCCAGCAAATCAACCTCTTAGTCACCCAGCTGGCACACCTAGGAATCACCACCCCCGACGAAGAACTTGTCGATCTCACTCTGAACAGCCTGCCCAAAACCTGGTCCACATTCAAACAAATTCAGAAAGGACGAGATCAGCTACCTAGTTTTCCACAACTAGAAGGCCTCTTACTTCAAGAGGAACTCAATAGAACCCTGGACACCCAACGGGAGACAGAGGAGTTCAACCTGCTCCGCCATCGAGTACCCAGTCGTTCCTACGCTCGTGGACGACGCATTGAAACTCGGCACCAGAGCTTCTCCGATCGCACCCAACCTGACCGCAACTCAACATCAGTCCACTGCCACAAATGCGGAAAACCAGGGCATTTCGCTCGAGACTGTGCACGGGCTACACTCAAAGACAACATCAAACTCTTGCAAGCTCAGTTGAAGAACATGCAAACTTCAAGACCTCCTCAAGTGCACCTGATTGAAGCCGCCGCCGCCGAAGATCCGCACCCAGCCTCCCTGGTCGAAGTCACCGACGATGACGACTTGAATCCCGATCTCGACCCCGACACTCCAGTAATTAACGCCTACCTCGACGCCTTCTCGGATGACCTCTCCGACGGTTTCATCGGTCCCTTAGAAATCCTCAACCTCTCAACGCACTCCCCACCTCAGGAGGAGGAATGGTTCCTAGACTCCGGAGCGTCATCGCATGTCACAGGCAACTCACGACTCCTCAGTCAGATAACTAGTTCTAGTGTTTCACACATCAAAACGGCCGGTGGCCATACCATGGCAGTAGCAGGCCAAGGATCTGTAACAACAGTTGACCTTTCTGGAGAAATAAAACAGATCCATAGAATTCTTTACATCCCTGGAGTTAAAACAAATCTTTTTTCTGTCGGCAAACTTATTGATGCCGGTTACAGAGTTTGAGAGTCTTGTTCGACACCAGGACCTGCACTATCTACGACAAGGACCAGAAAACTAACATATTCCTCCATGCCATTCGAGACCCACGTAACAACTTATATAGAGTCCTAAACGTGTTTGGATCCCCTGGACACTCTCTCCTCGCTACAATAGTATCCACTAGCTCCCCCAGTCTCACTCAACCTCCCATACCTCCACCAGATCACATACCCAAGCGCAACACTCGACCTACAGATTCCGTCATACACTTATGGCATAAACGCATGGCCCATCTAAACTACCAAAGCCTATATCATATGACCAGTAAACAACTAGTAGGCGGCCTACCAGTTCTCCCTCTCCTCAAACACACTTGCCCATCCTACATGATAGGCAAACTTCCCAGAGACAAAATTCCAAAAAACCGGAACCACTACACTACTAGAACCCTACAACTCATCCATAGCGACCTGTGCGGCCCTCTATCCATTCCGTCTCGATCAGGAAACTGGTATATCCTCACCTTCATCGACGACTATTCTAAAAAGACATGGCTATATTACATTACAAACAAATCCCAGATGTTAGACTGCTTCCACAAATTCCGTAAGCTCGTCGAAACCCTGGACATCGCATCGAGACTCTCCGGAGCGACAGAGGCGAGGAATACCTCTCAACGACATTCCAAAACTATTGCTCAAAACACGGGATCTCCCGTCAACTTACTGCAGGATATAGCCCACACCAGAATGGTATCGCTGAAAGGAAAAACAGGACCCTACTCGAAGGCATCAGGAGCGTAGTCACAGGAACTAAGATCCCGAAAGCACTCTGGGAGGAATTAGCGACTACGGTCAACTACATACAAAACAGATCCTCCACTAAAGCCCTGAAACTGAGAACACCGGAAGAAGTATATACCGGAGTCAAGCCCAATTTGGCTCACCTACGCATCATCGGCTGCATCGCGTATTGCTACATCCCCGATGTCCAACGTCAGAAATTCGACCCCAAGGCCACCCCCACCATCCTATTAGGTTACGACGAGCAATCCAAAGCCTATCGATGCTACAACCCAGTGACCCGAAAAACCCTCATCTCCCGAGATGTTCGCTTTGACGAAACCTTATTCACTCCCCCGTTCTCTGAAACTACCGAACCTCTCCAAGACCCTCAGTTCCTTCAAACGTTGCTTAAACCACTCCCACAACCAGCACACCCGGACAAACCTCACCTACATACCTCATATACCAATCCCGAACCTCAACCCGTCATCACCGATCAAAATCCGACATGCAATTCCCCGCCATCAACACCACCTCATACTGCCAACTGATTGGGAAACTCATCTTTCTCACCGTCACACGGCCGGACATTGCATACTCCGTCAGTCGCCTTAGCTCGTACATGGCTGCTCCTCAATACGCACATCTCGAGGCTGCCAAACACCTGCTCAGATATCTACAAGGCACGATAGATTTCGGAATACTATACCGATTCGACTCCCCGATCATCATCTCCGGCTACACAGATGCTGACTGGGGATCCTGTGCAGACACCCGACGCTCGATGGGAGCCTACATCTTCACGCTCGCAGCCGGTCCAATTACCTGGCAAAGCAAGCGTCAACTCACTGTCTCCCGCTCTTCCACCGAATCGGAATACAGAGCCCTCAGCGACGGAGCCCAAGAAGGAGTCTGGCTTCACCGTCTCCTTCAAGAGCTACACCCTCCTACAATCACACACAATCCAGAACCTGCACACCATTCCTCGCCCCAACAAACCCCCAGCATTACTATCTACTGTGACAATCAGAGTGCCATCAAATTGTCCCATAACCCAGTATTCCACGCAAGGTCCAAGTACATCGAAATTCATTATCATTTCATTCGGGAGCGAATATTAGAAGGCGAAATTGTACTCAGGTATATTAATACGGACTCTCAACCCGCAGATGCCCTGACTAAATCCCTTAGCCGGGCAAAATTTCACCAGCACAGGACATTTTTAGGGCTCCGCAGCTTGAAAGATCTAGATACAGGACGGGGTAAGCAAATTGCTCCCCACACAATATTTACACTGACCTATCAGAACTCTAGCCATCTATCCGCGCCAGATATTCTTCCGCATCCGCCAGAGAAGCAAAACTCTGATGTTGGCAGCCCTTGTACCCTAAGACCTCCCGCGCGCAATCAGACCACGAAAAATACAAGCCTGGACACCGACCCCTTCGGACGGCGTAATACTTCTGCATTGGCACCGCCTTCCCGAAACCCTGCTTCAATCCACGACGCTCGCAACCTGTTGTCGCAGTTGCACCACCAGCCCGACCAACCGCCCCATCGACATCACCACAGGCAGAATACGGAACATCGTCAGCATCCTCCACCGAAATCAAGTCCACCTCGATTGCTCCCACCAAATCTCGAACCCACATCGCCAGCCTCACCACCAAAGTACAGACGGACCACACCTACAAACCAAGAACGCCCACCCACGACTGGTCCACAGCAACACTTTGCAATGATCTCGGAAGACGACTCTCAACCCGCGTCATCCTCGAAACAAAACCTTCAATCATACTCTTGCAAAATTCAAGCACCGACGCATATCTCATGTGCACACTCACAACCAACAATCCAAGTAAAGCTTGAGGGGGGGTATTGGAACCATTAGGGTTCATCCTAGTCAATGTCATACATCCAATTTCCCAGTTGGATTAGGGTTTAAACTTGTATATAACGCTGATGTTAAGCCTGTTAATACATCTCTTGTGACGTAGCTGTTCAGACAGTGCGTACATGTTCACTGTTTCTACAGCATGATCTGAAGGAAGCAAGAAAGTCGGTGCTAAAGTTTAAAAGGAAAATGGAACAACTGGTCAGTACTCCAATAGGTGCGCAACTACAAGCATCCAAGGGTCTGTCTGAATTAGCCAAGACTGGTGGCGCCGCAAGAGCACGGATAGCAAAGATTCGGAGCTTGTTGCAACCAAATGCCGTTCATTCTATACATGTGTCGAACAAGGTGTCGAAAGGGAGGAAGAGACTGTGTGGCGACAAAGATTTACAAGAAGGCACAGGGCAGGGCTTAGGCGGTTTTTTGTCGCAAGGAGAGACATTAGCGTTGGTGGCAAATCCAAGGAGCAGTGCAGCAGCTACTACAATGACCAACTACTATCTCGATAAAATTGGGCAGGAGTTGGGAACAGAATCAATATTGGCAGCATGTGACATGACAGGAGTGTCTCAGAGAGGCTATGGTGAAATCTACAAATCGATCAAAGGGCGCGTGCAACTCGTGGATAAGAGATTGAAGCCGAATTTCCTGCCAAATCCGCACAAGGTATTATTCACTCTATTCCATGAGAGTCTCTCCTATAATGCGTTGGAAACAAGTTGTGGGAATTCGTTCTGTACACGATACAATGGGTTGTTTAGGGTTTAGGGTTTGGGATCTCATGCACAATGCAATATTTTTAGATGGTTCGGGAGTTTTGCACAAGGTATTGCTTACGCATCCCGTTCCATGAGTTTAGAGTATACCGTGTTGGGAACAAGATGCGGGTTTTTTATCTGTACACGATGCATGCGGTTTAGAGTTTAGGGCTGGGTTCTCATGGACAGTGCAATATGTTTATTAGGTCACATTGTTGCAAACACAACTGAATGGAAAGTTGAAGGATCTTGTGGGAGACTAATACCACATCGATAGCACGTTGGAGATTGTGGTGCAAGTTCCAGTGTCCAATGCTAAAGGAAGGAAGAAGAAATCAGAGATAAAACGAGTTGTTTTGTCATCAAAGAACTCTTTGTTTGTTGACATTGAAGTTGTGCAGAGAACTATGGTAAAGCTATACGGTTTCACCACCGAAGGTCAGTACTTCATCAGGTTCCCAATTTCTATGAAAGGATGCTAGATGTGTCTTCTGCTCTTATTGACTGGTATACTTCATGCAGTCTACTGAAACGTTACAGTGTTCAAAACGTGTGCAGAAGTTGGAGACAAGTCGTTGATTTTTGTGTTGAAGATGGACAAAGCAGAGATTTTGCATGGCAGAAAGTTTGAAAGGGTTAGTTTGACCCTTATGAATCGTGCTTTGGACACCAGCATACAAAAGACCGATGATAGGTATTTCTCGGTTCAATCAGAAACCGAAATATGGCCCATTGCATGCTTTGAGGTTGCCAAGGAGTCAAATGAAGTCCTCCAGTGGGTGTTCCAACAAACGCAATTTCCTACACTCATCAAAGCACAAGATGAGGGCCAGCTGCTATATGTTGAGGGCGTAGGAAACTTTAGAGTAGAATGGCATTTGTCAGCAGATATGAAGACAATCAAATGTTTGTATGGGCTGAAGCATGGAGCCAATGCTGTTCATTCTTGCATTTACTGTAACCAACAGCGGACCAAATCAGTGGTGGGAACAACGGCAGAAGCTACTTTGGAGGCTAGGAGAAGGAAACATACATGGCATGGAGGTCTATTTGCTGGCAATGTCACATCTAAACCAATGTCCATTGATGGAGAATCACAATGGAAACCAATTCTACCGATACCTCTTGAGAGGGTACATATTTGCACATTACATGCCTTAATGAGGATGATTGAGAAGATTCTTCACTTGCACTTCATGTTCATTTGGAACATGGAGAATGAGGCCCGACAACAAGTTGCCATAGAAAATATGGAGAAGACGTTGTCAGCATCTGGACTTCACGGTGGCAACGTCCGCATAATGAAGGACACAGCGCTCAGTGGCGTTTCCAACAGTATTCCCATTAAACCCTCCCTTAGTGGCGTTACTGCAGCTAGGATGTTTCAACCATCAACTTGGTCAGGGCAAGATCGAGTATGGAAGGACGTCTTTCGCTCAGAAAACAACACACTCAATCAAGGTAGACAATACTTGGATAGGGTAGAAATGTGGAAGGCGCTGGAAACAATCTTTACCTATTTGGTGGGCCTATCCTTGAATCAAGAGCAAATCGACACCTTCAAGGGAAAAATTGAGAGTTGGGGGCGCCTTTACGTGAAGTACTTCGGGGAAGACCATGTCACTCATTATATGGTAAGTTTAGGGTTTAGGGACGTTGCCAACATCCTTGCTAGTGCTACCGAAATGATGTATGTCCTATTTGGGAAGTGCCTAAGTAACGTGTTTAGGGTGTGATGGATTTGGATGTTGTGCGAGTATGTGTGACTAATTTATTTTATTATTGTCTTGCAGCATAACCTTGTGCGGCATGGTCCTTGGTATGTGGAAACATACGGGAGCCTAGCTGTTTGGAACAACCAAGGTATGGAAAAATCACATCATGCAGCTAAGTCTGCTAATCAACACCACACTCAGCATGGTGGCACTAAAGATAAAACAAGTGCCATCGTTCAACAGTACCAACATTGGTACAGAAACATACAACACAGATTTGCAAAGCAAGAACGAGTGCGGGACGCATGCAACATGAGAGATGTAGAAGCTGATGCTAACATGGCGGCAACGCTGCACAAGAAGAGGATGGCCTATAATGCTTCGAATGGGATGGATGCAGCTAGGAGGTGGAGGGAAGATAGAAAGCGAGTAGGCAAAGCTTGGGTGAGAGCACTTGAAACTGAGGTTGTGGAAGATAGTGCCACTGATGTGGCGAACCTAAACACGAATGATGTTGGCAACGTGGAAAGTTCTGACGAACAACGCTGCGATTTACCAACGATTTAGGGACCTGGCTGTATTGCTAGACTTACTTAAAACCAACATACATTTGTATAGGCACGTAAAAGCAACAGAAAAGAAGATACATCAATGGCATTTACAGTAAAGTTTGGGTTTTAGGTGCTTAAGATTTCACATGTTCACAACTTTGCATGACCCAAAAATGGATACCAAGTTCTTAGCAACTACATGTACAAGTAGAACACGAGTACAACTGTCAAGTACTATGTACTAATCCTTGCCATACAGTGCTATCTGGAAATAATCATCCCGTGTCTCTTCCAAAAATTAGGACATTGCATAAGGATTCCTGTTGATGGAAATTGCCCCATCCTGTCCAACAGTAACATTAAAATCACATAGTGCTATAGGGGTGGAAACGCTCTGTGATGAGGCTGACGCGCCATCTAGAAGTAGGCGAAAGTTGGCACACGTCGGTGAATTCAGTGATATAGCAATGGTGGTTGAAACTGCCGGCGAGCTTCCCGTTGTTGGTATCTGACTGGGGCCCGGTTCCACATTTCCGCCTTCAACTGTGGACGATGGAAATGTCCCTCTACTTCTTGGCGTAGCGCTATTCTCCCCCATCATCACATCTTCACTGTCCTTGTGGACCACAATATCTTGAACAATTGCCTTATTGGCTGCAAGACATTTATTGGACACTCAGGGTTTAGGACAAATCAACAGCAAAACATAGAAGCAAGCAAACGGTAATGTTATTCAAATCAACTCACCTAAATTTGCCACAGCTTCTGCCTCCAACCTTGTAGTCATGTTGGAAACGTCCTCCTCCATGTGGGGTGTAAGAGGATACCCAAACTGAGCCATCCAAGCTCCACTGAACTTTTCCTCGCAACGTGGGCAACTGTGTTTATGCTCGGCCAACAACATGCTGATGCACACTGGGTGAAATTCACAACCACAAGATGCAATGATCACAACACGCGCTACAAATCCGTGTTTCATACAGCCCGCACATAACTTGGGTTCTGTTCTCCACATGGGAGGGACAGACTTGCCTATTGGGTACACGAATGGAGCCCGCGGTCGCAGCACCAAAGAAGCTCTTTTCACCTTCCGTAACTTCTCCTCGACTGTCGCAACAGCATTGCTGGAGTAGTTGACAGACCTTAAAGATAGAACCAGCTGCTCACCTTCAATAGCTTGTATTGATGCTTCTGCCTTGTCTTTTGTGTCCGCCATTTTGATCAATTTCTCCAACATCTCCCTAGTGGCCACCAACTTCTCCGTTGACAACGCTTGGTTGCCTTCACGTTTCAGCTCCAGTGCCGCGGCCATCATGGTGCCATACTGCTCCTGCAATTCTTCTTGGTCTTGGCCACAAGTAGCAAGTGCCTTCTTTGATTCCATCAATGCCAACAAGAGGTTATCGTGTGCACTTAATGCTTGATCACGAAGCTTGATGAGATCGTGCAATTCTGATTCCGCATGCACTATTGTGCAGCGGTGCTAGATTGTGAGCCTGCGAGCACGAGCCTACGAGCAGTGAGCGGGTATTATGCGAGCGGTGAATTTTGAAATGATTTTTTTTCCGTTAAATGTCAGAAATATTTATAAAAATAGATAATAATTTCAATTTGGTTTTTAATTTTAATTTTTAAACTATACCACCCTATTACCGTGGAACAATGACTGTGTATCGATTACCGTGGAAACTAGGATTCTTGACCTATAACCGTGCGTATATACAATTGTTGTAGGGTTTTTTTCTGGGATTAGGTCTTAAATATGAAAAGAATGTATTATGAAGGAAAAAATAGAAGCACAAGAAATTGAAATTGAAATTGAAAATAGGCTTGAACTGAATGCGGCAGCAAATACAATATTTGTCCAAACAGAAATACATACTTCTGAAACTCTATATTTAATTTTTGGCTAGAGTCACCCACCCTCACATTTTCATCACTCAACACCTGTGGCTCTTCTAGGCATGCTCTAGATTCTCAGTGGAAGTCTTAATGATACCAGCCCTAATGAGAAGGAGCTTCACTTCATTAAAGCTGAAGCTTCGAGAATGTATAAACTTATCATCTACTGGATCCATTTTGCAAAAGTAACGGAATAAGTAGTAAAGATGTTTGCAATTCACATATTGATGGCGGCCACCAATCGCTGAGACGGCCATGTCTACAAAATCGGGACAAGTGCATTCTGTGTACATGCCAAGCTTGATTCGATAAACCTTTTGCATGGGCTCCATTCCAGATTGAAGGGAGATTATGGCTCCAAGTCCAGGGAAGGGGAGCATGGTTACCCCCAAGATCATTCCTTTGACGTTACCAGCACTCTCCCATTTATTGCGATGCTCTGTAGTAGGAGCATTTGCAATACGTCGAATTGCCTTGCTCCTTCGAGTTGATGGATATGTATCCGCATGCAATGGGCTAGGTTCATCGTAAAGGATTGCATTGAAAACATTCGACATTGTGAACAAACGCCGAGGTGACATAGGAGGTCGCTCTTGGAGTTGAAAGCCAGCTTCTTGCAACAGTAATGTTTCTTGGCGGGTCAAACTGGTGTCACTTAGTACAGGCCAGATGTCCGGTACTTGAGGCCAGTCAATTACCCAAGCACGCTTAGAGCCTTGTACACATCGTTCAATATCATCTGGACAAAACTAGAAGTCGGTCATAATCTCCTTGTTTCCTCCATACTGTTTCTTCCGACCACGATATGTTGGGGCTGGAGTCCCTTTAGATCCCTTTGCAATTTTGGCGACGCAACGGATGTTTGTACCTTTCTGTTGGGCATGACATTTGCAGCTAGATTTATGGGATAGTCTTGCGATGTGCCATTGCGAAGTGTCACAATCACTCTCCATTGCAGTTGTGACATGTGGTACATGCACAGAATTAACCAACATGTCTTCTTCATTGGAAGGCACCGTGGATGTACCAGTAGATCGTCTCTACACCCGTGGCTGAGAGAAGTTGACCTTGTCCGGACGATGAGAATCACCATCCGAACCAATGGGGACGTCCAGCTTGCGTTTGCTACTACCAAACACCTCTTCGCCTTCCAAGTGTGGAATACGTGTTCCAACATCAATCAGGCTTGGAAGATCATTCAACGCCTCTGCAATCTTCTTTGGGTCTCCACTACGTCTAGCGCCTCGTAACTTCAACTCTTCTTTTGATGGTCCTGACCTTGATGTAGTGCCGTTAAGGAATGCTCGATAATTCGTCATTTGCATGAAGGCTCGAATGCAATCATCACAGGTGGCAGCAAAGAGGTCATTACCACGATTACCGGACTGCTGCAGCCATCTATTATGAACAGTTTCAGATAAATTGCATGATGGCATGTCTGCCATCTCCTCGAGATTCAACCCCTGAAAAGGAAATAAATATATACTTCAGATCAAATTGCAATCACCAGCCGAAAAAGAAAGCCACACTATTGATATTGGCCTATCACTACAAAGTTTAGGATTCTACTAAGAGGCAAGGTGTCCCCTCGGCGCCAAGGGGAAAGGCCCCCGTCCTACGGTGATCAAAATCTCATTTTCATTGACGGAACTTATGAGTATAAATAAATGCAAATACTTCTTGAATAAAAACATTATGAAAGAAAAGTACACTTCTACAGAAGATATTGTAGAAGAAATGAAGGACTGATTAAAATACCATTTGCATGAAGCCACCCCATTGGCGATATCGGAAGTGCCAAAACGCAAGCCACAATTCCAATTCACGCAATGTGTCTTCAGAGGCTGCTCCAGATGAAAGCCACCAAGAACGAATCGCCAAGTACCGCGTCTCAGCTTCTTCCATACTCTTTGAATCTTTATATTGCTTGCATAGACGAAGATGTTGATGTTGCAGATCTGGTTTGATGAGCTTCTGGGTATGACGATGCAATGAAGTACTCCAATGCAAAAGACAAGTGCGCTCACGGTTGACCATCTCTATTTTGGAATCCCCCGCTCCATACACAATGCGAACAGCGTTCCAATTAGCTTGTGCACTATCCGCCATAAAGCCCTTGAAGTTCGGATTTTGCACGCCATTGCGTCTCATGACATCATTCAATAATCTCCACATGATGCTCTGAACCTCGGTGTCCTCAGATTGCATGTCATAGACGGCAATTGTCATCACCTTCCTACAATCTGTGTCATAAACGTGGCATGCCATGGTTGTCCAATCCTTCACACGTTTGACATGATCAAACATGAGCCATGCATTTTCCAAATCTCCACCTGGTTGCATGCGCCTTACCAAGTCCACTCCACTCCCAGGCCCTTCCACCAACATTTTAAACAAATATACCTTCTCTTTTCCTTGTCCAAGGAACACACTCTCATGAATGTATTCAAACTTTAAATTCCGTTTCATCTTCATAATACTATCTATAACCCCATTCTTGCCAGTGCTACGGAACGACGTAGTAATATTACGGATGTTCGGTGAACTTAGCCTTTGGAACCTGTCTATGACATCCTCTAACAACTTTCCCTGCAACATCTTCTTAGGGCCCTCTCCATTGTGTATCAGATAGTTGTCCAGAAATTGTTTACTAGCGGCAAGGGCGATGGCTGAGTTAGTGGCAGTCGGGGTTTTGGCAACTTCGCATGCAATTAGACTGGAAATAGTATCTACAGACTCTCTACATATTCCAGAAGCTACAGGATGCATATGATTACCTAAGTGAATGCATGCTCGGGTCATTAGAGCAGTATCGCTGTGGATGTAATATATTCTGGCATCACAAATGCTAAGACACTGCGGTAGACATTTGCATATCTTGCACAGAAGACATGAATCCTTTGGAGGGTTAGCGCCAACATAGAATGGAACTAGAGTATACCCACACCACTTTGTCTCATTGCGTTTTGAGAACCGCTTCAAGTAGGCACAGTCCGAATTGCAACACACCAGGTGGCCTGCACAAGAAGATTTTCTGAACTTCAAGCCATCTTGGTTGTGGATGTTGGTTGTCATGGTCCTACACCAAGCATGACCATCGTACTTTTTATCCATTCCCTGTAGATTCCCCCCGGAGGACGACGAAGATGAAACACGAAGCGAAGGCAATTCAAACACTACATCCCCATCAAAATCGGCGGGAAGATACTGTACTTTGTGATGGATCAGTGAATTGTAGTCTAAAGCTGCAATTTCGTTCCTGGATTTACGAATTGATGCAAGCTTCCGTAAGCACCCAACAATACTAACCGTTCCTATACTATGAGGATATGTTGGTGGGCAAGAATGGGTCGACAATGCAGGACTTTTCGTTGGTGACTGGTATGAACCGGAAGGTTTTGTCAAGACATCGTCCAAAACTCTATTAGGCAGCGGTGCTAGAAGATTTGGTTGGCTAGGAGACTCTCCCTCTGACTCACTAGAGAGATCTATGACAGGGCCCAAGACTTCTTGCTTCACGCGTAGAAGTGGAATTGGTGTACTTGCAACGGCAACGTTTTCGGGATCTGTAGAATTCCTAGTACTATGACGAGTTGGAGGTATATTCACGGTAGAATGGTCTGAATGGCGAGGTAAAATCTCAGTTGAAGCAGTCATCACGACAGGCAACAAGCCATAAGCTCTAAAGCGACCTTGCTGAAGGTGCCAGACATGACCGTCATGAAGTTCTAACTTAGCCATATGGACGTACTCCTTCAGGTGGCCAGAGTCGGACATGACCTCTTCTTCAACGTAGACACTAGACTGGACAAAACCAAATCGCACATGAAGAAGGTGTAACGAAACAACAGCATACCCTTCTGGTCCAAGAGGGAGAACAAGTGGAATCTCATGGCCATCCGCTCGAATGGATGCCATTGCGAGAAGAAGTAAGACCGGAAATGGTTAGTCACTTATGAAAAGCCCTTGATGTTGAGTTTGAGATTAAATGAATGATAGAACTTATACACAATATAAAAGGAGAAAATGAACCTATGCATAGATATAATGGAGCCGGAATGTGGTAAATAATATTATTAATGACAAAACAACATTTAATGTAAATTCCGGTTTTCAATATATAGATCCATTATTTAAATGTTCAATTATATGAAATTCTCTATGAGAGAGCCGTTTGTCTTACCTAACTCATAAACAGATGTACACAAAAATTCCAAAATAAATTCGCCTACATAGTAGATCTAGGTTCCATATATATTGCGCATAAATAGCACGCATGCATAAGGTGAAAACTACCATTTTCAATGAAGTTCAAATAAACGTACCCACAGCTTTCATTGAACTATATAGAGTCATACATTAAAGGGACATGGTATAGGGACTTTAGTCCATCAAGATGGTTAACCGTAATTATTTAAAAATTGATTTCAGTAGATTTTATTTCCCATCACTGACATGATGCTGCTAGTGATCTAAGAGCCTCCTATATGAAAAATCATATAGTCCAACTACCGTATCCCAAAATTCAAAACCTGGAGATGCCAGTGACTGTTGAATACATTGGTAGATCAACATTAGAGTTATGTAATCAAATTCCTCAATGCAGAAACTGACAAGGATCAAAACGTATATTTCCAATGGTCAGTACATTGAACTAATAATTAGAACTTTGTCACAACAGACACTATAGCAACCTATAAAATGAGGATCGCAACGCATATCCAACAATTCTAGAGAACTCAATAGGATTTGATTATAGAATTTTACGTCATGCCCTGATAGCAGAGTTAAGTGCTTATTAGAGTATGTGGTCTTTGCATTCCTTCAATTTAGATACACTTCAAATATAGTCACCCTGCAATATGATCCGTTAGTCTCATGCATGCTACAGAAGATCAAACCGAGAGTGGTCTTCAAAATACAATTAGGAAGCGGAGGAAGAGAAGAAAGCTTTTGTTCTCTTCTAGGAAAGCATTGCATCGGGCCCAAGTTGCTCGAGGCAGGATTACTGGACAGGATGAGAAGACACTTCTAAAGGCAGGTACCAGCCTTTGCATCAATCAAGACGAAGTAGTTCACAACAAGAACGAAGAAGGCAAACCAAAGGTATGAAATATCAAATTGAAATCACTGTGGTATTACGTTGTAGGAGCTACGTCGATCTTGTGTGCGTAAATGAATTATGAAGTTATAATCATTTATATTATTGATTTTATTATTATTATTACCTAGTAGGGTATGTTTATAGCATAGAGAGTAACAGCAGATATGATATATACCACAAATATTTATAATCATAATTTAGAAGATCATTACTAAGAATATCCAAGTATTAAGATTACAATAAACTATTTTCCTCTGTTCAGTAAAAAATCAATACATAAATCTTGATGAGAATGAAAGCATGGCATTAGGTGACCGAACTGAGTAGAATGAAGTGCTCAAATATCGTGTGATTTAGAGAGAATTCTGCGGACACGTATACAGGCCGTATTAAAAAAATATCCCTCTCGAAAATCTGCTCGCGACCGCAATGTGCACCTGAGTGTACATGCGACGCAACCAAAACGTGCAGCCGTGACGAAGTTTGGAAGAGAAAACAAGGAACCAAGGCAACGAGTACAGGGTCTCCCTCTGCTCGCAGAAACGGCGAGGCCGCAGTCACTCTTCGGTCATTCCGTGCTAGGTCGTCCGAATATAACACGTTCTCAATTCTCGGTGAGTTTATCAATTCCGCTGATTGATTGCGCTACACGCATTGAAGTTCATAGTCTCAGTGATTAACCTAGGGTTTCGTGGGTTTTGGTATCTTATTTTTAGGGATTGAACAATATGACAAGGGAGGCCATCAACACGGCGTGCCGCACTAACGGGGCAGAGAAGCAATGCAGAGAATTGCGGAGGCAATGGCGATACAAGCGTTAGCGCCCCCCCGACAGGTGATGATGGAGAACTAACACAGGTAAATTTACTTGAACTTCTCCCTGGTCAATCTGAGCTCCGACGGAAAGTTTTAGCTTCTTTGCGGTGCAATATTCTCCCTTTTACGTCAATGTGGTCTCAAGTCTCAGCCGCGAGTGGAAGATTGGGGTTCCTCGCGGTGCGCCTCTGTCCACCTCGTTTTGCTTGTGTCCACCGCAGACTTGTCAAGTCTCGGGGGCGAGGGGATGGTTGGGCTTCCTCGAGGTGCGCCAGTGTCGACCTTGTTACCTTCCTGTCCAACGCAGAATTGTCAAGTCACGGCCCCGAGGGGAAGATTGGGCTTCCTCGCGGTGCGCGTCTGTCGACCTTGTTTTGCTCGTGTCCACCCTCGAATTCTCAGGTGCCAGCCCCGAGGGGAGGGTTGGGCTTCCTCGCGGTGCGCCAGTGTCGACCTCGTTACCTTCCTGTCCACCCCCGAATTCTCAGGTGTCGGCCCCGAGGGGAGGGTTGGGCTTCCTTGCGGTGCGCCAGTGTCGACCTCGTTACCTTCCTGTCCACCCCCGAATTTTCAGGTGTCGGCCCCGAGGAGAGGGTTGGGCTTCCTTGCGGTGCGCCTCTGTCGACCTTGTTTTGCTCGTGTCCACCCCCGAATTTTCAAGTCTAGGGCCTGAGGGGATGGTTGGGCTTCTTTGCGGTGCGCCTCTATCGACCTCGTTACCTTCCTGTCCACCCCCGAACTTTCAGGTGTCGGCCCCGAGGGGAGGGTTGGGCTTCCTCGCAGTGCGCTAGTGTCGACCTCGTTTTGCTCGTGTCCACCCCTTGGTCTCAAGCCTCGTCCCCGAGGGGAAGGTTGGGCTTCCTCGCGGTACGCCTCTGTCGACCTCGTTACCTTCCTGTCAACCCCCGAATTTTCAAGTCTCGGGCCCGAGGGGATGGTTGGGCTTCATTGCGGTGCGCCTCTGTCGACCTCGTTACCTTCCTGTCCACCCCCGAATTTTTAGATGTCGGCCCCGAGGGGAGGGTTGGGCTTCCTCGCAGTGCGCTAGTATTGACCTCGTTTTGCTCATGTTGACCCCATGGTCACAAGTCTCGGCCCTGAGGGGAGGGTTGGGCTTCCTCGCAGTGTGCCAGTAACGACCAAGTTTCTCTAGTGTCGACCCCTTGGTCTCAAGCCTCGGCCCCGAGGGGAAGGTTGGGCTTCCTCGTTGTGCGCCTCTGTCGACCTTGTTTTGCTCGTGTCCACCCCCGAATTTTCAAGTCTTGGCCCCGAGGGGATGGTTGGGCTTCCTCGCGGTGCGCCTCTTTCAACCTCGTTACCTTCCTGTCCACCCCCGAATTTTCAAGTCTCGGGCCCGAGGGGATGGTTGGGCTTCCTCGCGGTGCGCCTCTGTCCACCTCGTTACCTTCCTGTCCACCCCCAAATTTTCAAGTCTCGGGCCCGAGGGGATGGTTGGGCTTCCTTGCGGTGCGCCTCTGTCGACCAGGTTTCTCTGGTGATGACCCCATACTCTCAAGCCTCGGCCCCGAGGGGAGGGTTGGGCTTCCTCGCGGTGCGCCTCTGTCGACCAAGTTTCTCTAGTGTCGACCCCATGGTCACCCCCAAGGGGAGGGTTGGGCTTCCTCGCAGTGCGCCAGTGCTGACCAAGATTCTCTGGTGTCCACCCCTTGGTCTCAAGCCTCGGCCCCGAGGGGATGGTTGGGCTTCCTCGCGGTGCGCCTCTGTCGACCTCGTTACCTTCCTGTCCACCCCCGAATTTTCAAGTCTCGGGCCCGAGGGGATGGTTGGGCTTCATTGCGGTGCACCTCTGTCGACCTCGTTACCTTCCTGTCCACCCCCGAATTTTCAGGTGTCGGCCCTGAGGGGAGGGTTGGGCTCCCTCGCATTGCGCTAGTGTCGACCCCATGGTCTCAAGCCTCGACCCCGAGGGGAAGGTTGGGCTTCCTCACGGTGCGCCAGTGTCAACTATGTCTCTCTGGTGTCGACCCCACGGTCACAAGTCCCGGCCCTGAGGGGAGGGTTGGGCTTCCTCGCAGTGCGCCAGTGTCGACCAGGTTTCTCTGGTGTCCATCCCTTGGTCTCAAGCCTTGGCCCCGAGGGGAAGGTTGGGCTTCCTCGCGGTGCGCCTCTGTCGACCCCGTTACCTTCCTGTCAACCCCCGAATTTTCAAGTCTCGGGCCCGAGGGGATGGTTGGGTTTCCTCCCGGTGCGCCTCTTTCGACTTCGTTACCTTCCTGTCCACCCCCGAATTTTCAAGTCTCAGGCCCAAGGGGATGGTTGGGCTTCCTCGCGGTGCGCCTCTGTCGACCTCGTTACCTTCCTGTCCACCCCCGAATTTTCAAGTCTCGGGCCCGAGGGGATGGTTGGGCTTCCTTGCGGTGCGCCTCTGTCGACCAGGTTTCTCTGGTGTCGACCCCATGCTCTCAAGCCTCAGCCCCAAGGGGAGGGTTGGGCTTCCTCGCAGTGCGCCTCTGTCGACTAGGTTTCTCTGGTGTCGACCCCATGGTCACAAGGCTAGGCCCCGAGGGGAAGGTTGGGCTTCCTTGCGGTGCGCCAATGTCAACCTTACCTCGCAGATTTGGATCCCTGGGTCATCAGTCTCGGCGCCGAGGGGAAGCTCCTCGCGATGCGTCCTTGTCCACCTTTTAGTGTTGAGTGTGGAATGTCTCCGAGTTGTAGACGATTTTTGCTACTTATTTCTATACTAGTTTCTTTGTTCTTGATGTTCTCATTCTTCTCATTCGAACTTTAAGAAATTTTTATTCTCATGATTCATGTTTCTTCCACTATAGGAAATGGCGGAGAAATCATCTGACTCTCTCTCCGCAGCTGTGGAGGAAGTTCACATTGTTGGCGATATGGAACCAGAGAAGACAACGTCAGTGCAAGAAGAAGAGAATCGCGAAATGGAGTTCATCACGGAGGACGCCTTTCGGAAGGCACAGAAAGTGAATTCTGTGGCCTCCATTTCAGCTTTGCGATTGAAACCGAATTCTATATCTCGTTTGAGAATTCTGTTATGTCGTCTTGCAGTGATGCCTATGATTCGCCCAGCGCTTCAATGTGATCCGACGAGACTTGAGCAAGAGTTTGTTCACGGCTATTGAGATGGATCCAGTGTGTTTTATGTATCAATTACAAACGAGTAAGGTGAGATTGAGCAGGTAACTGAGGCTGACAAAAACGCATGGGGGCCACTGTGGAATGTCGAGAACGACAAGTTCAATGCTGCACTACAGGCAATACCAGGATTAGAAGATTATCAGTCTTCCAAATTCTTTGTTTGCGATGGTAACCACAGGTTGTTGGCGTGGTCTTCTTACATTGCTCAGCACCATGCCAACAACCAGGATTGGCACATCTCGGTGGATTCAATAATTTTGGAGACAAAGGGGAAAATCGGTGAAGTTATGCATGCTATGCATGATATTAACCAGTAAGTGTATCTTTCCCTAGGTTTCATTTTGTTGTATTTGTTTTGAAATATTTTTTACCATATTGATCACATGTCTTCTTTTCTACAGACATACTGAGAATTCGTTTATCAAAACGAATTTGGTACACACGTTATATCGTGTCCAGAAATATGGAGTTCTCCCACTGGACAAATTTGCGAAGCATTTAAGTGCATCAGAGATGTCTCAATGCACTTTAAACACTCGGAAGAGTTGGTATTCAATGTCCGTGGAAGTTTTCACATCCTTTATTTTCCAGGTAATCATTCTATTCAGGCTTTTCTTTGTATTTTTTTTACAACTTCTGATTTGTTGGCATCAATGTAATATTCATAGTTGCTCATACGTATGAGGTTTTCTCACTTCGTTGTTCTGGACCAGTATGAGATAGCAGCATCAACTGATTTGGCAGTTCGGAAATACAAAGAAGACACTGCGGAGGAGGATCAATCACCAGAAGGAATTTTGACGACCATGAGAATGGCTACAAAAGATACAACATCCAGATTGACTCAGAAGTTGGGAAAGTTGATAGCAGTTGCTAATCCCCAGCTTGGTTGCGATTTCCTTAAAGAGGTAAAACCTCTTTGATTAACTCATGTCATTGACTGCCCATTTCTTAATTACTGAATGGTTCTAATTCCTTATTCTTCTTGATATAGATTGAGAAGCATTGGACCCAGAATATCGCTCCAGAAATGACCCTGGACAAGTTGCAAATGATTGCCACCGCAAATGTCAGCAGTGAGCACAAAATCAAGTGGCTGCAATGGTGGAATTGCTCAAATGAAACACGGAAGGCCAGAAGGTTTCTAGTGAAACCAGTTGGGGAAAACGAATTGAAGTCCTTCTTGGCAAAGGCTTGTTGGTATGCATCGGTAAGTTTTGATCACGACTGTCTTTTATTTAGAAAATGATTTGTTTTCTTCATTTGTGCATAATGTTTATTTTGACTTGAGAGACTTCTATCAATGTCATTACTAAATTCCTTCATTGCACAGATTGAAGAGCTCGGGTCTGAAATGTTTGATGACATTACCAAGAAGGACCAATTGGTATTGACTATGGATTCTCCTGAAGAGCCGGAGACCTTTGCAGATTATCTTGAAGGATGGAGGATTCGTGTTTGGGACAAGGCGTTTCTAAGTCATTTCAGGGGGCAGGAGGGCTATAAGAAGTCAGATGACTTCCGAAAGTGCAAAGGCACTGACTTGGTGGTCAAACGTGTAATTTTCCGGTATGAATTCCTTTTTTTGTGTCATTTCTTTTGATTTGGTGATTTCTGTAATATTTGGCCGTAAGGCATTACTAAGACCGGTTGCCATGTTTTGCATGTGCAGATATTTCAAATATGAGTTGCTTGCAAAAGGTGCCATTGCTAAGCGAGATTTGCCCTTGTTTTTGTCTACGTGGTTGGATGCTTCTTCTGAGCATTGCATGTTCTCTCCATCTCAATTACAATGGTGGACGAGTTTGCACTTGAAGTCCGGTGCATGGTATTTGGACTGTCCACCGGAGTTCACGCCAGAGCTGGAGGAGGAGCTCAAGCTTTCACTCAATTCGCATAGTAGGGAGAAGTACAACGATGAGTTTGCTGCCCTTGATGAAGAAGTGAGAGCTAAAGCTGTGAAGAGGAGGGAAGAGGCTGACTCAAAAATAGCCTTGAAGAACTCAGAGGCGGTGAACAAGGCCAAAGAGAAACTCACAAAGAAGGCTTTGAAACAACTTCAGGCTGAGGAGGCATCAGCAACTAAGAAGGGCAAGGGGAAAAAAACGCAGCAGCATGTGCAGCCGTCAGCCACTCAAGACGTTGCCTCGGAACACCAAAGATCCTTTTCACGAGGTACCAAGCAAGATGCGGAGTACTTGTCACTCAGTGATGGTGGCATGGTACATGGTCCTCCAGCCGTGGAGTTTCTAGATGACTTAGAGATTCATATCTCTGAGTTGATCCTTAATTTTTCACTTACAGATGTGATGGCTGATCCTCTACCCTAAGTGTACGACGACATTGTCAATTTCATGGATAAGGTAAGGAGTCTCATATCTCTTCATGATTAGTTTGTGGCTTCTTTTCCTATGTTTGTTTTTTGATCGTGCAACTTCTTTTGCAGCATAAGGGTGAGAAGGTACGCTTCTTCAAGGGTGCGCCGAGTGAAAAACCACGCATTGATCTAATTTTAGCAGATTTGCCAGAGGGATTACCTGTCCCTGAATTATCTGTGCCTACTAACAGCATTCCAATGTGGAATGTGGAGAACCTAGCCTTACTAGAGGCAGTTTTCGAATTTGCTGATGGTCATCTACATGACAACGGCGCCTTGATTGTCATTTATCCTCTCAAGGCGATTACGAAGGCCACTATTCTAAGATTTGCTAGTATCTACTCCTTTGAAAAGATGAAGGATTGGTGGGGTATGAACTGGTTACATTTAGCCTCACCAGTGTCACCTTCACGAACGGTACATTCATTTTATCTTTCTCATTGAAGTGTATGTAATTGTTTTTTAAATTCTTTTCGTTTTACTAGATGCTTTCATTTTTGACAATTTTAGTTTTTCCTATAATGCTGTTTTATGTCAAAAATTATTTGTCTTTTATCGCTGTGGATGAACCTTTGATTTTTATTTATACGTGTAGATTGTTATACTGCATGTTATATCATTTTAACATTTTTATGTGCCTTCATTATTCTAGACCCAAGTTTTTGGAATTGCCTTATTTGTGCGGAAGTTGCCTGGGATCGGTCTTCCTAAGTTCAAATTCCAATCGAGTCCAAGCTTGCTAGAATTAGGGGTGAATGTCCCTCGTGATGATATCCTTCAGAATTTTACCAAGCGTGAGACTTTGACCATGGACAGCAACTCCAAGCCTTGGAGAGGGGCGCGTGAGAAAGATCCTCGATTCTATCAAATGTTGATAGAATCATGCTCACTTCCCAATGATGTTGTTTTGGACTGCACTGCTGCAACAGGTAACTTTTGATGCCTTGGCTTTTTTTCTCCGAGTCTTCCGTTTTATATCGACTTTCCACCTTTGAACCTGTTTTTCTAACATCCCAATTTGATTTTCTTCCAATTTTAGGAGCCTCCATCCATGCCTCCAAGATTTTGAGCAGGCACATTGTTGCACTCGAGGAAGACAAAGCCATTTTCAATGGTATTTTGGCCCCTATAATTCGTGCAATTCCAACTGACCCAAATCCGAATACAGCAATCCTTTTACATTCTGAGGATGAGGACACTATGGAATTTGAAATTCCCCACATTGTGAAGAAATCTCGATTCAGTAAGTAAGTCTATCCAGTACTCCATTGATTTATTAAATTTCAAATGTATAAACTTAAACCATCTTCTATATTCCGTTTACATTTTTGAGACTAATTTTTTGCATCCTGTCGGAGATGTTCAATTTTTGCCTAATTATTTATTCTGTATTAGCAGCCTGAATTCTAACATGGCATCTCATTGCCCTTTTTTCACTTTACCTGGGTTTTTTCCAAGCCCAGAGAAGACCTACATATTACCGTCATATGCAGAGGCTTTAACTTCAACATTAGCAGGTCAACGAACTTTTCCTACACGGAAAAAGTCTACTTCTATAGATCCTCGAGTTCTACAGTTTGTAGATGTGACAGCCTTAGAATCAAACACGGAGACATCATCGACTGATAGTAGTGGTCACTCTCATTCTATGTCTACATCTTCTATTTGATTCTTGGTTTTGATACATTGGACATCAGCACATGTTGGATTCTATTTTATCGCTTATTATACACTATATTTCACTTTTTTACGTTGTGAGCTTCTTCTTTTAGAAATCAATGGGTTATATATGATTTAGTATTCATAATTATTAGTAAGGAACTGGAATGTGAAGTTCATTTAGTATTTCTTCAAAATTATATCATATGTCACTAACTCCAGTAACCTCTATTTTTAGGGTAACTGCGGATAAACACATATGATATTCATGACACCCATTTTTAGTATTCGTAGGAGCAACATATCACCATTGCTTAGAAGGCTTTCCATTTATCACTCTATTTGCAGCCATTTTATAACTACATATGAGTAGAAATAATGTTTCATTATTTGGATGTTCTCTTAGAAAGAAATTTTTTTAATGGATGAAACTAACATCATCTATATACAAGACAAAGTTGTCTAAAGGCTCTACAAAGGTGATCCATGGATTAAGTATTTTTTTCTTTTTAATAAGGTTCAATCATAAAAGCAAAATTTGCAACAAAATTTACTATACATAAATTGAATAACCTTTTCAATCAATAAAATTATATGACCATTTTTTAGTTTCTAATCCTACATAGAGAAGTGAAGTCAGTTTTCAGAAGTACACGGTTATAGGTACCTCGTCAATTTCTGTATAAAAATATATATATGCTCACAGGCTCACAGGCTCACACGTTCACGCTCGCAGGCTCACAGGCTCGTGCTCGTAGGCTCACAAAATAGCAACCCTGCACTATTGTGTTGGAACCTTTATGGGCACGCGAATTTTTCGTCGAGCTTCTGTTGCCAGCAGAAGTCGCGGTGTAACTATAGGCGATGGTGCACAAGGTGGCAAGTTGCTCTCGGATTGCCACAGGTCCCAATTTGTGGCGGTTGTGCTTCTTTTGATCCATTCGCGTGTTGCGCCTCTTGATTGCCTCTGCCACCCAATCGACCTCAAGTTTGTGTACAAATGTGGCGAAGCAAGCTCGTAAGAACCTCAAAGAGAATGATTCGTTGTCCGGCTGGCCTCCATACACGAGCCTGTGCTGTTCCCAGAATTGTGCTGCTTGCTCGTTGTCAACACACAAGTTCATTGGAAACCAATACGGATCTGACCGTGTCTTCTATTTTAATAAGATCTCGTTGTCAATAACTGGCGTGTGCTGCAACACTTGGTCTACTTGAATGCCGTGGGGGCATAGCCCCACGACAATGGTGAAGAACCGCGCGTCGTATACACCATGACGACCTTGGAGCACGGGAGCAACAGCGACCAGCTGGTGATTGAGGTCTTCCGGAATTCCATCCATTGGAATTGGCTCCTGGAATTCATCGTCCACAAATCCTGCATGGCTATGCGGAGGGTCATCCTCTACGCTCTCGACTGATTGTATATTTGCAGAGTCGGGGGATGTTCTTGGGTCCCGCCCTTTCCTCCTGTTGAGAACACAAGCATGATGGGGTTGTCTCCCCATGTTGTATATCCGCTGTAACTAAATACGTTCGGCACTAAACTACATGAGTTGCTGCTAAGCCCAAACTTGAAGAAGAAAACACTGAGATGAAACCAGAATGATTGGAACAATGTGCCTCATTCTCAATAGTGGGCTTGAGCATGGTAATCATGAAACTGTAAATTGGACCCAACAATAAATGCATGACTTGCATTGGGCCTCAAATCGTTTTAAATGGGGTCATTTGTTTAATAAATGAACCTCTCAATGTACATTTGATCATGCGGTCACACGGCTTTTTTAAAACCGGCTTCTTCTTTGGGATTGTATCATTGGGTGTGCCAAGCACTTGCACACTCAATGATACATTTTTTTTTTTTAATTTCGGGACTTTCCCAATTGAATGATACATTTTTTTGGTTTCCGGTTTCTTCTTTGGGATTGTATCATTGGGTGTGCCAAGCACTTGCACACTCAATGATACATTTTTTTTTTTTAATTTCGGGACTTTCCCAATTTAATGATACATTTTTGGGGGTTTCCGGTTTCTTCTTTGGGATTGTATCATTGGGTGTGCCAAGCACTTGCACACTCAATGATACATTTTTTTTTTTAAATTTCAGGACTTTCCCAATTTAATGATACATTTCTTTTGCCACCCTAAATCCTAGACCAAAAAGCATAGACCCTAAACCCTAAAACCTTGGATCCTAGATTCTAAATCTAGGATGCAGACCCTAAACCCTAAACCCTAACCCTTAATCTAGACCTAAGACTAGACCCTGAATCCAATGACTAAACTTCCGAAATGTACTAACTATGAGTGGACTTGCTAGTTCTAGTGTGTACCCGTCAGTCCCTCGTTCCAGGCATGATCACACGCAACCTGTCATCATTGAAATGTACTATCACTAATCCGAGGGTTTAGGATGTACCCATTAGACTGTTGACGGCTTGGGGTGGCGTTGCCATCACGAGTAATCAATGCCATCAGCCTAACCCTGAACCCTAAAACTGTACCTTCCTTCTTCTTGTCAGTATTGTGTTTCCAAGTTCATTCTTCTTCATAGTGTGTTTCCATCGCCCAAGCTGTGTTGCATTTCATATTTTTTTTCCTTTTCTTTGAGTCTGTTTCGAACATGTCGAGTGGCAACAGAGCAAGTCGTTCAAAAAGCCTTGTCAAAGGCAAAGCCGCTCTTTAGGCAGAGGAACGGGAACGAGAGCCTCTTGTGAAATCAGAAGCTCATTTGAAAGAGTCAATTTCGCCAGACTTGTCGTGGGATGCGCCGTTTGATTTATAGGGGATTCCAACAGAGTTGAGAGAGAGGCTAGTTGTGTTGGCACCGTGTTTGTTAGGGAGAGCAAAGGCGGTTTATGACGAGGAGTTCTTTCATAGGGTGGTAGGACTCTGCAAGAAGGGTTATTCGCCAAAAGAGGTGACGGAGAGCATGGTTCCAGCAGAGATGTATGAGAGCGATTGGCCTCGTGGGGAAGGTGCCAATAAGACGAGGTACTTGATTGAAAAGTGTCGGGACCTTCAAGCCCGAGAAGCATACCTGCGAATTTACCAACGAGTATACAGCGACTCTCCCGACAACAAAGCGTTCAGCCAGACGTTCTTGCGTGCATGTGTCTTTTACCATCAAGACAATGGACGCAAGAACAAGGTCAATTGGGCAGCGGCAGCTGCCAAAGTGACAGAGGAGCGTCAAAATCATGCGCACAACAATCCGCTCAAGTTGGGCCCTCCAGCATTGAAGCAACAGCTCGCGGGCATCGTGAAGGAGTGTTGTCAGTACTTTGCTGAGCATGGTGGAGTTGAACACGGTGGAGGTGGAGAAACTGGCGTGCGGAAGGTGGATGAGTTGTTGAAGGAGGTGAAGAAGAAGTGCATTGACCTCCGGGGTAAGGAGAAGTGTCTTTCTAATTTGAAGGACGCGTACAAGAAAGTAGAAGGCCGTAAGCTGCAGTTGGAAACAGAAGACGACCGGCTCAATTCCATGAAGGAAGAATTGCGTAGAAAGAGCAAAGCCCTTGCTAAAGCGGGGGAGCTAGAAGAGAAGGCTGTTGTTGACAAGCAGCAACGACAAGTGAGCAAGGACATTGCTGCAAACGACGACAAATTGGAGGCGGCCGTGGACTCTGAGGCAAAAATGGCAACCACCATTGCGACCGCCTCCGAAATTTTCTTGAGTTCCGAACAGGCTTTAGAACAGTTGCAGAAGAAAGTAGCAGTGGAGAGAGCAGCGCAGTATTCCATCAAGCCGAAGAAACTTGCTGGAAACAAGTGGTCGGAAGCAGGTGTTTTGCCACAGATTCAACTAGATGCACCGTGTGCATGCTGCTCCCTACTGTTTGTTTCCAACGGTGCAGTACCTTATTCTTGTGGTTGTGTGTTTCACTCTTGGTGTTTGTGGCCAGAACTCCTTTTAGGATCTCGCACCTATCCTCGGTGTAAGAAACTAGGCGATCCCCAGTGGTTGGAATCGTGGGGTTTTGACGTCTTAGAAATACCTCCCCGAAACCCTCTTCTCAAAGTGAAAGGGCCAGCACTTCCGGAGTCGTCCACCTTTGTGATGCGTAAGAGAGAAGCTGCTAGCGCTCCTGAGGGATCACCAGCTCCCAAGTCCCCGAAGCCGAAGGTCCAAATTAAGGGTCCTTCGCCCCTAGCTGGTAAGGCAACACACAACGTCCCCCTAATCACTATATATCATCCGATTTTGCCCTTTCCTCTGCTTGCTAATCGACCTCGTGGAAGTATCTATACAGAAGCTGTTGCTGCGGCCATTTCAACCTTAGCCAAACATAGTATGTTCCTTACAGAGTTTTGTTGTCAATTAGCACCCTTTAGCACCTCTGTTTTGTACTTGTGTTTGTTGGAATTGCGTTGTGACTAGCTAGACAAACTAACAGTGATGCTTGTTTTCGGATGCCCCGGATGTTTCCAACAGCAAATCAATTACTGGAAGAGAAGAAGAAAGAAGAAGAGAGGAAGAAAGAAGAAGACATGAAGAAGTAAGAAAAGAAGAAGCAAGAGAGGAGGAAGGTGCGTGACAATGACAACAAGCTAAAGGCTCCAGAACAAGAAGTCAAGGAAGAAAGTTCTGAAGACGACGACGACAGTCCGGAGAAGCCTACATCGGGTTTGTCCGAATCGGCTACATCGGTCTCAAAGGATCTGGATAACTTGATTGAGGCTATATGACTTGGCTGGACAGCTTCATGTCCATTGATACAGTTTAGTATAGGTTTTATAGTCCGAAATGACTCTTGTCCCGTAACGTAGCATTTTGAACATTTTGAATATTATGAATACATATTTATGAATACACATTTTGACATGACAAGCTTCCCAGAAAACAAGTGCAAAATGAGTTTAAAACTTGAAAAACCGTTGTATTATTGGCATCGTATTAACTTAGAAAAAAAGAATGCCTACATTGTCAAAATCCAGCCTTGGAGTACTTTCTATTACGGCTGTTGGGAACATATCGTTTGTACAGCTTCCCTTGTTCTAAACATCAAATCCATTCCATTGTAATCTCTATACCTCATGTAGCACTAGTTTTTCCTAATTAGGTGCTAGCCACTATCTCAAAAGTCCAGGGCGGTAGGACTTGTGATACTGTGTTGACAGCTTCGTGCCTGGGGTTGATGTTGATATCGTGAAAACCAGCCTGTCTCACCTTGAAGCGGAACTCCTCTAGTGCCACATCCCCCAAGGTGATACAAACCTCTCTGCGAATGTGAGACAACGGCCATGCTTTACCCACTTCAAACCTTGCCACCGTCGCACCTTGGAAAACACAAGGAAGAACCACCATTTCCTCCTCCCGCACTTGGTCAATCTGTTCCCAAGTGACCCCATCTTGCCCTAGACGCTCTCTCCCATACTTGAAGTTTGTATATAGCGTTGATCGCCCTACATGGTACCTGTAGAACCACACAACATATGTTAGAGCAGACTTTAATTCAAGCAAGGCAACAACTTCAAACATCCAAAACCACAGCAACAAAAGGCCATGGCACTGACAATAGAGCAGTGGAAACAAAAGCAGGCCGTGAACCAAAAATGGCAACAAAGCAGTGGCAATATAGTAATGGCAAATTGAGCAATGGCAACATGGTACAACGTACCTGAAGATTAAGGTGTGCTGTGAGATAGTGCACCTGACAATATCCTTACCGAATACGATTTTTTGATGCCAACCTGGATCCATAAGGCTCGTGAACAGCTCTTCGGAGGGATTGTTGAGAACATAGAGGGTGGATGTTCGTCTCATCGTATTTCCATTTGGGGCAAACAGATCAACAAAAACGTGCAGAGGAACAAACCACTGCAGATGTCCCATGCGGCTCTCAGTAGTGGCTTTGGTTACAGACTGGAAATCTGCTCGGAACTTGGCTTTGAAAGCTTCACTAGTATGCATGTCCGGGAGGGGCCAGTCTGGATCATCGAATGTTGGCAACGGCAGCGACTCAGTTGATCCGTAGAGAACCCCCGGGGTAGGTGGAACATGCACCAGGTTAGAAAAGAAAATACCATTCTCAAGTAGCTCGGTGTAGGAACGCCCATTGCGTCCGGCCTCCCCAACATCGTTATGGACAACAACAATGACTCCAAGTATAGAATCTGGATCCACCCAATCCTCAAAAAAGGATTGGTACAGAACTGTTTCCAACAAGAAACACACCACACAAAATTAATAACCAAGAAAAAAGCTATTACTAAACCATTGGCAACAAACTGGAATTCATTCAAAGTGGAAGCGAAGAAGCAGTGGAACATTACAGTTGCATGGAACTCGGTCATGGCGAATTTTGGGATCCAGCAGTACTTGATGCCGATGATATGCGTGCCTCACCAACACTGCCTCTAGCTCCGGTTTGTTGGAAACGGGCTTGCGGCCATCAACTTTGAACCTGAAATCGACTATTTGCGCTTTGAAAGATCCTCGCATGCTGTCCCCTCCATGCCGGCGAGCTTCTCGCGCCCAAGTTCCTCTAAACCCCGGATTCAACCTCACCCATGAGAGTCTCTCATATCTTGTAGGAATCCACTCCCCTTGATCATTGTGCGTGTTGTGGAGAGTCACTGCCGCAACTTCTGAACGAGGTCTATGACTTTCCATAGTCTTCACACCCTCCCTAACCGCTCACACAATCCAACCCAAAGTTCGTATAAAAGCAGTTGCCACTGATCAACTGTTTCCACACTCCGACACTCTGATTCCACACTCCGACACTACCGTGAACTACCTGTTTCCACCGCCAATACAAATTCCACCGCCAATACAAATTTCGCATTGATCATACTATTGTGTTAGTTGAAAGTAATTTGCACCACTTGCTAGAGTGTGTGCCAATTTCATTCAAGCTAGATTCGTTTGAATTTGAAATTCCCACAAAATTTGTGAAGCCATCACATCAAAGACTTTCACCGGGCGGCTCCACTACTTGTCCTGTTGCGCAACAGGTCCTGCATCAGTACACCCATTGCCAAACCCTTTTTATAATGTTAATGGAGGACATGGTACGTTGGGTACAAGGGTTATTTTATAATACCCAACACCCTGGTCCAATTGGAGGAACCCCATGACAAATCTAATGTCACGGCCTTATATTCCACGTTGGCAACGTGCCCCGTGGCATTTATCAGGATTTTTCCAGGCCGATATTAGAAAATGCAAGTTGGGCATCTGGAGACCCCAGTTTTGCTCTAATGACTTTATTAATAAGCATCCAAATGCAAGTACGTACCCAAGGATATTGGAGGAGGGAAAAAAGAACCAGGAACCAAGATATTTGAAGGTAGAAATGGATGGAGGGCACTAGAGGCAGGTTTGAATTAAACAAAGAACGAGAGGCAAGCTTGAATAAGATGAGGCATCGGGGATGGAGTTGAATTAAAGGATTTTTTAAAAGTGGCATGGAGACAAATACCAGAATGATGCATGCCCATAGACAGGAAGTAACTAGGAAAAACGAGAAAAGAAGGAGAATTTAGGGAGGACTACTTTTGTTCACTACCCAAATGTGAATGAATACTATAAAATCCTCTTGAAGTTCCAAAACCTACCTTTTATTCACTAACAATATCTGAATAAATACTATTGAAAGCCTTTTGTAATTCCAGATCTACAAAAAAAGTGATAGATTGTTAGTGCAAGCTACCCAACAATGGACATTTGGTTGGTACTCAAGGTACTCTATGGACTATTAGAAGTACATTTTGTACTACTATCAGTACAAAAGGTCTGGCTTAAGTACTCACTGTACATTGAAATGTACCTCTATAGCTGTTGTTTTAGGTAGTACAATTGTTACTTATGTACATGAAAGATAATTGTTCCATAAGGATTGATTAGTACTAACTTAAGTACTAGAAGTATAACATGTAAGTACAAACACTACAATTTTTGAACTAAATATAGTTTGAGAACTTTGAAACTTGGTTACAATTAGTAGTTTAGTACAGAATGCAATATTCGTTAAATTGGGAAAAATGGTACATTTTGGGACTTTCAACTTTTGATCTAAAAGTTTTAGGAGGCCTCCTAAAATTGAGCTCAACGTATTTTTTGGACACATGACCTCACCTAAGAGGAGGAATTTGCGAGGGAAAAAATCTTAGTGGCTCAGACTAAATCTGATACCTTCAAATCTGGTTTAAGGTAACTTTTTGGGTTTTAGGTGAAATACAAAGTGGTACCCATGTTTTTCCCAATTTAACAAATATCGCATTACAGCTTATATTGTTAGAACCATAGGATGGTAATGCAACATTATACAAACATTCCTTTCACTCACTGCTATCAATACAAATGTAGTTGTCCTACTATAAACACTACAAACACTATACTCTTTGAATTAAATGTACTTTGACAACTCTAAATCCTAAACCTTGGTTACAATTAGTACATTCTGTACTATTAGAACTGTAGGATGGTAGTGCAGCAATGTATAAACATTCCTTTCACTCATCACTATCAATACAAATGTAGTAGTCCAAATACAATTAATACCCCTCATACAAAATTAGTACATAAACCAATACAAAAATTGATGATGTACAAGGAGATGAGATAACTTAAATAGTGGTTTTACAGATAGAACATTCCAAACCCAACTCCATTCCTGCTAATATACAAAGAATAAGCGCCTGAAATATGAGGCGTCCATTGTATGCCCTAACAAAATATAACAAAATCTAAACAATATGCTTATTTCAAAAGACAAACTTAACTTCATTCTATGCATTGACTGAGATGTTGTACCTTCTTTATCCTTGAAGTTTGCTATTACTTGCAACACCTTCAACCTTATAATTTCTTAGAAAAGTGTAGTCTATAATTATCCTACAATGAAGCTAAATCAAATTCAATGCAATGAACAACTATAATGGATATAACATAGTAAGATAATAGTTAGTACAATAAGATGTAGAACTAATCCCAAATTTTTTTTACCATGGGTGAGACTATGCCATAAAACAGACCAAGACAAATATCAATTATTTGACTACGCACTATTTAAACTTGAATTTAGAGCTTCCACGTTCAGTTGAAGACTGCATTCAAACACAATGCCAATGATGCTTCCATATTGTGCCTAATAAGAAACCATTTCAAAATTCTAGATTTCAAGAGAGCACAAATAAGTTGCCTGTTAATACCAAGAGGTGTACATTACATTACAGCACCTGCAATATACAGTTGTGGAGTTGAGATCTCCTACTCTTGCAAGCTCTTCAATCAAATCATACGATAAGGAAAAAAGGTAGAAACACCCAAAAGCATCTATGTTCTAATTTATGTACTCTAGACTTCTACTAAATGTGTCCTTCAACTGTGTCAACAAATTGTCTCCATATTTAACTCTATTTTGTTGACTACTGATTTTTAGAGATTTTAGTTTAAAATCCACCTATATGATAGTTTCAATGGTCTAAGGAGCTTCCACTTTGAAAACTAATAGAAATTACATTCTAATAATAACATTCATGATTTTCAATTGCTAATACTACAAAATATTAATTTTACAAAAAGGTGCCTTGAGCTATGTTGAGTTACTTATATTGATGGTTTTGGATGTTTTAACCATAGAGGTTCTTCTTTTACCACTTTGACGCAATACTTTTGAGGTTGTGCAATAGTAAAAAATGGTCATTGAGATTCTCAAGCTAGGCTTTGGTGACTTACCTTTTCTGTTTTGCCTGCTATTAATTTGCCCAATTTCTTCAAAAGCTCTACAATTAGGGTCTAAAAGTGTCCCTGCAAAATTTCCTTTGTCTCTCTATGGGATTAGTAACTAGAAACTCAAATATCAGTAGTTTTGTCATTCAATTACAATAGCATTGAATTCAACTTTGAAATTTTATTCACAACTTTTATTCAGCATGCCACAAACTTAGTTTGTGAGTCGGTTTTCGATTCAAGGAATTGGAATAGAAAGGGGGTCATTAGCGCCAAAGCAATACCCAAGGCTGGAATCACGAGCAATATTTCAACTCCAAATTCAAATCTTGCCAATTTGGAAAAGGCTACAAGTAAGAGCCCACTTCACTACTCCAATTTCAAGTTTTCCACCACTAGATTTGTTTTAATTATTTTATTTCTAGGGATCACCAAGTTTATCTTTTCAGATGTATATGGCTAGAAATTTGTTATAAATTTAATACTAGGGCTTACATGACGACTGCCAACGCAATCAATCGGGATCTTAGGGTACATAATTCAGCTAAAAATCAATGAACTTTGTTTTTAAGGCACCCAAAAAATACAAGTCTTGAGAGTATTTTGGTCTAGACTAGGTTAGCTTTTGGACCTACTTACAAAAAGACACTTGGAAGGTTTAGATGAGTAAAGCCAATGCTCAGAAATCTTCAATTATTGATAATCTAGTGCACTCCATTATACTCTGTTTTGAATGCTATAGTGTAGTTTAGTTTCTCAAAACATGAATATTGGATGAAAATAACCACCCTCTAATTCAAAACAAGTATTAATTCAAGTACACACAAGTCTAAAGATAGTCTATATTGTTGTATCCATATAGTTATTTTTAATATTTTAGAAATAAAGACTATTAATAAAAAAATTAATCTTTATAACATTATAAGAAACTAGAGTTTTTTTATGTCTAAGTTGACAGATTTTAGGTGACAATGAATGTAACAATTTGTGTTTTTATGTCAACAATTACGTCCAATGTAGCATCTTTATGTTACATTGGACATCATTGCTAATATAAAAATATGGTTTGTTATGTTTGACACCACCTAAAATTTGTCATCCAAAATACAAGTTTCTTATAGTGTTTCTTCAAAGTTCTCTAGTGGATTGGTGGAATGACTTGTCTCCTATAAATTTCAAAAAGTCTCAAGCGTGCTTCACATTGAAGCTCATAGGATCAAAATAAGGAGAATATTTAGAGTAATATATTCAAAATTATAAGAGTATTGGAGCCTCCCAAAATAATATTGTCAATTTTGATACCTATAAAAATGGATTAGCTCTAGATAATTTAGGTTGACAAATACTAAATTCATTAGTTTTTAGTACATCCGCATGTTGACATCCACATCCAGATGTCCATGCATCGTCATGCGGATAGTTTTTAGTGCATGATGCAATGATGCGTGCGTATTGCATGACTCTTTGTGATGGCTTTTTGTTGAGGAGAAAGTAGTCCATGTCCTCTACATTCATCAAGTCCAACTTTGAATCTTGCATGGTGCTTAGAATCCAATCTGCCAATGAATTTATGCAAGGATTTGCTAATTTTTCAATTGTCTACTTTTTGCGCCCACCAACATCTCCCATGAGACAGAAGCCTCAAATCAAGCATGCCAATGTCAAAGTGGATACATAGTTCTTGATCAGAGCAGATACGACCAAGGTGGGGTGCAACCCAACGGTATGACTTTAGAATGACTCCAACTCAATGACCTCAAAGTTGTGTTACAGTGATTTATTATGAAAATGATTGAGATGTGACATTTGCACATCTTTTGCACTACTTGACCTTGACCTCAATATATGTAGTTCTTAAATTCTCTACAATGATGCATTAAATATACATGTTACAAAGAAATAAATGCTCAAGCTTGCAAATCTTGCATACTTGCAACATTTGACAACACATAATGGTGCACTATGTTGTGAAGCTTAGGACTCATCACGTAAGGCAATTCCTTTAGAAAATTTGTCTGAAACTTTTGGTTTGAGGTTTTAAATCTAAAACGAATTTTTGAAGATGAAAGTGATATTAATTTTTCAACTTTTAATAGTTCAAATTTTTTTGAAAAAAGTTAATCTACTATGCCTTAATGAGGTCTAAAATATTACTTGTAATATAATTCCTGAGTTTTACATATCCCATATGGTTTGTCTAGCCTCCTACTATCGTACTTCTATAAAGGGCTTGTTGTTTTAACTTTACATACTAACATATTAAGTGGCTTTGGAAGTTGTGGGACACACATGCAAATATGATGTATAATATATGATGTATAGTATATTTTGTATGGTCTATTGCCATGGAACTTTGAATGTACTCATATGTGACTATCCCCTATGCAATTATTATCCAAATCCTCTATGCTATTGTAAAATGACTATGGAATGAGTTGCACATGACTCCATCTGGACTACGCAAAGACTCCATCACCATTTCTAAATGGTTGCATAATAGCTTTACAGTTCACTATGACTTATACGTGATTCTAACGTGGATGTCCATGTCAGCAACACTTGGACTATATTGCAATTGTTGAATGACTGCATAATTGGCTGACACAGACATCCACCTTGGCAAAAATTTCTTTGAAAATAGGCAACTACCTATCCTTTCTCAAAAATGATTTGTCCACCTCATTAGTCACGTATACCTTTTCATCCTTTCTTCATCCAAAGCAAAAGTGGATGGTGATAATAGAATCATAGTCATTCAAAGAATAACTTGTCCACTATGACTCTAGGGCCCTAAGTCATTTTTTAGTCATTGTTGAACAGAATGTGCCGCGTAGTCACATTCTGCAGTCACTTATACCTCCATATTTTTTTGTAATATTGATTAGTTTTGATAAGTAACTAAAGTGCGCATCTATATACTCGTGGATATGACCAACAATGAAAAAGCCAACCATTATTTCCATATAGATTTGTCTTGAAATGAATAATGAATAGAAAGCCATAAGAAATCTATTATTGTTGTCTTTGATTGAGTTATTAAGGTGTAAGTAGAGCTTTTTTAGGAAGTGGAACACTCGGTCGTCTAAGATCAAGGATGGACATAATGTCCTCACTAGCCAATGGTATGGATGATGCTTGGGGGAGGGCAGTGTGTAAAAAAACTAAGGGGATAGGTGCGAACACCAAGTATTTTTTAGGGAGGTATTATTTTTTATTTTAAAACACTCTATCATTATATAATTTCCTACTTTGGATTATTAGAGAAGGGGCTTGCATTACTTATAATTCTAAATTGATATGAATAAGTGATATGATAAATGGATCAAAAAAAAATTCTACTACAATTTTTGTCCTAAATTAAATTTCTTTCAAACTTTCTTTTCTTTCCCCCACTAATGACTACTTATAGCTAGAACTTAACATAAAAGTGTAGTCAATACTACTATTGTATCTTCCATAAAAATTGTCAATGACACTCATTTACTAGGTAGTTATCATATTATTGAATGCTATCAATTGAACTTTAAGTTTAGGTCTTTTTTACATGATTAATATGAATGATAGAAATCGCCTTTTGGTCTTGCGCGTTGTCGTCTGCGAGGAAAAACAAATTTGTCTTGAAACTCAACACCATCTTCTTCACAACCCTAAACCGGCACCTTCAATTTGCAAACTCAGAACAACAACCCTAAACCAAAGACAGTGGAAAAGATAGATTGGGCAATTTCCAAACCCTAGAGTGGCCCTTGAACCATGAATAGCCGAAACGACAAATGAAAGGGCCTAGAACATGAACCGCTAATTTCCAAAATTAAATGATAGCCACCTAAAGCCAGACCATGTCTATTGTAGAAATTAGTAAAGTCTATAAAATTATTGAACCTAACTTGGAAGTCATGAGATTCTTTATTTTTATTAATTAAAAAAAAACATTCTATAATTGAATTTCAATTTTAGTTAATTTGTTACACTTTGAATTTTAGGGGATTTTAGTATTAGAGAGTACCTAAAATTCATGATCTAGAGCTAAATTTTTTTTACTCTATTCCTTGAGTAGGATGACACGTGCTTATCAACTTATCAAAGGAAATCTAAAAATATATTATTTTATGGCCTCCATATTTGTTCAAATAGGACTTCCTTTCTCGCACACTTCTGAACATTGAAGATGGTGACTTCTATTTTTTGGTAAAATGTCATCACTATCAAGTCTTTTAATTTCATTTTGTTAATGATTTTTTAATTACTGTTAATTTATACCTAATTGTATCTATTTTCTGTGACAAATCGTCTTTTTTTTTCAAATAGTATTTTTTTAATACTTGCAAATAATCAGTAGTACTAGTAGCCGTCGTTTTTCTAGATCAACGGCCAAGATTGATCTGTTTTATAGTACTCATAGTATTGAGTGTAGAAACTACAGTTTTGACAAAACGCTACCAAAATCATTCAATCTTTCTTGCAACCATCCATAAGCTCCATCACCATGACTATAGGTGAGCATATTAGTACAAGAGATTGAAATCTAATCGAGACCAACAATTGCCTTAGTGATTCTTTGCATACAAAGAATAGAGATCTTGCTTGTGTGATTGTGTCCATCTTATCATGGATAATACATAGGAATTTTGATGGACTCTGAATAGACTATACACTCCAACCACCATAGATATTTTGGCAAGCTTTGTGGTAATTTAGATGCCGATTTTTGTCATCCACTAATGACTACCACTTGTCACAACCTCTGGGATATTTTGCAATGAACTCTACAAGGAGGTCACACTTTGTAGGGTTGTCAAGGCGTTCAGATGTGTTTGCGGACATTTGGCGTCCTCAGGCGTGAACCCCCGGATATCCTGTGGCATTTTATTTTTTGGAATTTAGTGTAGGGGGTAAATACCCATCTGCTAGTGTCCGCAAGGGTTGTTCGCCCTACCTGCGCCCGTCCGTGTTGTCGCCCGCTAGATCTAACGATTGCGACTAGGCAAACCATTTGTCATCTGCTCCATTCGTTGGCAGGGCCGCATCCGTCATATTGGGTGGCCATGACAAGGTGGTCGATCTATAATCCGCCAAATATGATTAGGTAGAGTGTTCAGCGTCCGCCTTGACCAACGGTGGAATTTCATTTGCTTGATCAAAAAGCCAACATGAGGCGGACAGTCTGACATCTACTAGATTCAACGAACAAGATTGGGCAGAATTTTCAAGGTCTGCTTAGGGGCTACATGCACGAGTGTGTGGATGGCTAGGCGGACGCTTACTATATGTTAGTAGTCAACTTCTTTTGCAATTTCCGACTGCAATTTTTGAAGTTTGAAGATTTGTAATATACCATTGGAAAGGTCTTCAAAATACCTTTTCAACAATATATCACGTGCCTCAAAACTCCAAAAACTGCAATAGAAAATTGTAAAAGAATTTCATTGCTAGTGCATAGTGGGCAATTGCCATTCCGCCCAACTGTCCACCTATCTGCCCTCCTATCTGCTTGTTGGACGAGCAAATAAACAAACAGTTGGACGGACGTCCACTATGTGATAGTAGTCAACTTTTTTTGCCATTTCTAATTGCAGTTTTTGGATTTTGGGGGCGTGTGACATATCGATCGAAGTTGTCTACTATCACATACTGAACATTTGCCCAGTTGTCTGCTTAGCCATCCATCCATCTGTCCATTTGCCCTCTCATTTGTCCATCCATCTTCCTGATCTATTGTCCACAAGGCGAGCTAACAAGGTTCGCTTTGAGGCTGAACGCAAACCTAGCCAGCCCAAAATTGGTTGGTTGGTCCGCCCATTCATTAGAGGCAACTTGTGTTTAAATTAATATTTTTATTTGTTCACTATTTTGAAGTCCTCATCTATTAACACATTGGATTCTAAAAAGCAGAGATTTACTTTCAAAGACTACTATCTAATGCTACAAGCATTCAATATAGCATTAATGTATGAAAGGGTTCTTTAAGTTAATCTTCTACACATTTGCACCTGCACTCTAAATCCTATAACCTAAACCTTACATCAATTATTAAGTTACCAAAAACATTGATGCAATGAGCGGAATATGTATGTTTGACCTTCAATTTCCTTTAAATGTGATTATTAGAGTGTACTACATATGTAGATGTCAATGACTTATTCATTTATGATTTGAATGTGATCTTGATTTGTCTTCATCAAATATTATGTGGTAATTGTACAAATATAGAACATGCAATTATAACCTAAAGTGATTCTTTAAATTTTAGTGTAAAATGCATTGATAGTTTGAAACACCAAGGTACGCATAGGAATTGTATTGTTTCATTATATTACAAGCAAATGCATTATTTTATTATTCTATTAGAAAATGCTACTAAAAAACACTTTAAGCACTTTATTGTAATTTAATATAATTTAATGTAGCTCAAGTTTCAACATGTATTATTGTCAATACACCTAATTGTAACGTCTAAAAATGTTCTATTCTGAGATCTTGTACAATGTCACTATGTAGTATAGGTACCTTGAAACTAACAATTGGGGCAAGTATGTATGCTATGTTATACTTCAATATGATGAAGTGCAACATATAAAAACAAAATAATATATTTTGTAGACAAAAAAATATTTATATTGATGAATCTATCATAATTTTGAAACATTATTTAATATAAAAAGTTCTGAAAGAAAACTATCATGACTTTCTATAAAATCATTTGTACATGCATTAGTTCTTATTGTTACCACATTTCTTTGCCTAGAAGTTTGTGACATACATTTATAATTCTATTTATGCAAATTTTGAAGACCTTTCCAACGGTATATTACAAGCCTCCAAAATCCAAAAACTGCAGTCAGAAATAACAAAAGAAGTTGACTACTATCGGATAGTGGGTGTCTGCTTAATTGTTCGTTTGTCCACCCATCCAACAGGCGGGTGGGAGGGTAGACTAGCAAACGAGTGAACAGTAGGGTGGATGCCCACCATGTACTAGCAGTTAAATTATTTTGCACTTTTTAATTGTAATTTTTGGAGTTTGGGGGCATATGATATATTGTTGAAAAGGTATTTTGAAGACCTTTTCAACAATATATCACAAGCCTCCAAACTCTCAAAATTGTAGTCGAAAATTGCAAAAGAAGTTGATTGCTAACGCATAGTGGGCATCTGCCTAGTTGTTTGCTCGTCTATCCATCCATCTGCCCGTCCACCCGTCCGCCTCTTTGCCCATTTGCCGTCCATCGTGTCCGTTTAATCAAGGTTAATTTTTTTTGACAACAATTTTACACACCTTCATCCATTGCATCCCCTACATTTAGATGTCTAAACATCCAAAATCAAGATGTGATTTTGCTTGGGACATTCAATTTTGTCAACCTTGACACTCGATGCATTTTAAGAAATTATTGCCCATGGCCTTTACTTCCACATTCCTGCGTAATTTGAGAAGACGACTAGTGATAGATTGGGGAATTGGTTTCAAATTGCATTTTTATTAACATATTCACTATAGTAAAATAAAAGCATCAAACGTAGAAATCCAAAAATCCCATGAATTGACAATCCATATAAGTATTGGCTATGAACTAACACAAATCTATCGGCTTTCAACTGACACAAATCTATCAGCTAGCAGCCAACACAAGTCTAGGTATACTATTAGATATACCATTTGATATCTCACAAAAATGGATAGGCAATTCTTATATAATTGACTTCTTCATGTATGTGATCCCAATTCATGGTTGATGAAACGACCTTCAGATTGTTCACTTGCTTATGAACAATGATTCTGAATTCATTTGGCATTTTGCCAAAGTTCTTGCTGATAATTGTCATCAGAGTTGTGCATGTTTGAATGGTTGAGGGAAGTGGTCAACTAGCCTTAACATTACCATGTATCCACTAATGCAACCTCCACGAGCAACAACTTTGTAGACATGATAAGTAGACTTTGAAACTCCGTGAATAATCTGCCACTCCTTTTCACATACGTCAAGGTTAGCAACGATAATGTATATCCTACTTGGACGAGCACCCAGATGTAGTTGACCTTGAACACTGTAAGTTGTCTTTTTCCTTGATTCAAAAGAGTTTGCGTAGTACATGCAATGGAGATTCCTTATGGCTTCCTAAGGAAATTGCTGACAACATTTTTTCATGTAGTAGTTTAGAGAACTTACCCTCTTAACTTCCACCTCAGATGTCTTCTTCTTTAATTTAGAATTGCACATGCGATCCTTAGGAAGAACTCTCTGACAAATTGAACGATACGCATTTTTTAGAACACCAACAATGCTTACATCATCCAAATTCTATAGCTCCATAGCTTTGAAACATGAGGTGACAATTTTCAAGAGGAGTTGACGACCTAATGTGGTGTGGGTTAAACTCTAGTGCATCATAGTCATCTGGAGTGTCTCATGCTCCAACACAAATGTGACACCTACATTTGTGTCATCCAGAACATCATCGTCACATGCTTAATCTAAAAGGCAAATTTGGATCATCACTCTTCCAAAGACGGAGAAGTCATCACTCAATAGTTTACAATTCTTATTTCTCTACAGTGGCTGGTTAAGCCATGGAAAGCCTAGTCCAAATCTTGCAATGTTGTTGTCGCCACTCTGAGTAGCATTTCCATTGATCCCACCATTGCGTTCTTCATTGATTTTGTTACTACTACAATTAAAGAGTTTGTCCTCACCACTATTAATGTGAGAGCTACAAACATCATGAATGTTTGGCATTTGATCACCATATCCCTATTCTCATCTTTGGAATAATAAACATTGCCTACTTGATTGTCTTCATCAGAAATATAGGCAAAGTTGTCCTGTCAATTGCTCTCATGATTTCTAACTTTGACATTACTCAAACTATCGCTGCTATTGAGATGCTCAATGTTAAATGTGTTAGTGGACTTTCCCTGTCATGTTCCATTTTCACTTGCTTCAATGTAGTAGGTGGTGTCAAAGAATAGAGAAATGAGAAGACAGAGAGCAAAATCCAAAGGTCTAACTTTGTATTCCCCCATGGGATAAGATATCCAATATATTCTTTGAGGATTGTGAAATGGAAAATCTGAAAGTAGATAGTTTGATCCAAAAAATCATGATTGACCTTCCCCAATTTCACAACCACAAAAAAACTATGTAGAACTTGAAAGCCTTTCCATATTCCTTTTCAAGAACACTCAAATATTTCACCAATTCTTGCACACTACATGTTTGAACCGTTACTATGCAAGAGAACAACATCCATATTGATGTTGAAAGACTTGAACTGTTCAATGGGTTTCTCATCTAAAAGCTCCTCAACACATGCAACATTCACGTTATCCAATTCCGCAAATGGTCTAACATGATGTTTTTTCCAAATGATGGTCTGTCCCTTACACTACCAAAGTTGCTTCTAGTCATCCTCAAGAAATGGAATGCACATGCCGATGCTAAGTGCTACTTTAAGCACCCATACAAGCAGAAGGCAAGGCTCTCTAGAGACCACCCTCTCAACCATTGCTCATCTTGTATAGTAGAAGCCATCTGGCGTAGATGCAACCTCCATGACCTTCTTCAATTTCCATCTCCCCCCATTTTTAATAAATGATGTGATTGGTTTGGCATCCAGACCTGTTTCCAATTATTTCTTCATCTTTTGGCTAACACAAGAACTGGAAGTATCAGTTGTTGACCGACACAAGAAATGGAACTTACTGGTTGTTGGTTGACACAAGAGATGCAACTTATTGACCGTTGATCGACAAGGGAGATAAAACTTACTGGCTGTTGGTTGGTAGACAAGGTGGAACTTATTGACTGGCAATCATCCGCGGAGGTGGAACTTATAAACTATTGATTAATACATGAAGTGCAATTTATTGGCTTCTACATACAAAGTCTGAGTTAGAAGAGTATTATTGTAAAAGAGTAGAAAAATAGAATTGTTGAAAAGTAGAAAAGTAGGGAAGTAGAAATAAAAGTTCAAAAGTGGAATAAAGTAAATAAAAGTTGAAAGGTAGAAATTCATACGACCTCTTTTGTCAAATCTGAATTCAATTTATTGATCTCTTAATTGATCACTACTACAAAAGTTGATCAAACACTACCATAGAAATTGAACAACTTTTATTCTCCTAAAAAGAACAACACCTTGCACTCTCCTAAAAAGATAAAAAATTTACCCTCTAGGATTTATGTTTCCCCACCACATTTGTATACTCAAAGCTCAAAGGCTGAAAAATACACCATCAGATGAGTTTGTTCTATATCCACAAGTTGTAATTTATGTCTAAGTCTGAGATTGGATTGTGGTTACAAATGGAACTCAAAGACAAAGCCTTCCATATGAGAGTTGATTTCCATTATCCACTTAGAGGTCTAAATTTAGCCCCTCCAAGCAATCTCTATTAGCAAACAACCAACTCTTGTGCATTCAATCGGACTTCTAACCTCCAGTCTGCGTAACTAGAAAATTCAGAGTTGGAGGGACTAGAAGGTTGCATGAAATCTAGGTTTTTTAGGTAAAAAACATATTTTTTGAGTGGATCTAGGAATTCAATGCTTTTGGATTCATCTTGCCCAATTTAGAATGGTTGGTACGGGTTTGTCTTGTTAATAATAGTCCCTTGTCAACTTCAAATTCACTCTTTACAACCCTCCGATTCTAGTATAATAGTTGCAGTGGAGAGCTGGTTGTCAAAGCTAAAGCTTTGATGGGCCAAATGGACCTCTCCAGATCCTCACATCCAATGGCCCAATAGAGTTTGGCTCTAATCACTATAAAAACCCCGTGTCTTAGGTGGCGTTTCGTAAATTTTTCAGACGGATTTTAAGTGACGCCAAAAAAGAAACTTGTGTTTTTTGGTCAATAATCATGTCCAATATAACATCCAAATGTTATATTGGATTGGCAACTTGATTTTAAATTTGGAACATAATTCCCACATCAAACTCATTCCAAGCTTGATCCTAGCAGATGGAGTGTCTTAAATTCTAAAAATAATTTCTTTGTGCTATGGAAATGTCAAGGTTGGCAGATACATGTACATTTTTTTTAGTTTGTAAATACCAAGAATCTACCATCACATATCAAAAGACAATACCATACCAAAAATAAGGGAAAGGAGGAGCTTTCAACTTTAAAAACGTTGTAGAGTGTAGTTCCATAAGCAAACAATATTTGGACCTTGTTCAATTACTTTCTTTCTTTCTTTTCGGCACTAACGTTGTTCAAACGTTGCTTAAGTCCTAAATCCATTACACATACGTTGCTCAAAAACATTGTAGATCCCCTCCAATTTCTAATAGTGTCCTACCTATTGAATTGTACCACTAGACCTTGTTGACTATGGGGAGTACCATTTTTGACAAGAGAACTGTGGTGGATCTTCTTCCTCCTACCTTGATGTTAAGAAATCTTTTTAATTTATTTTTCAATGGAGACAAACGTAAGCGGAATGTAATGCAAGTGGTGCCATATTTTTGTGAGCATTTATAAATTACTGAAAAATTTCTAAAGACACCAGCCGTAAGAACCTATTCCTAATCCTAGGCTTCAGAAAACCCAGACATGCGCACTCTAAAAAAAGAACAATGGTAGAATCGAGAAGCAACGAAGGAACATGTCTGAAACTTGTTTCAAAAGCGATCCTGACAAAGTTTGAGCGAACCCTAGGTAAGAAATTATAATTAATCTAAGTGGTGATTAATTAACGGCTAATCTTTAGTGGTAAGTTCTTTAGTTACCTTGAAATGGTCATACCTTGTTTCTAATTCTATCCATTGGAGAAATAAAAAATAATCTTGTTCTATTGCAAAGTCGCCTCATTATATGTACAGTCCTTCCATAACATGTCTAGTATCCATTTTAAAAACACTTAGTGTCCGTATCGGAGCTTTTTTTAGGAACGGTTCGAAGATGTGGTTTGCAATTATAGCCTCCTACCTTAGATGTTTATCTAAGTGAAACAGTATACAAGAACAGATAACAAAGAGCTTGTCATAATAATAGGGGCCCACTTTACTTTCTCATCCAATTGGACAAAGGTTTGTAATAAAAAATTTGTAAAGTGAAAGCACCCAAAATTGTCCTTGTTTCCAATTTTGTAGAGCAGACTTCCATTAAAGTGTCCTTAAACTGTCCGTCTGTCCCCATACTTAATGGTAATTGGTTGACTGTTGATTTTTCTTGAATTTGTTTTAAGATCCACATCTGTAACAGTTTTAGTGGTCTAGGGACCTTCAACTTTGAAAATTCATAGAAAATGCATGTCATATCCAAAAGTTTTTTTCTTTTCCTGAAAATTCATGATATTCACTTGCTAATACATCAAAAATATTTTTTTCTAAAAAATGGTACCTCCAACTATGCTTAATTACTTATATTGAAGGTCTGGGTGCTTCCACCTTGCCAAGACTATCTGATGAAAAAATGCCTAGCCTTAGGTTCCCCTATCCTCCAATTGCAAAATCTCCACTGTCACATCAAACTAAAAAATAAAGACTCCCTTCCTACCATCACTTATAATGCTAAAAATAAAATGGACACCATTGATCTAAGCCATCAATCTAGGATATGGAAACAGATATGGATATAGGTATAGAAGACGGATGAATCTGAAATTACAAATAGGGTGTGTAGTTAGGATTGGATTTTGGGTTGGGTTTTAGATTAGGGTTGGGGGTTTGGGTTGGAGGGGTAGTGCTGGGTTGGGATAGGGGGTAAGGGGGTAGGGGGGATTTAAAAAAAAATTAATTTGGTTTCATTGGATTTGAATCACCTGGAATCTTTGCCTCACTGTGCTTTTAATGCATTCAAAATAAATGTATACAATGTGTAAGCAATGGGGGGCGGTCATTAGGCGTAACTATTGCTCTACACATTTAAGAATTAAGAGGGAATCTCTCAATGAATCAAAGTGTGGAATTTGTTTCATACTTTGAAAATCATCACTTTCAATTAGAGCATTTCCTCGTGAAGACTTTGAAAATCATGAACCATCAATTAGAGCATCTGTATCCAGAAAGGCAGAAACATGATAAGCTATCATTGGGGTTTGAAATGTGGTAGGTCTTAAAAAGGCATAATTTCAAGAAATGTATTCAACACTTTGGAAAACTAAAAATTTTCAATATTAAATTCCTCGATTTCAAAGCCGCACACTTCGTCACCAGAATACAGATATATCACTAACTGTACTAATACAAAAAAAAAATTTGGTTGTGAGTCTGTGAGTTACACATGCACCTTTGATTTGGAATTAGTGTTGTATCAATTTGCTGTCTTGGAAATGTGTGTGAAGACCTCATTCTGAAGCAGCCAACATCCGCCTTCTTCCCCAATAGCGCTTGTTTGTAGCATGCATTCTTTGGGTCACTTTCGCCAAGTCGATATTTCCCAAGGTATAGGGCCGACCGCATTTGACCTAATTGTGCACCTGAGTCTCGTCAACTCTCGCTCATTGTGGGCGATGGATTACCTACCCTTGATAATCAAGCGAACACCGACCAGGTTCTATGCCTTTATCCACTTTTTTAATATATGGGGGTATTGTGAGCACGGTCCACTATGCCTTCCAAGCAATGGATCTTTTTTGCTAATGTCTCCTAAGTGTCGTGGATGGCAGCAAAACTAAGTAACTAACTAGAAGTGCATGGGTAATTAACAAGCTAACTGCAATGATCAGAGGTGATAGTGAATCCTAACTCCCTAACTATCTATCCTATGTCTAGGGTTGATTGGGTAGTTGATGTCATTTCTAAAGTCCCTAACTACGTGAAAGGGGAACCTTTATGTTCTTTCCATGAATCCCTAAGACTATCTTTGTGTTTGACACTCCATTTGGAAGTTCTACTTCCAAAGACTAATCCTAAATCTCAATTTTTACTCTAATTCTCCACCTCTAAATGTAACTCTAGATTTTTACTCCTAAATTAATCCTAAATTTTTACTCCTAAATTAAATCTACAATTTAACTTCTATTTCTAATTTTTTATTTTTACTTTGGGTGTTGATTTTACTCTAGCTTTTACTCTTAATCTACCCCAAGATTTGACTTGAGAATTTAACCCCCCAAGTTAAACTTCCAAATCAATTCTAACCGTTTTATTTTCCAAAGTTAACTCTAGGTTTTTTAATTGCTAGTTAATTCCTAGTTTAAATCTTAGACTCTCCTTTTAATCTAAATTCCTAATTTCCGTCCATGGTTCTTTTTGGATGAAATTTTACTCAATTCCTCCGTTTACCCCCTACGACCTAACTTATCCTATACGGTCAACTCGAAGCTGAATCCTAAGTGTAATGTGGTTTCGGAAACCTCTATTCCTAATCTAGCAACTTCCAGATCTAACTCTTACTTGTACTAATCACGGCTTACTAATCGCGCTAAAGGGCTAATTAAGGAAATCAATGCTATTTAAAGAAAAACATCAAGGATTAATTCAAAAACTCACCTCTTTACTTCCGGTGTCAGAGATAAGTTTGTCCACGTCCGCATGCACATCCTCATGCTCCATGGTGGTGCTTGGTTTGGTTGAATCTCTCCCAAGCTCACCGCTTATTTTAGAAAATTAATACATCCGTGCGATCTAAACTCCTTCTTTCCTTTTCTCCTTTCCTTTTTTTCTTTGTCTCTTCTTCTACATTAACACTATTCCACCTAAGCTTTTATGGACGTCTTACAACTATAGACTCTAACTTCGAGGAGGTTTAATTTCCCTCCTACCCACTTACGCGATTTATCTTTGTGTCATCCTAATCCACCTTCTAATGGTCACTATGAATTCTCAAGATTTCCTTCCCTAAGTCTTCCTAATCCTAGGCCTAGGTCACTATTTATCGTCTCTTTCACTTCTTCTCCTATTTCATCCTATTTTCCTCTAATCCTCCTCCATTGTGTGTAGAGCGATTTTTTTGTTGGTGAGAGTGAGACTTTCTTGTGTGTAGGTACAGTGTTGCTCCGCTCTTTTCTTCCTCCTCCCTTTTCTTCTCCCCTTTTGTATTTTTGTGCTCATGTTTTCCCAAGGTAACTTTTGGCCCTAGTTTTAGTTTTAGAGCCTTAACCCAAAACCCCCCAAAACAACAACAACAACCCAAGCACCCCAACTTGAACCCCACTCCCCGGACTGAACCCCGCTTCCTGGATTGACCCCAAGCCCGACTCTCCCGATGGACTGATCGGCCCGACTCTCTTGATGGATTGAACTGGGGGGATTTGGTTTTTCATTTTTTATTTTCCTTTTAATGGGCTGGTTCCTAATGGGCTGATTCTAATGGGCTGATTTCTAACGGTTGGTTCCTAATGGGCTGATTCTAATGGGCTGATTTCTAACGGTTGGTTCCTAATGGGCTGGTTCCTAACGGGCTGATTCCTAATGGGCTGATTTCTAATGGACTGGTTCCGAAACTTGGTAAATGGACTTTTCTAACGACCTACATATCTTGGAAGCTAAACTCTGGAGGTTTCCACAAAGGTCTTGGAAACTAGACTTTAGAATAGAATACCAGGGAGGGTCAAAGCTTCTCTGCTAAGTTGGATTTAACACCAACTCTAGGACTTTGTGGCACTCTGGGGGTTCAAAGCTCTGCTGCCTAAACTTTTAACACACACTTTAGGACTTCAACCTTGTTTACAAATTCAAAGCTTCGCCGTTTCCAAGGGGGGTCTACACGATGAGAGAGACTTTAAGAGAGGGAAAAGGCAAGAACTTTTTAAAGACAACTACACATAGGGTCAAGGCTTCGCCGTCCCGAAGAGGATTCCACTCAACAAGGAAAATATTAGAAGAGGGATGTCAGAAAATTACATAGAGAAAACACACGAGTTAAGGCCACGTGGCAATACAAAGCTCATATGCTAAAGGCCCTCCAAAGCGGCATCGCCAAGGTACGGTGGGGGTTGCTCTAAGGTTAATACAAGATCCACCAAAAGACTCCCAAGCCCACACAGGTTAGCTCAGGAGGACACAAAAAGGATATACAACATATATGAAGACGCTCAACTCACAACAAGAGCACAAAGAGTACACAAGGCAAGTGTGGACGCAAGATTACCCACCCTTGGTAATCGGGCAAACACCGACCAAGTTCTATGCTTTTATCCATCTTTTGAATATATGGGGGTGTTGTGAGCGCGGTCCACTGTGCCTTCCAAGCAATGGATCTTTTTTGCTAATGTCTCCTAAGTGTTGTGGATGACAGCGAAACTACTAGAAATGCATGGGTAACTAACAAGCTAACTGTGATGGTCAAGGGTGATAGTAAATCCTAACTCCCTAACTCTCTATCCTATGTCTAGGGTTGGTTGGGTAATTGGCGTCATTTCTAACGTCCCTAACTAGTAACTACGTGAAAAGGGAACCCTCACGCTCCTTCTATGAACCTCTAAGACTATCTTTTGAGTTTTGACACTTCTCTTGGAAGTTCCAATTCTACAAGCTAATCCTAAGCTTAGCTTTTACTCTAATTTCTAACCTCTAAATGTAACTCTGGATTTTTAATCTCGAGTGCTAACTAAAATTTTTAATTCCAATTTTTACTCTATATTTTGACTTTTACCCTCGGTTTTTACTCCTAAATTAACTCTAGATTTTTACTCCTAAATTAACTCTAGATTTTTACTCCTAAATTAACTCTAGATTGTTACTCCTAAATTAAGTCTAGATTTTTACTCCTAAAATAAACTCTAGATTTTTACTCCTAAAATAAACTCTAGATTTTTACTTCTAAATTAACTTTAGATTTTTACTCCTAAATTAACTCTAGATTGTTACTCCTAAATTAAGTCTAGATTTTTACTCCTAAATTAACTCTAGATATTTACTCCTAAATTAATTCTAGATTGTTACTCCTAAAATTAACTCTAGATTTTTACTCCTAATTCTATTTCTAGCCTAAATTCCTAATTTGCGTCCATGGTTCTTTGTGGATGAGATTTTAATTCAATTCCTCCATTTACCTCTGGCTATTTAACTTATCCTAACGTGGTTGATTTGAAGCCAAATCCTAAGTTCGATATGGTTTCGGAGCCTTCTATCCCTAATCTAGCAACTTTTGAATCTAACACCTATTTGTACTAATCACGGCTAGTTAATCACTCGTAAAGGGCTAATTAAAGAAATCAACGCTAATTAGGAAGAAATCCTAGGGATTGATTCAAAAACTCACTTTGTCACTGCCGGTGTCGGAAATAAGTTCATCCACGTCTGCGTGCACATCCTCATGCTCCATAGTAGTCTTTTGGTCTTGGTCGAATTATCCCCAGGCTCACCGTTTATTTTGGGAAAATTAGTGCACCTATGCGATCTAAACGTCTTCTTTCCCTTCTTCCTTCCTTTTTGTTCTCCCTTTTTTCCTTCCACACTAAGACTATTCCACCTAAGCTTTTATGGGTGTCTTACAACTATAGATTCAAACCCCAAGGAGGTTTTAATGTCCCTTCTACTCTCTTACGCCATTTTATCTTGGTGTCATCCTTATCCCCCTTTTAATGGTCACTACGAATCCTCGAGATTTTCCTCCTAACACCTATTTAGCCAAACCTAGGTTACTATTTATCGTCTCTCTCAACTCTTCTCCTATTTCCTTCTATTTCCTTCTAATCCTCCTCTATTCTAATTGGTTTCAAATTGGTGTAGAGAGAGAGGTGGTATGTGAGTATTTGTATGCAGATTTTTCACGACTTTTGGACGTGCGACTTTTCTTCTCCCCCTTTCTTTTCTTCCCCCTCTTGGTTTCTTGTGGTCAATTTTTTCCCAAATAAGCCTTGACCTCTAGTTTTTAGACCTTTTACCCGGACCCCAAAAAAACCCCAACTAGGTGAGGACCCCGACTCCCCAAGCTCCCTGGACTAGCTGAGGACCTCGACTCCCCAAGCTCCCCGGCCAGTTGAGGACCCCTCAGGACCCCGACTCCCAGTGATTGAACCCAACCCCGTGACTAGCCCAACCCAGCGACTGAACCCAACCCCGCGACCGGCCCAACCCAACGATTGAACTCAACCCCAGTGACTGCCCGATCCAGTGACTGAATCCAACTTTCTAACTGAATGGGGGGGGGTTGGTTGGATTTCTTTGGTATTGGTTGTTTTTCCTTCTCTTTTACAAGTTGGAATACTAGGTTTTGGGCGTGGGAGTGAACTGGTTGGGACGGTGTCCTAAGTTTTTGGGTAGGCTAAGACACCACTAGATTCTACATGTGGGTTTAGTAGGAATAACTAGGGGATGTAAATCCGCTGGTTGAAGGGGGGGCTCTAAGTTTCTCATCACTGCTCTCGTCTCTACTATTTTGGATGCTAAACTTTGGTATTTTCTAAACACGTTTTGGAAACTAAACTTTGGAGTTGGTAATAAGGGGGGCTCAAAGCTTCACTGTCTTGGTGGTTTTGACACGTATTCTAGGACTTTCTAAGCACTACAAAAAAAATAGTGAATAAATGACTGCGATAAATGACTGCAAAACAGTCATTTAGGACATTTTTGACTACATCGTGACTTCAGGACCTGAAGTCATTGTGGACAGGTGTGTGACTGCAGTGACTAGCAGTTTATTATCACCGTCTTGGATGAAAAGGGGATGACAGGGTCTACATGGCACTTGTGATTTTCGGACAGTGCTGTCAGAAAGTGTGGGCAGCTGCCCATTTTAGTCCGGAATTTTCGAGATGCGGCATGACGTCAGCAATTTCGGAGTCACTCTGAAGTCACCATGGAGTCATTGACACGTGGAGATGGATTGACACGTCAGCACACTCTGTAGTTATTTACAAGTCACTCTACAGTCACGAAAAGTGCTCCGCATGGTTTGAATGGTAATTTCCTGAAGTCATTTGGAAGTCGAGGGTAAGTTATTTTAGAGTCATTCTGCTGGTATGGAATGTTTGGGATTGCTGACACGTGGCGATGTGATGATTTATTTGCGAGTCACTGTAGAGTTATTTTGCAGTCGGATTAGGGGGGTGACAAACATCCTTGTTCACACATAGTTGATTAACGAGTCATTTGTGAGTCACACCAGAGTTATTTGTAGGTCGTCATTTGCATGAAGTAGATGCACAGCACATTTTTACATTTTCTGCTGTGCTCGCTTCCAGTCACCTGAGAGTCAGACTCAGGTTAGGAAATTTATGGAAGCGTCGACTCGATCTCGGGAGTAGTCATTTCCTAGTTATTTGCATGTCATTTTCTCTCTCCTCTATTACTGACAAAGCTATTGTTAGTCATTACAAACGTACATATGCGATGCAAATACGTTCTCAATGTAAGGCTGTCTCTGCTTTGTCATCTATTTCTGCCCTTAACACGTTTATGTAGCCCCTAACACACTAGCACTCTCCTACGGTGAATGCAAAGAAAGCAACGACCGGCGACATGATGGGTTTAAGAAAGTAGACCTCATGCATTCCACAATCCTTTTCTAATGCAATAGGGAAGGGGCCCAATATAAAAACAAAGGCCTTCAGTGCCCAAAAGAGGTGCATTCAGAATACTCCGTTCATTACGGAAGACTGTACATAAAAATGGAAGCTTTAATGTCTGGAGACAATGTCAAACAATAGAGTGGGAAAGGCCACCTTACATTGTAATCTTCAGGTACTTCTGGCTCCATATGGTACATGACCCTTTCACATCTTTCATAACTTCCTGGTCACCTTGGGGATTAGGAAACATGAGTGCCACCTCGCCCTGGTGAATTTCATGGACGTCCACTTTGAACCACGTTTCGGGAATGTCGTCACCGTGGTATTTATGTTTCCCCGGTAATCCACTGATCTTACCCACCGCCACTTTTTGCTTGTGCGCTCGCGGATTTAGAAGAAACACTTCGTCTCCGCAGCGATACTGCAAGCAGGCCACTGATTAGCAAACATACATGAAGGCCCAGCACAAATAATACATCGAAGTTGATCCACATACAAACCTACTATAGGCCGACGAGCAGCTATCGTCCTCATGACTGTGGCGTGACTGGAAAATGACTTCTTCATGACTTTCTTGTGACTACGACACCACAGCATACTGGACAAAGCCACTTCAGGCAGACAGGTGAAAATGCCACGGATACCCTTCACGGACAATAATTAATATGAAGCTCTTTCAACCAACTACAGCAAAATGACCCACTCTCACATTCAATTGAACTTCATGAAAGGCTGCCCCAACAATCCATTCTACTACCATGGACGTAGAGCAAATTTGCAAACCGCTTCTAAATCATGACAGAAGAATCAAAATCTACAATACATCGTTGTCTACCGTGGAACTACAATTACAAGGTTGAACTTACTGATTTCGAGGACGGAAGGGGAGCTTTCTTGGCTGCCGCCGATGCAGTCCTTGGTCGGACCTCCCGCTTCTGTTCCTTTACCTGCACACGTACAAGTTTGTCATCAGAAAAGAAGATCACAGGAAGGTGAGGGGGCGCTTTCACATGTGCAAGCGCGTGGGTAGCTAATCCCCTTACCTTCCAGAATGTCCAAAAACTCATATGCATGTCCAATACGGCGTCTGCGCAGCATTTGTGGCATTGATTCGTTGACAATTTCAGGAAATTTGGATCGAAAATCAACAACGTCTGCGCTTGAGTGCAGAGCCTCCAACAATGGCCATAGGTACCGTTTCGGGTATTCCTTGTCATCTGCCAATGAGCACATCCACTTCACATAGAATGGGGTACTAATGATTACATTAGCCTCTGGATTGCAGTGGACCCTACTGTGTTTACTGTCTACTATCACTGTATTAGCTGCACAAAAACGGGGCCATCTTGCATACACTGCCTCCAATTGCTTATCCCACTCGATTGGACAGCCTTCTCCGATGTCCTCACCCTCAAGAACTTTACCTGACCAAGCAAACAAGGGGGTTCCAGACCCTACAGCTTTCATATCAGCCAAGACTGTGGACAACACGTCCTCCATATGGAGCTTACTGCCGCTACCCCAGAAGCCCACACAGTAATTGCTAAAGCATCGAGAAAAGAAGGGCTTCAACCATGGTCGAAATACTACTCTCCGAAGCGCAGTTCGAATGGTACTTCAAATTGCAGGGTTTGGAGATCGTCTAGACAACAGGCTAGAATCTAACAATGTACCATGTACATTGAAAATTATTAGTTTGGGGTGACCACAGTCTCTAAATTGAGGCATAACGGAAGGAACGGCAGGTCTCACCTCACTCGACGTCACTGGACAAACACCGGGCGGGGTAAATACCTTCAACGGCGATTGCCGTGGTTTCCTAGACCTTCTCTGTGAGGGCGATGGGGCTCTAGAGGCTGCTCCCACTGACTTCGTCCTCTCCCCAGTAACCTCCACCACATCTGCTGTGTTGGGGTCTGCTTGACGTGTGTTCATTTCGGCGTCACCGTCGTCTTCCTCTGCTTCCCCTGCCACGCCGGTGCTGTTTGCAGGCGAAGGTCCACCACTATCGGGCGTACCCGGCTCGCGCTCTCGGACAGCAGGATCCACACCCACCACCGGTGGCTCTAAGCTTCCTGAGATCTCTTCACGTCCTTTGAGAGAGTGGGTTACAATTTCGGGACCAGGTCGCGACTGCAAGAGTACTGGTGCCACCGGAGCTGACGGAGGATGCAACAGTGGAGCGTCAACCTCCACAACGGACTCCAACATCGACTTTGTCACTGGCTGCGGGTCTACCTGCGTTTCAGAGACCATAACTTCCTCAATCATTGGCTCGTTGACAACTCGTTCTGCCACCTTCCACTCTTTGGGCATGCGTTCAAGGTCAACCACATGGGCTTCAGGTGGGATCCCCACTGTGGCTTCACGAGGGTCCAATTCGAATTCATCTTCAGACAACGTGATGTCCGCAGCCGCGGCAGTCACCCGATTTCCCGATCTCTTCCGTGGTTTGGCAAAAGGGCCTCTTCTCTTTTCTGCTCCACCACTTCCGGAGGGACTCCATTCATCCCCATGTGCAAAATTCCTCATGAAGGTGGAGAACATTGAACGCAATTCACCTATGGCCGTAGAAGTGCTTCTGGAATTTGCTGCGAATTCCTGGAGCTTCACGTCGACGTCCTTCTTCCATAACTCCAGGGACTCCCAACGACTTGAGTCACTTGTTCCCCCCGCCTACTCATAGACACGTACAGGTGAATGAGATTAGAAGACCCCGAGTTACGCTGAAGACACAAAATATGACTGGTACCGCATAGTGACTACGAAATGACTTAGCTACAACTGCAAACAAGGGAGGGTCGTTCCAAGTGACTTCGACTATGAGAACTACTGCTGTACCCAGAAGAGACGAGGAAGGAAAACTACATTATGCTCTGGAAGAACTGGAAGGAAAACAAAAGCCCCAAAAAATATTCAATGGAAATGAAACCCCGACCGCGTACTCGAAGGTAATGCGATTCAGATAACCATGACTTTTAAATGACTCACGCATGACTGTGGGACTCAAATATGACTCAACACAACTTCGCTATGACTTCAATGCGACTGAACAATTGCAGCGGCGTTTTACTGCACTCTAGGCTGCTAACACAAGACATGGGCACGTCGTGCTTCAAATGATCATGGGATGATGCCAGTTCTCATGCATTCGGCAACATAGTGCATGCACTGACTTGACACATCCGAAACGGGCGACTGCTTGCCACATCCACATAGGTAGAAGTCCCCTACCACATACCCGACCGGGCAACTGAATCCACTTACCAAAGAGCCCAAATCCTCACACACGCAAACAAAACAGTTTACCGCTGAACCGGAAGGAGAACTCACATTGGAAGGTAGTCTTGGCCGTGCACTTGAAAGACTCCCTTCGCCATTGTCCATCATGGCACTGCTTGTCTCGGGACCTCCTTCCTGTCAACATTACAGAAACCAGTACTTCATCTTTGTCCTCTAAGCACAAGAAAAGAAACCACTGTGTGAACCTTCAAACCTACACATGCTTGCATTTCACTATTGCATAACAAAACTGAAGAAGTATATTGGACACTTACCGTGGAGGACGGGCGACCGGATTTTCCTCTCCTCCCCACCGACGTCAGATTCTTCACACTCTGTCGTGCAATAGTCATCTTTTGCGCCTTGTCTTTCTGCTTGTCCGTGTTCCAGTACTCCTTCAGGCGGTCCACTCCGGTTTGTCGACATGAAGAGGAGGAGTGTCAATTCCCTTCAAATAGCGATTCTTGAGGCGACATCTTTTTGCCTTCAAGTACCTCGACACGGCCAACCTAAATCCCACCATACTCAGCGGATTCCCCAAGTACTCAAACTCGTTGTCCAAGGCGGCTCGAAGCTTTTGCAGCGTGTGTGGCTCATGCTTGGACCAGCTCACCACACTTACGTCCAGACATTTCGGGACCAGGTCGCGCAAAGTTTCATCCCAGGCGTTCTTCCCTTCGCATGTGGTATCCACTTTGCCGCCTGGTAATACAAACACTCGATTGGGCTTCACTCCCACAAGGGCACGTTGGCGAGTGGACAAGTCGTAATCACATTTTTGCTTCCTTCGACCACTGCGATCTTCGCCGTCTTCTGCAAGGGCAAGTCCATTCTGTCCACCCCACACATCTGGGATCACTGCTGCTGCTCCCGAATTCCACGCAGTTTGGGATTGCGACTGCACTGGCATGTAGTGCCCTGGCACCCATGCGAGGTTCGGTTGGCTGGATTCTATTGTTGGAGGAGGACGCGGTGGTGGTGCAATGTGCATTGGCGCACATTAGCCCGACGATGTTGTCTTCTTCCTCTTTGTCCTCGTCCTCTTGTCAACCAGAGGTTCTTCGTCCTCCAGCTCTAGGTTGTCTTCAGAAGAGTCCATAAACTCTTCCTCCGATCCTACCAAAGACGCCATTATTTTCAAAACAATTCATAAATTCACTACCCTAATCCCAATGGTAAAGCTACAAGCATCACAGGAAGACCAATCGCGAGATTTCCGAAGAAGAACCCTAAAATAGTGAACCCTGAATGACACAGGAATCTCCCAAACTGCGAAACTGATCCTAGAGAAACGATAAGAGAACAAGCATTACCTGCGGACTTTTTCTCCTCGTCGGATTGCCGCTCAACATGTGTACAAGCAATTGCGAGGTGCATCATACCTGTCGCGATGGCATCGCCATCAGATTTTGTCGCCTCCGACGACGAGTAGAATGCAGACCTCATCTGCGGGCTCCGCTTGCCTCCCTCTGCCTCCGCTGCTTTCCTCAGTGGGACGCCTGCTCGCCGTGAACTCCTCCGCACAACTCCGCCGCGGTTTCCAGAAGTGGGAGTCCGCTTACTACCCTGGGCCTTGGCAATCGCTTTATCCCTGCCCCGACATCCAAGAAATGTGGCGTCAAATGAAAGAGATACGGCCTCGACAGGGAAAGACACTCAGCGGTGACGACAGATAGAGGGAAGATTGACACTAGCGTGCACTGACTCTGGGCGACAAGGCAGGCTTGGACAGGGGTTTAGGGTTAAAGCAAGACACAGTTCTCAAGGAAAGAAGAAGACCATGCCGGCTCCTACGTGGCGGCCACGTTGGGAACATGGCTTCTTCAACCATATCTCTGGAATGTGACTAGTTAATGACTTGCAAGTGACTGTCATGTGACTCTGACGGAGTCACCAACAAGCCCGAAGACATAAAATTCAACTTCGAGGGTTCTCATGAACAACAGACTTATGACTTCTGGGCAAATGAATCCTTGGGACACAATGTTGGGTGTGGGAAACCCTATGAATGCGCCGCCTCTCTACTTCGAAAACCGTGCACGGGACAGGCTCAGAGAACAACGGTACTTTCGCGAGGAGGTGGAGTCCTCTGCAAACTTCGAACTCTTGCATTTATCAGCACATGAACATGGCAAATCCGTGGAGCTCAAATTACAACGTAGGCAGGAATAACTCCAAGGTCGCGGGTTCAATGCGTACTGGCTCTGTGAAATCTGATCAAGCTGCGTTGAGGGGAAGGGGTCCGGAACTTTCAACTCCGCCCTCGCTGCCAAGACTGGAGCGGCCATCTGCTGCACCCGCATGACGTTCTTGTCACGCAGCAGTTCGTACACTCCCTTCTGAGGCGGTGGACTATCCGTCGGCGCTTCCATTGTGCGGTGTAAGTCTTCTGGATGCTCTCCGGTCACGATGGGGTTCACGACGAACCCTAATCTCCCGTCAAGTTGCCCGATCACCCAATTCGCCGATCACCCAGTCCGCCGCTTCAGTGTCGTCCTCGTTTGCAGGCGGTTGGTCCTTCACCTCCACAATCATAGCAGAGAGAGAGAGAGTGAGCCACTGTGGTTAACTCCAATTGGAAGGAGGAAATGAGATATTGTCGCGATCGGTGATGGAGGGCTCTCTCTTGATGAGCGCCGGCGGTTACCGACGGCTCGTCATTAAATTGAGGATTCTGACAGTAGTAATCAACATTTTCACGATTTGAGAATGTGCGGTAGCCTTGATCCAGTCTGATTTGCATTCGAGTACAATCCACGTTCACTGAGAGAGTGGGAGTGAAAGACTTAATCACGTTTCTAATGACACCTGCATATGCAAAAAATCTGTCGACGCCAATACCTAGTTACACTGAATTCATGCTGTGAAGACATATGTGAGTCATTTATCTGTGTCATTTTTCGACTACGCAGTGACTTCTGAAGTCATGGAAGAGTTACAGAAGACGCCAGTGAATGCTGAAGGACGCACTGCGACTCGCGTTTCTCGGAAGTACAAGGTATCAGTGATGGAGGCTAAATAAGTCCTGCTCTGAAGGTCCCTTCACAGGCTCTATTCCATTACCCTCCCGATTTCGTTCCTGTGCATGACATGGTAACAAATTTGCCAAACCGGTGAAGATGATTCCCGCTAGGCTTCCATTGTCCGACAGCGGCAGACAAAGACTTAGAGATGAGCGCCTCTGGTTGAGGGAGTTACAACGAGCTAGAGAGTACAATGTGAAGAAGCTGCATTGTCCTTGCACGAAGTGCAGAGGTCGCAAGAGACTTCTCCTAAAGAACGTTCAAGCTCACCTTGTACGTCATGGAAGGCATCCGGATTGCCGCATTTGGAGAGGCCCGGGCGCAAGGGATTCCTCTGACGAGGAGTGGGAGCAAGAATTTTGGGGACCCCATAGACAGGCAACATCCGGCATGGCCGCCCTAGATGTTGATGTTGATACAATAGGCATGCTAAATCAGGCATTGAATATAGTGGACGCTCCAACATTTTCGGCCGAAAGAATTCAAGAGGAAGTGAGGAATGCCTTTTCCACGGCGGACTCTATCCACGACGAGTGCATGGAGGTGTTCCACGGTGATGTAGCGGAGGCTGAGGAATGTCGTGACGAGCATACTCCTCCCTCGGAAGGGATTGACAGACTTGACACTGACGACCACCGCCCTCCAGGTGCAACCACTGATGGAGTTCACAATGACGGAACCTTTGATGCCAGGGCATTGCAAGGGTGCCTAGAGCCTTTGTATGATGGAGCTGCTTCGAGCAAGCTTGCGTGGACGGTCTTGTTGATGAATTTGTACACTGTGCATGGTGTAAACAACCACTGCGCCAACGAATTGTTCAGCATTCTGCATTCTCATCTCCTACCAAGGAACAATAACTTGCCTCGAAACTACTACGCAGCGCAAGCCTTGACGGGGAAATTGGGTTTGACATACAATACCATCCATGCATGTGAACGAGGCTGTGTGCTGTTTCGGGGGCCCTATGAGGAAGACCTACGTTGTCCCAAGTGTGGCAGTCGCAGATACCGGGACGAGGAGCAGCGTTGTTTTCCAGTGAAAGTGCTGCGCCACTTCCCCATCATTCCCAGACTGCAGCGCATGTTCATGAGTCCAAAAATCTCGCAGCTCTTGGTTTGGCATGCAGAGAATCGGAGCAACCATGACGGAGGTGATGGCCTTGTCAGGCATCCTTGTGACTCCAAAGCTTGGAAGCATTTCGAGGAAAATGTGGATCCCTCATTTGCACGAGATTCTAGGAATGTTCACTTTGCCTTAGCAGCTGATGGAGTGAACCCTTACAAGCAGAATAGGACATCATGGTCAACATGGCCAGTGTTGCTATTGAACTACAATTTACCACCTTGGTTGAGCACAAAGAAGTTTTTCATTTTGTTGGCACTCTTAATTCCAGGGAGGGAGTCCGTGACGGGTGACGTGTTTGACGTATATTTAGAGCCACTAGTGGAGGAGTTGTTGGAGCTTTGGGCCGGGGTCCCTGCCCATGACGTCATTAAGGATGCAGGTGAAAAGGCTTTTCAGTTGCGTGCCATGTTGCTATGGACTGTACACGACTTCCCGGGGTATGGCACAGTTGGAGGATTCAGTCATCAAGGGTATGCAGACTGTCCATGGTGTGGTCAAGACCTTGGTGCTGAGCATTCTATTGAACTGTCCAAGCAAACTTACGGTGGGACTCGTCGATGGCTACCTGAAGATCATCCTTACAGATCAGAAGGTATGAAGGACCACTTTGACGGATTAATGGAAAACCGCTCGAAACCCCGGACTGTGACTGTGGAGGAGCAAATGCAACACGCACTGCAGTGTGAGGCATGGAAAGCTGCCGAAAACAGAGAGGGTGCCGCAAGGGACCCCTCCAAAAATTTTGGCCTCAAGCGGCTGAGCATTATATTCAGATTGCCATACTGGAGGGTAAGATTACCACTTTTCGCCTTTCTCAGCAGAAAACATTAGATGTGACTCGTACGTGACTTTCCAGTCACCCTCTAGTTCCTCCCAAGTCATTTTCAAGTTAGTGTTACATGGATACGTCAAGGTTTGACTACAAAATGACTAGTATGTGACCAGGTTGTGACTGTGGACTTGTACCTAATCTGTTGGTCATGTTTGCACTGCCAGTATCTTCTCATTCGCTACACGCTAGACCTCATGCATTGCGAAATGAATCTAGCCAAGAACTTTCTGAAAACCATATCAGGGAAGAAGGACACAGTCAAAGTGCGGAGGGATCTACAACGCCAAAATGTGAGGAGGCACCTGTGGCTCGCTCTACACCCACGTAAGGCAGGGAAGATGGTGAAGCCACAAGCATCTTATGTTTTGTCCGAACAGGAGTTTGAGAAGTTTGTCAAGTGCATAAAAGATTTGAAAACGCCCGCAGGGTACTCGTCGGACCTGAGCAAGTGTCTCCGGAAGAAGAATTTTGGTGGCCTGAAGTCGCATGATTACCATATTCTGATGTAGCAGATCATGCCACTAGCTCTTCGTGATCTGATGGAACCAGGACCTCGTATGGCTATTATGCGAATGTGTAGGGTATTTCGTCGCTTGGGCACAAAGGTATATAATCCAGCAGACTTTCCGTCTCTAGAAGCAGATGTGGCAGAGAGCATGGCCCTTTTGGAGATCGAATTTCCACCTTCATTTTTTGACATAATGACTCATCTCCCATACCATTTGGCAAAGGAGTTGGACTTGTGTGGTCCAGTTAGTGCACGGTGGATGTATCCAGTGGAGAGCTACATGAAAGTATTGAAGAACCACGTCCGAAACATGGCACGACCAGAGGCATGCATGGCGGAGGGGTACTTGAAAGATGAATGCATTGGATTCATTACGGAGTACCTCCACAGCTTTGAGGGCTCTCACAGGCGTGTATGGGACGAAGACGAAGAATATGGAGATGCTGAGGAAGTTCTGCAAGGGGCAAGAAGGCTGTACATGATGAGTTCCGAGTTGAGAGATGTGGCCCACCACTATGTGCTTTCCAATGCTGCAGCCATGCAGGATTCCTTCATGTAAGTTAAGGAGTTCACTCTTCCCTGTGATACATTGATCCCTAATATGGCTCAACAGTGAAGCCTTTTGTGTAAACTAGGGACATTTAGACCTGAAATCTTGTGTAGTTCTGCATTCGTTGTAGTGTAGTCATTTTCGAACAGTGCTTGCAGATGCTGAATGACTCGTAGTCGACATAGAAGTGACTGCTTCAAGTCACGGAAAAGTCATAGCCCTTCCCCTGCCTGATGAGAATTACTCCTGAAGTCTACACAGTGCGTCCTGCTGGGTCTATTTTGGAGTGGGGACCGTCTGCTTCTGGGTTTAATTGTGTTTCACTGGATTGTCCAGGATGTGGAGGACTGAATCACAAGAGAATCCGGAAACGCCATCCTTAGCTGATTGGATGCAACGCAAAGTCGGAGAGTCGGACTTGGATTTGCATAACCCAGAGCACATGGACCGCTTTCTCCTCAGCAAGAAACCGTCCCGGAGAGCTACTAGATATGCACGAGTCACAGCATTTGGGCTGCACTTTAGAGTGGAGGATGACAGTACAAGACACTTGTTGAGTTACAACAGCGGGGTAGCGTCCGTTTTCCACGAGACTGCTGGAAATGTTGAGAAATCCTCCTTGAACTACGTGGGAGTACTTCAAGATGTCTTTGAGCTGGATTATGGTGCATTGAGTACGAAGATAATTCTGCTGCGTTGTGAGTGGGTGAAAACCATAGACAATCGAGGTAACCCTACGTATACGAAGGATGAGGCTGGATTCCTCGTAGTGAACTTTCGGCACAAATTGCCTCGTTTGGCAGACCTGTTCATTTTTCCAAGCCAAGCTACTCAAGTTTTCTTTTCAGACGTTACAGGAAGACCGGGGTGGAAAGTTGTGCTACGGAAAGAGGCACGAGCTCGACGAGAGGTTGTTGACACATCCGATGCATTTATGAACACAACAGTGGAGAGTGACGGGCTAAGAGCCCCCCGTAACCTGCCAATTCCAACCAAAACAGTCAATTTAATTGGGGCCATAGAATTGTCCGAGGAAGAGAACTTGTTAGCACGGGCAGGATATTAGTGTCATTCTGATACATGAAGCGCTCATACTTGGTGCCACCTCTGCAGAGCATATACAAGTGATTACAGCATTAGCCGTCCCTTTTAGCACACAGAATGTCGTTGAAGCCTTCTGCCTGTACACAGAGAAATTAGAAGAAAATCCAGTTCTATGGACATTGGTACTTAGGCAACGTATGAGTACCCTGAGCATTGATTTCAGTACCTATAAGTCATGGTCCGCCAAGACTGGTTGATGACTGAAAAATGACTGTAGTAGTCATTTGTAAGACAGTTGGAAGTCATCATGGACGGTCGTTTGTAGTAGTGAATGTGGCACTCCTTTTACAAAAAGCATACCCTATTTTGAGTCCTTCAAGAATGTAGAAGAAGCCTTGAATATTTATAGGGATAAATTAGAAGAATATCCTGTTCACCTGGGCCATCTATCTTCATTAAACGACACCTTACTCGAGCAGACTCTCTACTGTTTGATTCGTTGCTTTTTTTGTTTTGGTAATTTCTCACATGTCTGACCTTAGTGGCCTCCGAAGTTTCGAATGTTGAGACGAAGTTCTTGCAAGTGATCCTTCACAAGACATTTGTGGTGACTTTGGACCAAGGAGCTTGCTGTTTGATCATTTTTGATGATGTGAAACGTGATGGAATATATCCTTCCACTCTTGAAACTATATCGAACATTAGGAATCTGTTAGGAAGCCTGCATTTGAAGTCCACCAAAATAATGGCGATACGCCAGTGGTGGTCTCTATGAAGGACCTTCCTTCATTTTGAATGTGGTTTATGTACTGGACGTGCACCGTCTAAACTACGCTCACATGTCAGTCATTTTGAAGTCGCTCAGAAGAAACGTCGAAGTCGCATACTAGTCGCCCCGGAATGACTAGTGTCCACGTCAACCTCTTCATCGGCCCGGTGGTGGCAGTGTAAATCAATTCATTCAGCACTTTGTCAGTTCCTAGTCATTTCTGAGTCTCATTGAAGTTACCGGAAGTCCATGCTTTATTTTTTTCTGGGATGCCCGAAGTCCGCCAGAGCGGGCAGCATGAACCACCCAAATCCCTGAAGTCATTTTGTATTCACGTTTAAGACATGCAAAGTGTATTTTCGTGACTTGAAGTGACTTTCGAATGACTAAGGCGTGCGCTGCACCGTGATCCTCAGTTCTCAACGTTCCACTCGTTCCCAAGGACGACTGAAAGTCGTAGATGAAACTCTACTTTCATTGCACCCACGTCCGCGGTTCAGGAAAGTGACTGCCAAATGACTGTTCCAATGCTGCTGCCCCAGCGCTGGTGCAATTATGGAATTCAAAGTCATTCTTTAGTTGTTCCGGACATATAGTCACTTTAGAGTCATTCCCTCCAGTCATTTATTCACTGGTTTCTTTGTAGTGAAGACTGACAGGTTCAAAGCTCCCTTGCCGGTTATTGTTTTAACACACAATCTAGGACTTCTGGTACTCACAGGTTCAAAGCTTCGCCGTCTATAGGGGTCCCACACACAATCTAGGACTTCTAACACTGATAGGTTCAAAGCTTTGCCGTCTCTAGGGGTCCCACACACAATGAACATGACTTTAGACAAAGGTTAATTTCCAAATGGGGTCGCTCTACACGCAAGAATGCTTCCAAGGGTTAGTGCCACTTCACATACATGGGTTGGTACGATAAGAGTTAGTTTAAGCACTCAAAGATCCACACTAAAGGCCCCCCAAAGCGGCATCGCCAAGGTACGGTAGGGGGTATCTTTAGGATTAGTACAATCAAACCAAGAATACTTGACAAAAGAACCCGTTAGCCCAAACAAACAAGAAGATAAAGAGCCAAATGACACACCCAATAAGGTAGAAGGACCCCCAAGGATCTACAAAGCTTGAAAAACAACAACAATGGAGCCAAAAGTGCTCCAAAAACACTGTAGACGTTTTTGGCTTCAAAAGCCAAAATATCCAAAATAACTTGGACCCACGGACCCAAAACAAGAATTTGAGGTGTTCTAGAGAGAAAAATGGGGACCTTAAATAGGTTTCCAAGGGCCCACCCCTCCCTCTAGAGTTCTAAGGTAACCTTATCAACTTGGATTTTCATCCTCATCTTCAAAGATTTTCATTCTAATCCCTAAAAAACTACTTCTACCATCTACGTTGGACCAACATCCTAACTTTTGGAGATTAACTCCAATTGTCGAACGGATTGTGCCATTGGCTCCAGATTGCCATGTTTAGTCCAAAACCCCTCACCCCCCATACCGAGGCCAAAAACCCATCGTAGGCTAATTTAGTTTAAAAACCAAATCGTGGTAAAATCCTAGATCTTGGGGGTCTCCTATTTTGAGAAATGTGAATAGCCTAGGGTCTCCGGTAGGTACAAGAGAGTCGAAAAGGACTCTTGGTTGACTTCGTTTTGCCATCGTATGGTCCCGGAATGCCGGTCAACGTGGCGAGGACCCCGCCACGTAATTAATTCCCAAGAAATCTCGCCGGTTTGGGTACTTGCCTCTATTGGAATGTCGTAAAACTTCACGGAGCGCATTATTAACCTAAAAAAAGCTAGTCTAATTTTTAGTGAGATTTTATTGTAACCTGGGTAATTTCCATGAAATTCCCGTTGGAGATTAGAAAGGTTGACCATCCGGAAAAGGTTCTTCTACAAGTCGGAAGACGACGGGAATTTTCACATGACCTTTCAAGGAGTCGCATGAAAGACGTGTAGGTGCGTTTTCATACCTGGCACGATTGGTCAGTGGAGATGAAACTAGCCATCTCCTTGAATTAGCGACGGTGCAAGAATCTTTTGTAGATAGAGGAATCTTGGCGAATCAATTTTGTCGTTGGACTCCTAGCATGGGATTTATCCTAGAACATCATCCTTGGGCTATAGATTCCTCCACGGGCCCGGTCTTGCGTCAGTGGCTCTTGCATGCTAACAATCGGGGTTTGGGGAATTCTAAACCTAACTCTAGGACCCGACCTAGTGGCCTTGTTGTGGATCCCTCGGACCGACTTAGCTATGAATTGCCACATTCATGGTGGGATTTAGCCCTTTTGGGGCTATGTGACTCAAATCCTTTAAATCTAACCGTTTCGTTAATTCTACCTTATTTTTAGGCCAGGTTTGGTGGGATTCTAAGTCTAAATACAAATCTAGACCAAATACTATAATGGGTATGTCACAACCCTATTTTGGTTCTACACTCTTTTTATGGCTTTTTGTATATTTTTCTTAACTTTAAATTGCAAATTTCCAAAAAAATAATTCTACAAGTCTCAAGTGACAAATTGGGAGCTCACACTCATACATGATGAATCACTTCACTTCTTGGAACTTGCAACTGCTCCCGACGGACCACTTCATTCCAAGAATCCGCAAGTTGGCAACTTTTATAGCTGAGTCGATCAAAACATGAATTCTTGTTGGAAATATACAACACACTTTCTAATACTTATTTCAAACATATTGGCCTAATGTCTCAAAAGTTATGCTGGCATTTCAGTTCGATGTACAATTTACGACACAAAACAATTCAAAACAAAACAAGTGTCATGCTGTCATCATTTCTGGCTTCTTTTTCTCAAACCCAAACCCTTGAGTACTCCCCATAAGGTAAGTGGCTGTTAAAGCGACCCTGTAAGGGCTGCAAAGGTTTTTTCAAGGGGTTAAAATGCAGAGAACATTTTTCATTCAATTTTCAGTAAGGGAGAAATAGTAGCTGAATCTGTGATAAGTGGTCCCATTTTTTTAAGGGTCTTTTTGAATTAGTTATGAATAAGCAAAGACAAAGGTCGTAGAAAACTATTAAAAACAGTAGGTGTCGCTAAATGCACAAAGGCAAGAATTTTGACATGACACAACTTCACCAAAAATAAAGAGTACAGCATCCAGAAAGTAGTACATGAGATTTAGAGAATAGACAAAAAAGGCAACTAAAATGGATCCTATATAACTATTAAAGTGTATATGGGGGGAAGCCAGAGGTGCATAATTCCGTTTGCATTAAAACCTAAAAAGCACAGCTGGACACAAAGAATGGAGCCAGCAGTTTGACAGGAGTGTCTGTCATGTTTGCAAAACCGTTCTACAAGCATTGATGATTGGAACCACTTTTTTTTAAACTTGGCGCCCTCCTGAATTAAAAGATTTTCAAAATCGTTTTTGAATCTGCTGGAGCCATGCTCCGTCCGTGGAAGACCGTTACAGTGGTGCCGCGTTTAAAAGAACCATTTCAGGGCAAGCTTGTCATCTTTTGATACATTGGTTGTGCCGCTTGCGCTTCGAAGAATGACAACTGATTTCTCAAAACGTGCCTATTCCACTTGTCATGCCTAAGGTACGTTTCATGAAACAAATTTTTTTTGTTTCAATCTGTACAACTTCAGCCTTGCTTTCTCAATGTCTGTAGAATCTAGAACTTGCCAATTGTGATGCCAATGAAGACACTTTCTAATGTAAAGATTGCCACGCAATTGTATTGTGGCTAGGTTTCCAGAATACCAAAAGGTAGGTGGTGTACTTGCATTCGAGGGACTTGAATCAAACCTTCATTAATCAAAATGCTGCTCAATTCATCATGGAGGGGTACACATTGCTTGGTGAGAATTGATTGGGTATGCATCGTGGGCTTCAGCATCAGATAGCGAAGTATCACGGCTAGGGTGGAGGCAGGGACTATAGACCGGGCTTTTGGGCTCAGGAGGGAAATGCAAAGGATATAATCTTCGTTGCGCATTCACTTGGAGGTTCAATTGCTGCCCTGACAGCATGACGGGTAAATAATTTCATCTCTTATGATTTATTCTTTCTCCAGGATTAGTCATTATACTAAAAATGAACAAGTTAAACAAACTGAGAAAGACGCTTGCGTGGTGGTGATGGTCGTTGGCAATTGTACAAACGGTACCCAGACCTCCATGTGTACACATATGGTGTATTGCCTTGTGTAGATTCGATGATTGTCGATGCATGTGCTAGTTTTGTAACAAGGTAAGATCTTTCATTGAATGGGGATGTTCTTATCTATCAATTGTCAAGGTTTTGAGTTCATTAATGTTACTAGTTTGGGATTATATCCTTCGCCGTCGTGGAACCCCTGATGGATTCTCATTCCAGAAATCTGCCCTGGTATGTCTTCATTCAAACAGTCCAGTCTGGCTTATTGTCGTTCGGTGAATCGTCCTTCACTAGTGCTCGTTACTTGCTCTAATTCAACCTCGCTTGCCTTGACTGAACATTTTGCCAGGCAGACTCTACCTACGCCTGTGCTGATCGAAATTGATCCCCGGGCTGATCAATCCTCTACACCTATGCCAATCGAAAGTGATCCTCGGGCTAATCGATCCTCTATGCCTGTGCTGATCAAAACTGATCCCCAGGCTAATCATCCTCTACGCCATGTGCCAAAACTGATCCCCAAGCTGATTGATGGTCTACACCTTGTGCCGATCAAAACTCATCCCCGGGCTGATTGATGGTGGGTTAATGCAAGAAAGACTAGTTCTATTTTTTGTCACACTTGACATGCCGGATTTGTTATCGGCTATAACTTTTGAAGAATGAATCCAATTAACTTTAAATTTCTTTTGGAGATGGCTAACCTGATCTTATTTAGATCCCTTATTTTTCAAAAAAATTAAAAAATCATTTTATATTTAAATTTCAATTTAGCTAATTTGTCACACTTTGCAATTTAGGGGTTTTTAGTACTGGGGAGTATCCAAACTTAATGATCTAGATCTGAAATTTCTATGGTCTATTCCCATAGTAGGAAGTCATGTTTCTACCAAAGGAAATTTAAAAATATTTTATTTTATGCCCTCCACATACGTGCAAACAGGGCTCCCTTGCGCGCGCAGTTTTGAACATTCAAAATTGTTTCAAGATCATTTTTTTGGTGAAATGTCTTTCCTATAAAGTCCTCCCAAATGGAAAATTTTTAGTTTTCTTAAAAATTGTTTTTCCTATTTTTTACAAATTAAAATGTGAAAGTACCTATTTTCATGAGATTTTGCACTTTCCAGTTCTCCTACTTAGAGAATTTTTCTATGCTTTTCCTTCCTAGGGTAACTTCTTCTTAAAGGTGTATACATTGAACATATTTTTCAAATTTTCTTAAAATTGTTTTTCTAATTATACAGTACTCCCAAAAAAACATGAGTACTGCGGAAAACGCTACGCAAAGTGGACGGTCTTTCTTGCATTCACCCTGGTCTTGCCCCGATCTGATCCTGTGCCAATCGAAACTGATCCCTCGACTTAATCGAATTTTTTTCTCCAGGCTAATCGAACCTCTTCCCCTGATCCCCCGACCTAGTCTTCCCCTGATCCTCTGGGCTGGTCGAATTTTTTCCCCCAAGCTGATCGAACCTCGGCTTGATCGAACCTCTTCCCCTAATCCCCCGACCTGGTCTTCCCCTGATCCCTCAGGCTGATCGAATCTCTTCCCCCAGCATGGTCGAACCTCTTCCCCCGGCTTCATCGAACTTGTTTCCGAGCTTTGTCAATCATAATCCTGCCTAGATGGACCCGTAGCCTAGTTGATCATAATCTCTGTTGATGGACCCCTGGCCTCATCGAAGTTACTGCCGCCTCGATTGAGTATTGGCAGATTGTTTTGTTGCCGTGCCGTTGCCCTATCTCCGTTGATTCAACTCCTTGTTTTCTCCCTGCCTTCTTCTCAATGGAAGCATGTGGACCAAGTGTAGGGTTCTCATAAACACTATGAATGCTTCATTTCTAATTTCGAACTGCAACTGCCATTGTAACTAACACTCTCAGTTGTTGTGATGAACTAGATGCATTCAGTGCTAAAGTCGATGCCGCTTAACAATTGCAGCAAATTTTTTTTACAACACCGAGTAAGGTGTCAATTGACTAGCCATTTAGGATGTCTTCACCAACATTGACAAGGTTGGCTATCAAGTATTTGCAGAATGGAAACCATAAAAGTTGATGGAGTGTGCTAACATGGTAAGTTCAAGCATGTAGTTCAACTTCTTTTCCGATGATTTGTTATATTCTTAAAACTATGTTATTTATTGAATAGCAGTGCCATTCATGAATAACAGAAATTATTTCAAGTTCTGAGCACCTGAATACATCTCACTCATTCTACTGCGGAATGCAATCTGAGTGAACTCAATTGCTTACGTGGTATTTTCTTACAGGTTGAAGAGAGGGATTTCATGCTTCGACTGTCGTTCATGCAGACATGTAATGAAGTCAAATGAATGACCTTTTGGGCAACTACAATTCAGAAGCCTCATTTCTAAGAACATCGACGTACATTTCAATCCGCTGATGTTCCTACTCTAATATTTTGATCATGTATTGAAAGACAGTTGTTTGTTGGGCTGATCTGATCTATTGCATTGATCTTATCTATTGTCTATTTCTGTCTACTACTCTAACTAGGAACTTTGATTTTGTGCACAAAAATATTTACGTGGCACGATGAACGGATGAAATTGTTGTCTCGGTGGAAAAAGACCTTGCAGTGCTTGAACGCTTGACCTCGATAAAATAAAATAATGCTGTCCCCATACTGCTTTGTCGCTGGTAAGCAAATTTCACGTCAATGTAAGCCAAATGCTTTCTATATATATTTGGTGTGGTGAATTGAATGCATTACGAAGATCAAAGATTAAGACAAACTGATTTTGGATGATCCAATCTACGGCAATGAAGGTTTAAAGAAAATGAAGCACTGTTCTTAGCAATGTAATTGTCATTATTTACTGACTGAATAAAAAACAACTATTGATTCTATCACGACGTAGAGAATGCTGACATCGGATTGAATGACTTTATTGAGCACCAGAGTATAGTGAAGCAACACAAGCAATATTGCGGATAAAAATAGGTAAGATACTCTCACCTTCCCCAATCTTTATTTATGCTATTTCAGTGATTGGATGTTTCCCACAATTCAGAGTGCCTATGTTCTCAACCATACAGTTGTATTTGGCAATGTAACTGCTACTTGATTACCCTGTAATTCTAGCATCGAATTCCTGGTACTAATTATAGACCTGTTGATCCATATTCCTACGCGTCCTGTATGCTTCATATAATCCATCATTTTCCTTGGTTGAGGTTGTCTTCTCATAAGCCTAACGTCCCATGAGTTGTCCCAGCCCATTACCTTTGCCATTCTCCTTTGATCTTCAGCCCCTCCCGTCCTCATCCATGACTACCCTGAACCAAATGGATTCCTCTCCTTGCCTTCGTCCAACTAACTTCCGCCCTCATCTATATCTTCCCGATCCTTGTTCGATGGTTCTTTTGCCCCGATCCATGCCCGTCACACCCTCCCCATCCCATGTCCCGTTCGTGGTCCTCGCTAACATGGCCTCTTTCATATGCCTACGTCCCCTAGCCAAACCTGCCTGTCCTTGGTAAATTATGTTCTATCCTTGTTCAAGCCCCTCCCAAAATCACGGATCCTCATCCTGTCTTTATCGATGGCTGCCCGCTCGTTGGTCAATTCCCCTTATTCCTTGACCACTTCTTGTCCTCGGAAATAATGACTTCCGGAAACCATGACTTATCAAACTAGGCCCAACCAAACCCTATCCCTATTGTATGTCATTTACTAGTCGTTGGTTCTCATACTCTTGTCTTTGATCATTCAGCCTTACATATTTGTCCTCTTCCCCACTACTGAATGTGCATATCCCCATCATACCACCTTTCATGATGTCTAATTCTTTCCTTCTCCATCACAGGTGGCCCATGTTTTCCATACTTCCTCGTTATAGTTGTTGTTGATGGTAATTCAATCTTCCATGTTTTTTGAATCTGCACTGCTACTACTATCATCAGTGGATGTGCATGTACTACTGCACAATGTTCTTCCTACTCCCTCTTGTACACCAAGGTATGCTCCCATTACAACACTTGGTTTCAGTTGCTCTTAGAAAGTTGGTCCTCTCAGAGCACTCCTCTTGTCTAGGACAAAAGTTGAGGTTGATGGGGTATTGTTTCCGTGTAGGGCATTGAAATTGAAGAGCATTCCATGTGGTTGTTGCTAGTGCCAACGTTCTTGTGATGGATTTTGAAATTCTACAAGCCATGGCTCTGAGACCTCCATTACAGGAAGTAAGTGACTAGTGCTAAGACCCAACTTTTTTGCTTTTCTCTTAGCTAATGCCCTCTTCTGATTTTCCTTACAGATAGGTGGTGGGAACCCATAGTATGGTGTCCTCCATGTTGGTACTGCAGTGTTGGCTTTAATCAAAGCATGTAGGTTGTCTCCATAAGCTGCAACAGCTTTTGTTGACCACACCCTATTGTGCTCTTTCTAAGACTTAAGATTTTTCTCTCTTTCAATCTTGGATAGGTCTTTCATTTTCTTTGCAGCCGCCTTCTGCACTTTGTTGGCCTCAAATTCTGACCTCTCTTTCTCCTTTTCTTGTACATCTTGTTCTTTGCGTTTGGCAATCTGTTCCATAGAGTTTACATACTCTTGCTGCGTTAGCCAAATCAACTGATAGTAGTCAATGTAAGGTTCGCTCTCCATGTTTGTTTCTTGCACAATAGGCAATAATATTTGAGGCAGTTTGAAGAAATTGCTTTCATGAAGATCTTCCTTGCCCTTCCCTCCAATAGTATCTTCATTTCCTTCTACATTGATTGAATTCTCATTTTCACTTTGAATTTCAACATATTACTGGTTACACTAAGGGATTGCACCAATGTCTTCATCCAGAATTTTTTGAATTTGCCAGTCCTGCAGGCCCTCAATTGGAGATGGAGCAGATGAATGTGGACGAGCAATATCACTTTGAGTGCTCTTGTACCTCCTCTTTTTGTAAGTCTCACTTGGACCTATCTTGTTGCTCATAGCTAAACTATCCAAAGGGTATATGCCAGTAGTCTTGAACCGTTGATAATGTTGGTTTTTGTCAAAACTTTTCTCAAGGCGAAGGTCACCCAACCTGCTAAATCTTCCTTTCCAAGTTTTTTTCCCAAATGGTCAATTGTCCACTTGACCCTGTATGCCTTGAAAGCTACTTTGAGTGGTTTGAAGCAAGTAACATCTAGAGGTTGTAGGACATGGGATGTATGACTTGGAAGTGTTAGAAGATCTATTCCACTTAGCATAGCGATTTTCACAACTTCTAATGTCACGTGAGAGGAATGCCCATCCAATATAAGAAGGTGTCTTCTTGCAGGGGAAAGTGGGTTCTTGTCTCCAATGTTTTTGATGAAGTGTCTCATTCATTCCTTGAAAAGGAGGTGAGTCATCCACGCCTTGGGTTGCATGGTCATTGCGGCCTCTGCATCATCTGTTTTCCATAGGTAATTGAACTTTTTCTTTTTCCCCCTGAAAATGTAGAAGTTTGTCAGTTTGTCTCCATTTGCATTAATGTAGCACAGCACAGATAGCCATTCTCAATGGCTGGGAATCACCTTATGAACATTTTTACTACCTCTTTTAGGAAAGACAAAAAACCCTCCATCTCGTCCAGCTTGGGCACCAGATTCGTCACAGTTCCAAACTTGTTCAGGTCCATAGGCATGTTGCTCATACAAACTACTTAGGTTTTCATAAAAGGATTGCACATTTTCTTCATTGAGAGCCTTTGCACGACACACTTCTAAAGCTTGTGGCTTTCTTAGTGACAACTCAGGATGTCGACTAAGAAAACTCCTAACCCATCCATGTCCAGGAAGTCCATCTTTAAAAGGTGTAACTCTGGTTTGTGTGAGTTCTTGAACTTTTGCTTTTAGTTGTCCCATATGAAGAGGACTAGTGTTCCCTAAAGTGGCTAAAAATCGCTCCGGTTCTACCAAAGCTTTCCCCGTGCTAAAGTTCTATTACCTTTTTTTTTGTAAAACCTGAATTTTGAGCAAGTTTTCACACTTCCGGAGCAGTCGATGGCAAAATTGCGATTTCATCCAACCTGCAATTCGCATTCATCCACTGCTTAGCGGGAATAGGGTTAGCCAAAATGCAACTGCACGAAAATAGGGTTAGCAGAAAACTTACCTCAGCCGTTCGATCTTCGCGTTGGCGGCTACATCGTGACCGCTGATGTCGCAGCCATCAGCACCCCTGTCTCCTCCGTCGCAAGGAGGGTTTTAGCTCGCATACTCCCCCTCGCATCCTTCAGGTAGCAATTACTCTTGATGCTGTACTTATTTCTCCTCGAGCGTACAGAGTTTCGCATTAACTCTGGTTTGAATGCAAGCTGCACTGGAGTATTGTTTTTTCAAATTGTGGAGCGCCATTTTTACGACCTCTGCTGCGAATTGGAGGCGGGATGGCGGATTGCCTGGCTTCCTGCGGTCCTGCCACTTCCTCGTTTGTTGTGAACTTCTGAGACTCTGATCGAGAGTGAGCATCTGAGCGATGAGTCATTGTGATTTCTGAGCAATGCGCAACGTTTACTGTCTTGGATTTCTCGCGCATTCACTCCAATCGGGAAATGGAGGCTCCTTGGGCCGTTGGGCGCGTGGCAATTTTTTGTGCATTGCTTGTGTGTCTGGGCCTCTGGGGTTAGTGGGGTACCTAGAAATGCAGCGGTTGTACATCGTATCTCACACTCTCACCGCTTCCATTTGGCTTTTTTGACAATTGCGCACCCTTGCGTTCCGATTTGGCACCCTTGCGCTGCGATTTGGCACCTTTGCGTTGCGATTTGGCTTCGTTGCGCTGCGATTTGGCTTCCTGGCAATGCGACTTGGCTCCCTAGCGATGCGATTTGGCTTCTTGGTGCTGCGATTTGAGTTGCGAGACCTCTGGTGAATTGGTTACCTCTGCCTTGTTTCTTCAGTTGTTTTTCATTGGCAATTTAGCATGTGTTGATCGTGATTCCTTGCTATCTGTATGCATTTCTGAGACGCTCTTGAGTCTTCAGTGGGTGCTTACAATTTGATTTCCATTTTTTTTTTCTTGATAACAGTGCTGTTGTACCTTGTTTTCCGCCCTTCTGTTTTGGGTTGTGCTGGTTGTGCTGGTTGCTTTGGTTGGGCAAGATTGTAGATTCAACAATGGCGCCTAGATTGAAGTTGCCGGCGAACTTCAAAGTACGTACTTTTGGGGCTGCACGGAACTCGCCCGGCTTAGGGAAATACCTGCCACTTACTGCTGTTCGGGAAGGCGTGAAGGACATCACCTGCATCTCCGAGACGCGCCTAGACGAGTCGTTCCAAGGTGTGCTACCCCGATTCCCTTCCCTCTCGGAGGCAACGGTAGTCTCAGCAGAGCGGCCCGATCCGTTCACTGAAAGTGCCGAGATTAAAAAACCGGTGCGGAAGAGACGACGAATTCAGCCCAGCACCACCACGCGGCGATGGCAAGAAGTGTGGGCGTGCAAATTTACGTGGGCTGAAGGCGAATTTGATGCTACTCAAAACTTGACGGGGGTCGTTTGCAAAAGCTGCAGCACGGTGAGCGGTAGGCGGAAGATCATGGTCCCGAAAGGCGATAACTTGGAGAAGCATGAAGGCAAGAGGACTTGCAAGGCTGACGGCGAACCTTTCCCACATTTGAAGAAGGGAGACGCATATGTGAAGCAAGACTGCAAACATCTGCAGTTCACGAAGCTGGGGCAGCGCGACGGGTGAGCGGCACTATAGCAGAGCAGTTGCTTGCGGGCTTCGACGGACAACTCCATAGAAAGGGAGTGCAGTTCTCAACCCTATTTCAGGTTTTAAATTCCGGTTGTTCTATGTGTGACTATGAGCGTGAGCAGTATTTGTTGCGACACCTAAAGGTAAAAAATGTCCCCCAAAAGCACTGGTCAGAGAAGTCTGGGTGGGATATGGCGGAACACCTTCACTCTTGTATCTTGGCTGCTTTAAAACACGTTGTACAGAATGCGAGGTTCATTTCTATTAGCGCCGATGAAGTCACAGCTGTAGACAATACATTGTGGATTGGAGTGCATGTGTATGCGGTTGATTCTTGGGAGAGAATCCCCCACCTCCTTCATCTCACATGCGTCTCGAATTGTGGTACTGCAGATTATCTTACTAACGTCATTATGCAGGCTTTGATTAGGGAAGGCGGACTTACTATAGAAGAGATTGCTTGTAAGTTGGTGTCGTTTGGGGCAGATGGCGTGAGCACGTTCCAGGGAGCCAAAACTGGCGTGTCCACTCAGATCCGGGAGAAATGGGCACCGTTTGTCTTGGTGCTAGTTGTGCCTCGCACCGCATCAACTTGGTCGTTGAGACCTTGTCCAACTACCCCCTGGTGTCCCGCTTGGAGGCAATGTGCCAATCGCTGTACTCATACTTTTGTCGTTCTCACAAAAGACACTCTGAGCTTCAAAAGCTTGCAGATTTGATGGAAACTAAGGGCAATAAAATGTTGAGGAATGTGGAGACCAGATGGATATCCATGCGGAGTCCTGCCCAACGCATCATGGCCGAATATAAGACGCTCCTCGTCAAAATGGGTGTCGATACGGCTGCTGGTGGACAGAAAGGGCCGGCTGCTGCTAACTTTGATTACCTCTCTGATATTGAGGTTTTGCTTTCCCTCGCTTGTTTCATTCCGCTTTTGAACATTGTTCACTGCTTGATCAAGCTGTCCCAAAGCCGTGACATCTTCATCTGTGACTTTCTGCAGTCCATCAAAGTTTGCCAAGCTGACTTGGCTAAGATGTTTGTAGATGAGAGTACTGCATTTTTAACAGCAGAGTTCAAGCGATACCAAGAACTAATTTCACTCACGTGTTCTGAAATCCCAATGGAGTGGAGGGTGATGGAGGGAGAAGGTGTTTCTTACCTGGTACTAAATTTTGGTGTTACCGCAGTCTTTGCTCGCTGTCATTGCAAAGTGACAGGAAAACATCTTTTTGTGACAGAGGATGCTTTCCAACGCACACAATGCAACATTCAGCGGCAGTTTGCAGGTGAGGGCACTTCACTTCTCATTTTTTTTGCTTTCCATTTTTTTTCTACTTTTCTTGTTATCCTTTTTTTACTTTCTATTTTTTTCTTCACGTTTTTTTTTTTTCATTTTTTTGCTTTCCATTTTGTTTTCCACTTTTCTTGTTTTCCTTTTTTTGCTTTCCATTTTTTTTTCTACTTTTTTTGTTATCCTTTTTTTGCTTTCTATTTTTTTCTTCACGTTTTGTTTTTTCCATTTTTTTGCTTTCCATTTTTTTTTCAATGGTGGTCTATTGGTTTGCACTCTGCAGGTGAGGATTTCATGAATTTCGAAACTGCTGTTCATGATTCCTGGCAATTCATTTGCATATTAGTAGCTGCATTTTTTTGCATCTTCCTTGTATCTTAGGTCCTTTGAATGACTACAGCCACTGACCTTAGTGTACTATGCGGTCTGGCAGAGATCGCTCAGTCCTTGTCTGATGAGCTGGATCGGCGCTTCCCGCAGCAAGAGTTACTGGACGCTTTTGGTATCATGTATCCGCAATATTGGAAGCAAGCAGGGTCTGAAGAGAGCTTCACTCATCATTTGAATGTTTTGAAGCAGTTCTATTCTCACCCAAGGCTGTTGAATGCAAGGCTGCCATTGCATGAGGGAGGAACCTCTTACACTGCCCCTGAGATGCTCTCTGGCTCAAATTTGGACAATCAACAAGGTTTGTTTAAGTTGACTATGAGGGCTAACTGTGAAGCAGCCTGTGCAGCATCTGGCCGCGTGAATCCAGTGATTGAACTCTGGCAGACTCTTTCTCAGTCACGGCACTTGCGGAAACTAATCTCGGAGTACTTTAAGGTGGTCGAAATTGGCATGTGTTTGGTCCTGGGGTCAGTGGAAGATGAACGTTGTTTCTCTACCCTGAAGTTCTTGAAGTCCTGCCAACGAAACAGGCTGGAGAAGCACCTTCCATTGGTGGTCCGCATGTTTGGGCAAAAATATTATTCATTGGAGAACTTCCCATACAAGACTGCCATTGAGTCTTGGAAAAATGCGGTCAAAGTGGGCCGCCATGGAGATGTGTGATCTGTCTTAGTTTCCAATATCCTCCCCCTTTCAATCCTTAGTTTTCATCAAATTTTGCTGGCTTTGGACTTAAGGCAGTAAAATCCTTGACGTTGAAGAAATTTCTCTCGTATGATTCGAAATCGACTCTCTTCGAGGCTGCAGGCGGAGGGCGCTCTTGTGCAAGCGGGAGACTAAGAGTGGAGGAGTTTGGACTTAATTATTCTATTTTTTTGTTGTTTGTGTGTTTGTGTATGCAGGCCACTAATACTGCAATTTTGGGCAGTCTTGCTTTATGCAAGTGGGGTTCAATTCCCCAATTAGTGACTTTTGATTCTTTTCTGTGTCACTTTTGTTTGTCACTTTTGTGCTTGAGTTTCACTGTGATTTGCTTTATGCTTGTTATCACAATTAGATAAGAATTTCAGTTCAAATGCTTGTTATCACAATTGAATTGCAATCCTTGTTATGACATTGGAATTCCAATTTTAATTTGAATGTTTGTTATTACATTTGAGTTCGAAGTTTCTATTTCAACTTTTGTATGACAATAAACTGAAACAAAAATCGCATATTTTCAACAAATTCTGCCCCTCCTTAGCATTTCCAACAAAGTCACTTCACGAAAGTTAGCACTCAAATTCAGAAGTAATGTATTCAATTCGAGTACTTTTCGCAAGTTGGCACCTACCACGAGAAAAAGAAAAAGACAAAACACTAGCTTTTTTTAAGAAATTTATCTGGCGATTTTTACCAATCCCTCGAACTTTCGCGATAATAGCTTCCTGTCAGACACGGTTATAGCTTCGCTGCGAAATACCCTAAGAGTATTCTGGGAACGCTGAAGAGGACCCCCCCCTGCTCTACATGTCAAGTAAGTATTTAACTACTCTCTTCTCTTCACAATCAGTAAGAACCCCTTTGTGGCCTCTTCATCTAGATAAAGTACATCCAAAATCATGTCCTCTGAAGCTGGTAACGGGAATACCATGAAGTCTAGCTGATGTTTTCAGTGGCATGCCATCATCTACAACTTGAATTACTTCCTCTAGTTGCTCAGCAGTCCAATTGCCATTTTTCTTTGGTTTAATCTGATTTTGCTTCCTAAATGATGGTAGAAGGTTTCGGTTTACCTCTGGAGATTTCAGTTTGCATTCACTGTCCCATGCGCGACGAGATGTGTCTGGCCGACCTTTGCTCCTGATGTCTCCAGAAGAGTCGAAGTCCTGATCACTATTGATGATCGAGGTGTACTGATGAGATATGTCTGGCCGCCCTTCGCTCCTGATGTCCTCAAAAGTGTCCAAATCCTGTTCAGTACTGACAATTTTGGTGTCTTGTCCGTTTGAAGTGGAGTCACTATTGAGGAAGAAATTTTGAACTGCAAACAGCTTATCGTTCTGCACTGCTTCAGCCACTAGTTTTTGCCTGCCCCCATCTGATGTAGAGTTGGTAGCCAGTATGAAATTAGATTGTTGTGCATGTGTATCTGTAGTTGGTGGAATCCAACAACCATCAGTAGTCACCATCGTTGTAGGTCTTTTGATCACCTGGTGTTGTGTTTCCCTAGAGCCGCCTAAAACTCTTCGCTTATGATCAAGTAAGTATGAAGTATGCTGCCAGTTGGTGTTGACATCTTCATTGTTGTTAGTGAGTCCTTCAACATTGTCTTCAACTGCTTGTAGTAACCAATCAAAGCCATCAGGGACATCATCGCTCTCTTCCTTTACGCTAAAATCTGACTCAATGAAGTCGCTAGCACTTGATCCCCAACTGCGGGGTTTGTGGAACGCGTTGCTATCACTTGGGCTGTCAGAGCCTTTACTAAAATCTGCCCCTGAGTCTTCTTCGTATTCTTCCATCGAAGTTGCTTTTGAGCATGAAAACCAGTAATTAGAAGATGCATGGAGAACTTCCAAAAAATGCATACAATGAAATAATGAATAGAGGAACAACGGCAAAAGGAAAAATTTGCACACTTACATGTGAATGATGTATGGTGTTGTGATTTCTTGAACTACCTTTGTTAGCTGTTGATTCTCCCAACACTAGCAATGTCAATACATATTGTGAGCGGTATAGCAAGTGTAAGCGATATCACAGGTGGTTAATTCAGTGTTGCAAATTAGGGCATTCAATTCATCATCAATGATCTGCTCTTGTCTTTTTGAATGGATGAAAGTAGTATAAAATATTTAGGTTGTACTAAATGGGTGTATGATGTTTGTTTAATTGGGTGCATGAAGTTTGAAGAAGAGACAGTTTTGTTTCCAATAACTGTTGGCCGTCTTCTATGAAACAGTCATTTATTTGCCTAAATGTGTCCTGTATTGCTCCATTTTATGCTCCAAAGTTAATTAAGATTCATAATGAGGTAGTTGAACTACAACTTTTCTTTTCTTTTAACCCCTAAAGGTTTTTGACTATGTTTTCACAAAAAACGCTCCCAAACTGCCATTTCTAGTACAAGTACCAAATTTTGGAAAAAAAACATTTTTGGAAACATGTAACCGTAGGATCTTGTAGTAAACTAGTTTGAGAAGATGTGGAAAAAATTTCAGAAATTTCCACCGTGTAGATTGCAAGATATTAGCATTTGAAGTGACAAAAACCCTTTTTTTGTCCCTGCAAAAAACCGGGCAGCTGCACTTCACATGGTCACATTTGTATGAAAAAATGTCCAAAATGGTGGTAACTCTTTGGAATCATTCTTCAAAGCAAGTTAGCTACATGCTTGAAAAATTTCAGATCATTTGGAATTGTACAACATATAGGAAAAAAATAGTAAGTAGAAAGAAGTAGAAAATTATTCAAAACACTAAATTGTTAAGGATTTAATTATGAAATTGAAAAATGCCAATCCAAACGATTGTAATGTTGTAATAAACAATCTACACCTTGTGTTTATATTTTTTTCCAAAAATATTGAAAATTGAGTTAAATAAAGGATTTCAAAGTTTATTTTAGAGTAGAGATTCCATAACTACCCGCAAACTACTCACTACTAAAATTCCTCATAACTTTCATCTCATAAATCAAAGTGGAATGATTCAAAGCTTTCCTTGTGCACATAAATCTAGAGAACCAATTTCAAATTTTTATTTCTCTAGAAAATGATTTTTAAAGAAGTTTTTTTGCTGCCCGGGCTGCCCGCCGAACAATGAAAACTACATATCATACCATAACTTTTTAACCATGTGGTCAAAATTTATGAAAATTGTTGGGCCCTAAACCTACTCCTCGGGCACATCTTGTGTGAAAATTTCAAAGAAAAAAAATAAAAATTCCATTCGTGGTGAGCTGCCCCAAAACGCTATGTTGTCAAAAAAAGGTGTTTGGTCCTTTAGGGGTTAATTTTTGGAATAGTTTTTCTGTATGTTTTATTTATTCATAGTGGGTCTTTTATTGTGTCCCCTTGTGTAGGCAGAAGCGCCATCTTACAAACATGAAATTATTTTCATATTATTGATTTGCTATCAGGGGTCCATTTTACAATCGGTAATTGTCTATTTCACACCTTTTCGTAGGGTCGGTTGTAAGAACCGGGTCGCTTTCACAGCCCCTTCCTATATTCTCAGAAGCAACAAAATCAATCTTTCACCCTAATATTCACATGAATAGAATCATATTTTTTGAAACAGTTTATTTCCAATTTGTGGTTTGGTCAATAGTGATATCTTATATTAAGATCAATTTTGTTGAATTGACGAGATTCCAGAACTTTGGCAATTGCTAGTGTGCAAGCAAGACCTGAAAAATATAAATATAAATGAGTCCTAGTTTTGTAGAGATTGTACTGATAGCATCAAAATTGTGCCAAATTAATGAAATGGACGATATTCCCTACGATTACACAAATGTAAGAGTTTCAAGGAAGGTTTGTACCTCAAACATGTCATGAGTGTGATGTTTTGATGATACCTAGCTCTTCAGTAGTTACAGGCAATAAATTCTACTTACAGGTCCGATCTGAAAAGAGCAATTGATCCACCATGTATGTGGTCAATTTCCTTAAACTTGCACAATTCTAGAGCCAAAAATTGTGACTTAGTTATTTGTACAGTACATAAAAGTCTCAAATCTCAGATATGCACGGATTTATGTCTCAGAACATGTTGAAAGGTGGCATTCAGGGCTTTTTTTCAATTTTTTATGAAGTGCCAAGGTGGCGATATAAAATATTATATTGGTGCTCCAAATTTCAGCATTCATCCAAATATTGGATAGGAAATAATGAAATATCATATTTGCACATATCACATGTCTCTAATTTTGTTTTCATCCACAATCTGGTGATTTCATCTTAGATTTGTAATTCAAAGTTTTTTGGCAAAAAACAACTCAATTTTTTGCCATTTTTTAGCCAAATTATTTTTTTCTAGTGCAATCTAGCACTACAAAGCCAAAAAAAAAAGCCCTAGTGGCATTAGAGAAAATTTGGACTCTCAAGAAGGCCACTAAGAAGTGCCGGAAGGGACCCTTGTATTACATTTATTTTGGCTTGACAAATTTTTTTCCCTATTGTCATTCATTGTGAGTTTTGCAATCGTCAGAACATTGATTACAAAAGAAATATTACTTTGAAAAACACCCAACCACAACCATAGTGAGGATTTGTTATACCTTGACTTGCCCGTTTTTATACCCTGACAAAAGTACACTGACACATAACTATATATAAACTATACATAAAAGGAGTAAAAGTGATATTTTTTCACGAAGTTCACACAAGCTGACACCTCATCTCTGACAAAGATGCCGTCCTTTTCCTAGCTCTGTAGGACTCCCCAAATAGAATAGCTTGTCAAAGCTTGACGGCCTTCTCTAGAGTCCAAATTTTCTCTAACGCACAGAATCAGAATACCGCCAGTTTAACAAAATTGACGTTCCATGTTGCTTGCTATGGCGCCCCCATTCAGTTGACTCGAAAATGTGGTAGTACTGTCCAAGTTGCTAGCTCCGACAACGTGGCATGTATATCTATTCCCATGCGCTCTTGAAAAAGTCAACTTTGGCTTTTGGGTAGCCCTGACCGCAGTTCACCACCTTAATCATCAGGTTCCACCCTCGCAAGTTATTTCATTCTGATAAGACATGAATTAGAATGCAAGGTTCGAGAGATCAGCTTCATGCCACGTACAGAGATCAGGTTGTCATTCCGAATTGAGATGAGGGCGACAACGAAGCAGCCAACAAGGAGAGGATCTGCAAAAGGAATTCGCAGGACGAGTCCTCCTCTTCGCCTTCGGGAACATCAGTAACTGGATTTGTGCCTGAAGAGGTGCGAAGATTGGGGGAAATCAACCTGCCATAGGGGACAAGTATTGGGAAACGTTGTGCAGGGGTGAGCTACCTTCAATTCGGTTGGGAGCAGCGAGCAATTTAATGTGTCTGTGTTCTGGCCTGACCAGCCTGTGGTAGCTAGGAATCCGTGGAGTTAGGCAGCTTGGAGGTACGTGTCGTGGTAGCAATCAGCTTCGACATATTATGGTCACACGAATTGCACCATATATTGATTCAATGTTTTCTCCGAAGTCAGTTCTACGTCTCCTGTTTCTGTTTGCGTTCCTTGGTTCAGCTACAACAGCAGACACGCAAATCTCATTCCCCTCTTTCTCGCCTGAATCTAATGGCGATTTCCTCACATTTGGAGATGCTGCATACGATCCCGCCAATCGTTCCTACATCATCAACGTCGCGGCCAGGAAGCCTGCTTCCAGAGGGTCTTGTGGAGCGATGGTTTATGGGAAACCGGTCCGCATTCGGAATGCAGCAACTGGGAGAGTGGCTTCCTTCAGCACCTCATTCTCCTTCAAGTTCACGACACACGGCTTGCCTTGGGATAACAGAAACAACCCCTTGGACGGGAGTGGGTTGATCTTCGTCTTGCAGCATATTGCACCCATGGCTACCATGCATAATGTAGTCTCACAAGTGGGAGCGTTCGGGGCCTGCAAGTCGTATCGAGGTCGAACGGATTCATGGACTCCTGGAACAACTTTTGTCCGTTTTGACACAGACTATAGTCCGATTCACGAGAAGGATCCAAGCAACAACTTCATCAGGGTGGGCAGAAACATTCCCTTTGAATATGATATCGAAGCGTACACGCACAACCTCTGTGGCAATGACACGCATTGCACGTATTTCGCCAATGGGAGAACCTTCACGACTTGGATTGATTTCACTAGCTCATCTCAAACACTGGAAGTCTGGATGGCAGACGGATCCAATGCCAAACCCCTGAAACCTCTGCTGCTCATTTCCAATTACAAATTTCCCGAATCGCTAGCAGGTGAACTGTTGGTCATAATTTGGGGAAGCTCCGATGTCAACCACAGGGAAGAGCATGAGCTCTTGTCTTGGAGCTTCTTCAGCACCGACATTTCAGAGTCGAAGCTCCAAATGATGCTTCACTACTGGAAGTCGAGAACAGGGGTTGGTCTAACCACAGGAGGAGTTTTAGCTGGAACGATGGCGGCCTTGGTGATTCTCTGGTCCTTCTATTCATTTGCGACGCCGTCCACCAGTTACAGTGCATTCGGCTACTCCATAGGACCACACGTGTTCTCGTACAACGAGCTCCGAAAAGCAACTGAAAACTTTGGTGAGAGGAATCTGCTCGGACGTGGTGGATCAGGACTTGTTTACAAAGGCTCTTTGGAAGGTGAGAGAAATTACACTTGCGATTGATGCATTCTAGTTAATATATGAATGGGAGACCTGATGGCCATGTAGCAGTCATTCAATCATGCGTACAGGCACTCCGTCTCTTTGAAATTGTTGGAAGACTTTTGATTCAAGAAAATTAAACATACCTTCCAAATAGGTTAAAGCAGGCCTCTTCGTGAAATGCATTCTCATATGGTTATCTTTCCTGTCTATGAGCAATCATCGTAAGACCTCAGTTGAATCAATTCTACGCAAAAAAAGCTTGACTTGTTGAATCCATGTTTGTCCCAGGTGGTGGTGTTCTGATTGCTGTGAAGCAAATCAATATGTCTGAATCCAAGCAAGCAGAATCCCTCTTTCATGCCGAAGTGGCAAGTCTTGGCCAAATTCGACACCGAAATGTGGTGCAGTTGCACGGATGGTGTCAAGAAAAAGGCAAATTGTTATTGGTGTATGAATACATGTCCAATGGAACTCTACATCATTGGCTTCATAAAAATGGTAGACAACAAGTACTATCATTGAAAATGCGGCATTCCATTCTTGAAGGGGTGGGTGCAGCCATAGAATACTTGCATGAGGATTGCTCCAGTTGTATTTTGCACCGAGACATCAAGTCTAGTAATGTGTTGTTGGATGCGGATTTCAAAGCCTATGTGGGAGACTTTGGACTTGCTCGTTTGATGGATCACCACAAGTTGGATAAGACCACTTTGGCAGCGGGTACATTTGGCTACATGGCTCCTGAGTTGCCATACGCGGGCAAAGCCACAAAAGAATCCGATGTTTATAGTTTTGGCATCTTGGTATTGGAAGTGGTGTGTGGAAGGCATCCCTTGGATTTGCAAACAGTAGAACCCGAAGATCTTGTATTGTTGTTCACGGTTTGGCAAGCTCATGAAGGTGGGTCACTCTTTGGATTGGCAGATCCAAGAATGTTTGCTAAGGCTTTTCAACCACCAAGCAAGTCTATACCTCTCTTTGATGAATCCGCAAATGCAACACAACTCCCTTCCTTACCATCAAACTCTTACAATTTGAAATGTAGCACCGCACCTAGTTCAATAGATGCAGAAGTGGACTTGGAAATCCAAACGGTAATGGTTGTTAGTTTGCTTCAATTGGGACTCTTTTGTTGCCTTCCCAATCCCAAAGCCCGACCTTCTATAGGAAAAGTGAATGGATTGTTGCAGCAAATTCGAGACATAGGGGACCCATCTTCCATCACAACAATACCTATGCTGACATTGCCAGCCACCAAGCCACTGGGAATTTATCATTCATTGGAATTCTCACATAGTGTTGTCTTGAGCACTTCAATTGCACCTTCTCCTACTTCCTTGGTCTAGGTTTCCTTTGAATGATTCTACTAGGTGCAGACTATGGTGAATTGGTGATTTTCACCAACTAGTTTTCTTTCTATAAGGCATAGTTGATTGTCTTTTTAGACTAGATTTTAGCTTGATCTTGAATTGGTCTAATTTTATAATTCAACGTGGTGTGCCATTTGTATGATTTTGTTTTTCAGTGTAAACAGGTGTATTGTGGTTTCTAAATTTTTTTCATTTAGTCAAACCTCAAAAATCTTTCATGCTATGCTCTTTATTTTACTAATGAATATAAAAAAAAAATCCTCAAAGACGTAAGCAGATATCTTCTATGAGTAAAAGAATTCCCAAATCTTTTGTATAGAATTGAGATGTCTTTAACTTTTGAAGAAAGGAGAAGAAAAATCATTCCATCTACAAAAGATACATATAAAGGTCTAATAATTTCACCATACATGAATATTATAGTGTTGAACATGATGGTGTAATTATTTGTGTCATTAATTATATTTGATAACATGGTTATAAGCTGTCAACTTTAATTTGTTATAAAATGCTCACTTTCACGAATGTTGAAGTTTTCATATAGAATAAAGATTTGACTTAGAAAACTTCATTTCAATTTAGCTTTTGAAAGCAAAGAAAATCATTCTATAACTCAATATCAATGTCAAAAGCAGAAATTCAAAAGTGCTAAGATTAATTTTATGGAAATTTTTGTAATTTTGAAATTAAATTGTTATATTAACTTGAAAATAACTAATATGGCATTCATGAACTATTATTTATATTACTACACTAATTATGATATTTGGTGGTATGTGACATTTAGTGTCACCTAACCTATTAGATGACTCACTCTAATCTTTATTCAGTAGACAAGTAATGTTTATGTTGACACTTAGTGTTGATAATACTAGTAAAGTTATTGATATCTAATGACAGAGGTTGTAATTAGTATTACAAATGCTAAATATCATTATTAGTGTAGTTCCATTTCTATACAATCAAACATCATTATAAACTCAATTTTGACTATAATATTATATTTGAATTTCAATCCTATTTTGTTGATGCATGAAATTGTCAACCCATATTCATTTTATGGATCTATGTAGCTAATAACTTAAATGAATTATTTGATAAGTTTAAACCTAATGCAAATTCAATCTAGAATTGGACATGCATGGAATATGAGTGAAATTGTTGTATCAAAATGCAATAAATAAATCAAGCATTAAAGCAAGGATTAAGAACCTTCAAGTTTTGATAGTATTAGAAATGCAATTTAACCCCTTAATGAGAGAGAAGTCTACATTGGACTTTTCATTTTTCAACCAAGCCATTGTAAATTCAAAAGAATATATTTTTCAAAATTATTTTTAGAGGAACATATGTCTTGCTACTACTTTCTAACTCACACTACTTTTTGCCCACTTTGAGTAAGAAATGTGTTTTTAATCTCAACTTGGGCAATTAAATTTATTTTTTTAAATTATAAATTTTTTTAATCCAACCATACAAGTATAGCTAACTCATTCAAGTACATTGTATTAAAAAATTTAAGTGAAAAAATTCAATAATTATACGGTATTTACCTTGAAACTTTGAGAAAAAAATTTCTTTCGATGGCTTTGCACTTGCATAGTTCATCTTCCAAATTTTTTCTAACATGTATAATCTCACAAACTTTTTCAAATTCATGAATTTCTTTGAAGTTTAGTTGGGAATCATGAAAAAATTTCAAGAACCCCCCCCTCAAATACAAGTAGATTTTCTTGTTGTGTGAGATCCCCGGGTTGAGAATAAAAAGACTAAATTGGAGATAACTTTGTAACCAATTTATTTTTTGCAAAATTTATCTTGCATTCAAGACAATCCTTGTGTTCATCTATATGCAAAAATCCAACCGTAGGATAGAAAAACTGAGATCACAATTGCATGCCCAAAATTGATAAAAGCCTCCAAAACACCCCAAAACACCCCAAAGTCATTTAGGGGTTAAAAGTGTGATTAAACTAGATTACCTCCCAAATAACCCACTGCGCAAGCATACACCAAATCCATGTTAACGGAGCCATTTCCTGAATAGCAGACTGCATTTGAGATAGAATCGACGCCAGGTGCCAATTGTGAAGGCAAAAGAATATGATAGTTCACAAAACAGAAAACCACATGCTCAGCTCATCTTGCCGTCCTTTGGCTGCAAAGTGACAGGCTGTGGTTTCCTCATTGTTCTGCTAAATGGCCCTACAGTGGAATCTGTGATGTACTTGTATATCACGTATGACCAAGATGTGTGGTGCCCCAAGTCTTCATAAAACTCGGGAGCAATTTGTCTGACCTGTTCACAAATAAGAAAGTCATTAGGCCACTCCAGGTTATACCGATTAATACATGAAAATTGTCAAAAAATATCACCTCAGTGCAAAGCTACGCATAGAGTAATGCTTGACGAGGGATTTGTCATAATAAACCCCAACGAAGAGGGATCTTTGAACGTAAAGCACAAGCCAGTAAATCGATGAAATATGGGTTTGGATGGATGGACGAAATTGTAATTCCCAGTTAAACCTATTTCTAAAAAACGGGAGATTTCCTAGTAGTGCTTTACAACTGAGCAAACAGACTCTAAACAAGGAAATGGAGGCTCAGCAATCTGCAACTAAGGGATATGTAATTTCAAACTTGCCTTGTAGAGCTTACAACCAGGTATTCGAGGAAAGTCATGGTGCTCCACGTGGTAGCCAACATTCCAGGTGAGCAAATTCAGAGGACCATAGTAGGAATATGTCTCTTGTCCTTTCAGAAAAACGTAGTGCTCTGCAATGAAGTGTCCTGCCATGGGATGCATGCCACCTCCAACAAACGTTGAGAGTAGCAAATACACAAGAGCTTTGCCTCCAGAGTAGTAGAGCAACAAGCCATCATACGTCAATTGACAGACGAGATTCAAAACTTCCCAGAACCCGGGTTGTTTGGGATTGAGAAAAACAGGCCTGAGCGCATAGAAAAACAGCTGGCATAAAACCCAGGCCATCTTCCTAAACACATTCGTCACCACGCGACCTTCCGTATAACTAGGGATATCCATATCCATACCTTGCACTCCTTGGTATTTATGATGCTCAAGATGGTACTTCTGAAAGGTGACCGACATGGGGATGCTGACTGGCAGGTTCGCAAATATGCCAAGCAACCGGTTATAAACAGTAGTCGAGAAGGCCAGATTATGACTTAGCTCATGAATAGCAAGAAATAAATTGTGGTTCAAAAAAGCTCCGAAAAAGTAGGCTACCGTTATCACAATTGGCCACTTCACATCCTCCATGAGGGTTGCTGTCCATGTTTGAAGCAATACGATGGCAACAATCTGCACAAGACATGGACGTCTAATTTTAAGTATGATCGACTTCACGAACCACATAAGAAACCTCTGCAAGGTAGATAATACTAAAACCGCTAGGCGCCTGATCCCATCTCTTACGCTGACCGCAGTTAATTTTTCGATCTAAAAGGAGTTTGGCTCATGTTGTACCCTAAGTGATCTCTCCAGTGAGCTCTAATGAGTGATTTCCCAAAGAAAGCATACTCCAACATATTGGTTAAATTGCTTAAAGTGACGCAAATAGGGAACTGATTTCATATCCTTCCCCTGATCGTCACAACATTCACGTGGCACCAAAATTTAACAGAGGGTCACAACGTCACAACACCCTGATTTACTACTTTAAAAATTCTCAGACAACAAACATCAACACAACATTGAGTGCCAAAAATCATCAAAAGAGCGTCAAAATCCCCCAAAACCTAATCCTACAAAAACTTCCACCACATTCAGGAGACCTAAATTTGCGAATCTAAAAGAATAAAAATAAACAGAATTACTCCTTGAAAAAATTCACAGACGAAATCCATCAACACCGCATGAAGTTCCAAAAATCGTTGCAAAACCGTAAAAAAGAACCCTAAAACATCTGATCCATCAAAAAATTCCATCACAAGCAGGAGATCTCAATTGGCGCAATTCTTTTTTTTTCAAAATCAGAAAACAAATGTCAGTTGCAAGATGAGACTACCTGCGGGAAAGCAGCCGAATCTGGTCCAAAAAGCTCTCGAATCTCAGGATGCGCGGCCAGAATGCTCTTGCGTCGCGACGCGTGAGGCTCATCCGTCTCCGCCCAAAAGAAATCCGTCGCCATCGTTTTCGGTTTCAGCTCCGTCGCCATTGCTGATTCGTCTTCTTCGTCTTCTCGCAGACTGCCATGATCTCCGCCTCGCCCCATGAATTCAGAGGTTGGAATTCAATGCGAAGGTCCGATCGAGGGGATTCATAGGGCGGGAAAGATCGTTGGTGACGAAGGCGACGTTGTTACGATGGGAGGCCGGTGGGAGGGGGGTTTGACCCCTTGAAACGTTGGGTCAGGTGGAAAGAACGACCCGGACCTGCGAAATGCCGGGTGGGGCGGGTCTGGGATTCTGTGCGTCCTTTGGGTTGCGGGTAACACAAAGGAGACAGGACAACTGCAGCTCGTAGAGTGCCTGGACGGGAGTGAGCAGAGAAAAGGAATGTACTGTACTCTTGGAAGCTTTTTCTGTTCATCCTCACATAGTTTCTAGTCCAATTCAAAGTGCTATAACTTTTGCATCCAATGTCCAAATTCAATAAATAAAAACTTGTTGGAAATTTTGCGCTCTCTCTTCTAGTTTGTGTGGTAAAATTTTCAGATCAATCCAAGATGTACTGATTTTTTTGTAAGCCAATCAAAGTTTAGAGGTTCAATTTTAGTTTACAAAACTATACTCAATAGGGGTATTAACCCCTAAAGGACCAAATACCGTTTTTTGACAACATAGCAATTTTGGGTAGCTCACTATGACCGGAATTTTTATTTTTGTTCTTTGAAATTTTCACACGAGACATGCTCGAGGAGTAGCTTTAAGGCCCAACAATTTTCATAATTTTTGACTACATGATTAAAAAGTTAATGCATGATATGTCATTTTCATTGGTCGGCAGGCAGGGCAACTAAAAAAACTTCTTTAAAAATCACTTTTTTTCTTAAATAAAAATTTGAAGTTGGTTCTTTAGATTTATATATACATGAGAAGCTTTGAATCATTCCATTTTGATTAATGAGATGAAAGTTATGAGGAGTTTTAGTTTGAGGGTAGTTATGGAATCTCTACTCTAAAATAAACTTTGAAGTCCTTCATTTAACTCAATTTTAAATATTTAAAACTAAAACTAAAAACATTGGGTGTAGATTGTTTACTACAACATTACAACCATTGGGATTGGCATTTTTCAATTTCATATTTAAATTCTTAACAATTTAGTGTTTTGAACATTCTCTACCTCTTTCTACTTACTAGATTTTTCCTATATGTTTTACAATTTCAAATGATCTGAAATTTTTCAAACATGTAGCCAACATGCCTTGAAGAATGAATCCAAAGAGTAACCACCATTTTGGACATTTTTCATACAAATGTGACCTTGTGAAGTGCAGCTGCTCGGATTTTTGCAGGAACAAAAAAAGGATTTTTGTCAATTCAAACGCTATTATCTTGCAATCCACACAGTGAAAATTTCTGAAATTTTTTCCACAACTTCTCAAACTAGTTTAATACAAGATCCTGTAGTTACAATTTTCTAAAAAAGTTTTTTTTCTAAACTTTGGTACTTGTATTAGAAGTAGCAGTTTTGGAGTGGTTTTGGTGAAAACAAAGTCTCTATCCTTTAGGGGTTAAGGGGACCCCAAAATTAAAGGAACTTATTGTAGAAAATTGTAGATGTTTGAAACATGATGTAAAGTAGTGTGCTGTAATTGCAACCCTCTCCTTCAAACCGACCCTATAATTAGTTGTAGAATGGATTGCAGGTGATCCTTGAATGGACCACTTTAGCTATTGAATGCATCAAGGAAAAATTGTTTTTCTATTGCAAGAGCCAATCATTGATCTTGATTTCCTCAAATCACTTTAGAAGTTGCAAGGGGACAGATTTTGGGAGACCTAGGGTCACAAATAGGTACCTACAACAGAAATCTTTGAAAATTCATAACTAATTCAAAAATGCTTCAAAAAATATGAAACCACTTGTGTTACATTCTGCATCTATTTGACTTTCTCTGAAAAATGAGCTAAAAATGTTTTTAATCATACAAACCTATGAAAAAGGCGAATCAGCCCTTAAAGGGTCGCTTTTAGAGCCTACTACCTTACAACCCTATAACATTCAGTAGCAGAAGTCAAGTCTGCCTTCCCTTTGACAGAATGGTGCCGAATATTCAGCATCATCAGTAGCTAATAAACACTCGTCAAAATTTGTCAGAGTGGCAAGGTGGCTACTGCAGACTTGGGGTAAAAAAAATACTACTTTCAATTCTAATAGTGCAGAAAATCTACAGACTCGGAGTATTATAAATTCAAGTGTTGTCAATTCAAATAGTTCACGAAATATGAGTTTTATACAAAATAGCTGTCAAATGATTGAGCCAATGAATTTCAACATTCAAAATTCCTTGCAATGCTTCTTAAGACAAATGTGTTTTGTAACTTAGAATGCAAAGACAACTATTTATATACCTATGGGGTGGTAGGAGGTAAAATAAACAATGTGGGATATGTAAATTAGAATTTGTATTTTCAACCGCTCATAGTGTAATCAAATTAAAGCAACAATTGTGATTGAAGTAGATTTTCAAACCTCATTTAAGCATACTTTTAAAACTTTTAAAAAACAAATTTGAACTGAAAAAAGTTGTGAAATGAAGTTAAGATTTACCTCCAAAAATTCTTTTGGGATTTTGATCCTCCAATCAAAAGTTATGGATAAATTTCAGATAGGGGTTGGAAGGGAATTTGTTTTTGACATTTTCAAACATCCTCTCTGAAATTTGTCCAAAACTTTTGATTGGAGAATCATAATCTCAAATGGATTTTCGGAGATGAAGTTTATCTTAATTTACCAACTTTTCATAGTTCAATTTTTTTTGAAATTTTTTATTATACTATTCCTAAATGAGGTCTGAAATTACACTTCAATCACATTTCCTACTTTTAATTTTAACTATGAGTGGTTGAGAAACTATAAATTATAAATTAACATATCCCACACGGGTTGTTCTAACTCCTACCACCCCATAGGTATATAAGGAGCTTCTCTTGACATTCAACAAATGAAAAGTAAATTATTGTAATGGTCACGTAGAAGACTGCCTTGGTATGCTTATCATGATTCTAGCTTAGATTTTAGGCAAACCAATTTTCCTTGTAAATCATATTTATTTGTATGTTCAGTCTTGAAATTATAGAAAGGAAATGGAGCGCGCCATGAATCTAATGCCGTACTCCCTGTACTGCAGCTTAGATTAATGAGGCGTGGATGAACATCGTGGATGAGGCCTCCAGGGAGGAAAAGGCAGCCTCCCTGAAGGCTACTGAATGTTATACCTATGACACTTCAATGACTATTGATGTACACCATAGGTAGATATTTATATAATATGTAATGTTGATAAATTAATATGGGTCCCAATAATACCTGTATTCAGTGTACATTTTGATGGCTTCAACTTTGGGGGCTTATATCTCCTTCATCCAATGTTCATTTTCAATAAAAATTTATTAGGTTATGTTCCCCTTTTAATCTAGTCTGTAATCACTCCTTTCAAGTGAGGCAGAAAATTTCTCAAATTTGAGCCCTTGAAATTGCAGCCAGACCCATTTCCTAAAATTTTAGGGGTCTTCCTTGAAAATCTCTATTTTTAATATTTTTAATATTTTAATATTTTAATATGCCCACTTGCTAGTTGGTTTACACCAATTCAAAGGTCATGATTTCCAAAAGAAGACTTCTCACTAGAAACAAGGGGGGTTCGGGGGGAGCCTTCTCAATTTTTTGACCCCTCTATTTTTGTGAAAACTAGGCTTTAGAACATCTCTAGAAATTTGGATGTTAACCAATAAATGCCAAAGGCATTTTCAAGCTTCTTGTATTTTGCTCAAAACTAAATATAAAGTCAAAGTTTTGATTTTTTTTATCAATTTAAAAAAAAAATTGTAATGGTATGAATTCAAACTAGACGAGTTATGAATCACATTAAAAAAAATCCATGTAATATTACTTATAGAATATAGATTGAAAGATTATAATATTTGATCAAGTGGATGTTAAAATTGTAAAAGTAATTTAATCAAAGGATATAACATGCACACCATTGCTAATTTATGAATCCTGAATCCCTAAAGTTCTTTGACTATGTTATCACCAAAAACACTCAAAAACTGTCATTTCTAGTACAAGTACCAAATATTTGAAAAATAAACATTTTTGAACACATGTAACCATTAGATCTTGTAGTACACTGGTTTGATAAGATGTGGAAAAAAATTCAAAAATTCCCATCGTACAGATTGTAAGATATTAGTGTTTGAAGTGACAGAAGTCCTTGTTTTGCCCTGCAAAAAATCGGACAATTGCACTTTACAAGGTCACAAAATGTTTGTATAAAAAAAATGTCCATAATGGTGGTTCTTCTTTGGATTTATTCTTCAAAGCAAATTGGCTACACACTTGAAAATTATGAGATCATTTGAAATTGTACAACATATAGAATTGAAAAAAATAGTAAGCAAGAAAAAAATAGAGAATGATTCAAAATACTAAATTATTAAAAATTTGGTTATGAAATTGACAAATGCCATTACCAATTGGTTGCAATGTTGTAATAAACAATCTACATCCTATGATTTTATTTTTTTCAAAAAATATTGAAAATTGAGTAAAATAAAGGACTTCAAAGTTTATTTTAGAATAAAGAACCCATAACTACCTACAAACTAAAACTCCTCATAATTTTTGACTCCTTGATCAAAATGGAATGATTCAAAGCTTTCTATGTATATATAAATCTAAAAAATCATTTTCAAATTTTTGTTTCTGAAAAATGTTGATCTTTTTTAATCTGCCTGGACTATTTGATTTGAGAAATAAACTACATATTAGGCTAAACTTTTGACTCATATTTCTAAATGTCCTGAATTATAGTGCACATGAAAGATACTCCTCATCTACACTTTCTATTAAAGTTTGGGCCACTTACATAGATATCTCTAGTCACATGTACTTGCCCAAATTTTCTATATTGACAAAAAATGCAGTTTGGTCTTTCAGGGGTTAAAGTCTATTCAACATTTTTTTTAAATGTACTTTCAAGGTGTTTTTTCTCCAAGATCTGGGGTTTTTGAAGCTTATCTTCTAGGGCCTTTAATACTAAAAAATCAAGATTTGCATTGGGCACCCTAGCACTAAATCTTCAATAGAAAAAATATAAACAATTGTTTTTTAAATTGGATTCTTTATGCTTAAAATAAACCTTAAAAGGTAAAAAAATTATAAAAACAATACCCAATCACAAATCCCTAGGCACATTTTATTCTTCTTCCAAAGATTGAAATGTAACAAGATGTTGAATGGTAAAATATTGTTGTGGATATAGCTCTATTCATGGCATTTCCCCACAATAACCATTGATGGCAATGTCTATTCACATGATTTTTTTGCCATGTGGAAACCATCTCAAGTTCATCCATTGTTAAGTTCAATATCCTTTTCTTTTTCAACTTTGTCAATCAACATTGATTCCAAGACTTTGTTGTTGTAGTAACATTTGCCAAAAAATAAGCACAAATCCACCATTCCACTAAAGCAAATAGCCATCCATTGTTTTTTGAATTGTGAATGTAAATTTAATGATGTCTAGATGTTTTATTGGATATGAAAAGTCTCAACTATAATTTATTGCCATTTGCCCTTTCGTTGTCTAGCTTTAGCTTCAGTGACTTCCTTGCAAAATTCAAAGATGGTCATTAGGATAGTTGACATTCTAGTCATCTGCACCTTATGCACTTTCTTGTATCCGGCTTCCAAAATGTATCATGACATTGATATCACTTCCACCATCTACAAAAGTCAATCTATAGTACCTCTTGTGCACTACTCCACAATTGCCTTCTCCAATGTGTTTTTCCATGGAACTTGTTTATAGCCTGAGGAGTTCACTCAGAGTGTCCATTAGAAACTACGTGTGTCCAAATTTTAGAGCCCCTATATTATGTCCCAAAACTTAAAGAGAAATTTTAAAATTTAATTTTTTTCTTAAAAACAAAAACAAAAAAATAAATTAAAAAATGTTTTTTCGATACTTCTCTAAGTTTAGAGTAGATTCTAACTCCCTTTCAGAAATCCTTGCTCAAGATAGATAGTAAGAGTTTAATTTCGGCAATCAAAGTCTAATTTTGACAACCAGAGTCTAATTTTGAAATCAGAGTTTCACCTAATGATACAAAAGACCAAAATCAGCCCCCAGCAACCTCATTTAGTTCCCACAACAACCAAAATTCGACCAAGCAGTGTTGACAACAAAACTGTGAGCTTCAACTGCATGCTAGAAAAAATATTTTAGATATACATGCTATTTCTGGTAGCTTTGCTCCCAACTTGAATACAACATAAACTCGCACTTATCTCCAATCTCTCTAGAAGACAATATCTAGCACACAATTGATACTATGAATTTCATGTACAAAGATTGTTAAATGCAAGAAGAAAGCTTGTTGCATTGGACGCCAGCTTCTCTTGCCCATAAAATCGTTTTTGGAGTAAATTTTTGAAAAAAAATTCCCAGGAGGTGGTAATCCTCACCTGTATCCATGCCAACCAACCAACAGTTAGTGTGCCAATAGACGTATACGAGGTATCTGCAAGTTACCACAACTTGTTATCATTTATTCACCAGAGAAAACTTTATCAATCAGACTCCTAGATCTAATGCAAATAAATTGTTCACAAAACTATTGCCATAATTTTGCTACAAAATCCACCACATGTTGGTCGCTGTTATGAGAACCCAACACCATTTCGTCACCCAATGTTTGAGTAACCCACTTGACTATACTAGAGCTTAGCAACCAAATGGACGTTTGGTTTGGTTTGTGTTGCATAAACTTGAAAAAGTTATGTAACTCCCGCCAAGATGTTTGAACTTAGCCTGGTAAAGGCCAGCTCGAAATTGCACAAAAGTTACTGTTGGTTCAGCCCACATCTTGTTGGCATCCTTAAAATAGCTCTAAATGGCATTGTTAAAGCCTCTGTCCACCATGCCGTCAATTATTTCGAAATTTGACAACACAATTGTCTCAGGAGAGATCCAGTTGTGATATCACTTGCCAAATTCACTTATTAGTGAGAGCAATGTGTCAGCAACTAATGCTAGATTGTTTCTAGTCAGATCAAGATGGTGTAAAATTTGTAAATTATTTTTTGTAATAAATCTCAGATTCTGAACAAGCTCTAGATGTATAACACTTATATAAATCCACATTTAGTGTGGAAGAATATGTCATTATAATCTATGTATTGTAACAACGGTAGACTTTTTATAAAAACCTAGGAGTATAACCTTGGAATTTGAGTCTAAAAATAAATATATTATATTATATTATATTATATATATATATATATATATATATATATATATATATATATATATATATATATGAGTAGATTTTTCTACTTTAAAAGCTTTTGTTTTGAATTATTGATATTTTTATTTGTTAGTTATAATTAGTTACAAATTTTTTAAGTAAAGAATACACTGTAGAGCTGAAAATAACTTTCACACCCCTATTATATAAGAAAAAATTGTCTAAAAAATGAAAAAAATTGCTAAAAATAACTCTCTTGTGAAAGTTTATTTTTCTTGAATAATGATGCAATGGTCATCGAAATGCATTCACTATAAATATTTGAGTTGAAAACATGCCATTTTAATTCATTTTTCAACCTATTCTAGAAATCATTTCATATGTTATTTGAGTTCGGAATTTTTGGCAATAGAAACCTATAGGTTGAAATTATAGTTTATTAAAAAATAAATAGGGGGCCAAAAAATCACTTGAACACACGTGGTTTGTTATAGATACACTAAGTGATCTCCCCGTGGTTTATAAAGTGAATGAAAATACTTTTGAGACTCCATCTAAACCACCCATAATTTTGTATTTACTTTCCACTCTATGACAATTGGATTAGGAGAATCAATTTTTTAATTTTTTTAGTAATTGAAGGTTATATAATAATTCTTTTTAAAAGCAATATTATAGTGGAGACTTCAATTGAAAATTTATAAATACATTTTTAAAAACTAATGTTTTAATTGATTTATTTTTAAATACAACCCTTTGTACATGTAAGCTAAAATACTATCAAATTGAGATTTTTATGGTTTTCTTGAATTCCTAAATTAAACTTTGTAGAATGCATAATTTAAAGTATTTTATAAATATCTAATTCATTACTTTATAAATTTTAAAATTTCACTTTGCTCGTTTTCAATCTTTAAATTTATAAATTAGTTTTATTTAGAAAAAATAAAATAAAATAAATTTCTAAATATCATATATTATTAAATGAGTAATTTATGTTTGACTAAATTACTAGTAACACCAAAAATCATCTCAAATTTTAAAATGCCACAAAGGTATAGGGATAAATATTACTTTTTGGATGTGTTGAATTTTAGGGATTCCATCCAACAATTGTATTGTAACTAGCCTACATTGCTTCTTGGAAGCCCATAGTAGATACTAAATTGCATGTTAAAAATAAAAATAGACAAATATACGATCAATGACCAAGAAATTAGCAAAAGGGAAGGAAAAGAGGAGCTATAAAAAATCCAAAAAGCCTTTATTGCTTTCAAAACAAGGGAGTTGATAACTCCCACATTATTTTATCCTTGAAGGCTACACATCTCCAAATAGATGCGCCCTAGTCAACCACAACTGTAACTTTTAGAATAACCACTTTAGGTATATGTTCCAAACTAACAAAATGAAGCTTGACAAATTTGGGCTCTACTCCCCTTTCAAAATAAAAAAATGAAAAAAATGAAATAATCATTGCAATTACAAGCTCCAAGAGTCCAAGTATTAAAAATCAAATTACACAATACTATATATCATGATGTAGAACAAGGTTGGCAAAAAATAAATGCCAAAAATTTTAGTAAAATTATTTTTTTATAAACAAAAACTTTGTATGGTAAAAAAAGAATATTAGAAAAATATATATTTTTAGCATTTTTCAAAACTTGTTTTTTGAAAAAAAAATATTTGGTAGAAAAGTGCTAATTATGCCCTATACTTTTGATAATTTTCCATTTGAGTTTTCTTCTTTTTAAATACTATTTGCACTGCATATGTGAAGCCTTTTTTTTTTGACAAGGGGAAACAAATGGACTATTCCTATTGATAAGAAAATAGAATATAGAACCAAAGGACAAGTCATAGATGATAATTTTTTGCTTTTCAACAATTCAATAAAACTAAACTAACAAACAACTAAACACAACGATACAAGCCAACAACCCACCAAGTTGCCATGTTGAACCAATGGAAAGAAGCTTCAGAGGCCACATGCCTATCAAAATCAAAGACCACACCAATAAGGTAATGACAATCAAACTGTAACTAATGGGATGGATCTTGCATTATGTGAAGGTGCCAATCTTAGGGAGAGCCAAGTCCCATCGCATATATGCAGAGGCTTAGAGATTTCATGTTAATCTATAAATTAAAATATGCCATTATAATTTGTTGCAGTAGAGTACATGCTTGAATGTAATGATAAGAAATATTCCTTGTTTTTACTACAAATCTATTCATATAATACTTTTGTAACCACTCTAGGGCAAACATTTTAGTCCCTTTGGTCCTATATGGGACAAAGTGGATTTTGGGCATGTTTGTATGGTCTCAATATTCATCAAGATTTCTTAAAAAAAATTGTGAAGCTAAAAATATATTAGCTTTCTAGAAATATAATATTTATTTCAGTCAATGCTTAGGAGCAAAATTTATGGCATAATAAGACGAAAATGGGGATTGGTGGGCAAAACTAAAAATATCACAAAAAATCAAGATAAAGAATTAAAAATAAATTCCTCAAATTTTGTCTACATGTGAAGCTTCAATTCATTCTATTTGGATCAGTGATGAGAAAATTATGAACAATCTTCTTTCTTAGACAATCAAAGCATCATTTTGAAAAAATAACTTGTAGAATTCATTCTTGAATGCATTTTTTACACTTAAAAAAAAATTTATTTGATAGGGTTAAGTTTGCTTATTAGAACAATCTTACTATTAGGATTATTGATTTATAACTCCATCTTAGAGCTCCTAATGATTTAGTTTCTCATTCAATCTTGAATCTAATTCTACTTAAGAATTTAAAAAAGAATAAAAATCAACTGTGTGTCTTTTGAAAAATTTCCTAGATTTTCAACTTATAAATATAATAAAAAAATTCTGATTCAAAGTCCATAGGACAAATAAAATTCCATGAAAGGTAGTCACAATCATCTAAAATTGCAACCTTATAGCTTTCAAAAAAACTAGCTTTCAAAAAATCTTTTTTTCCAACTTAAATGTTGATATCTTCCAATTTGTACGGTCAAACTTCATGAAATGTTTACCATATAATTTGAGACAAGTGAAGTACAAGATATTGTGGTTAGATTCTAAACAAAATATTTTCCCTTTTTCTTGGATGAATGTCGCAGAAATGGTAGTCCTCAGTGGTTATTGACCAAAAAAATGACCTTAGAATTGCAAGGACTAAATTTTTGCTTCTACTAATGTAAATAGAATGTTAAAAAAAATTATTTCACACTACAAGCTTACATTTGTGCAAATTTCAATTGCTAGCAATAGAAATCAACCTTCTCTAATTTTTTTTTGGGGGGAGAATCCTATGGTGACTTGAATGTGTGAGGCCCAAGAAAAGTCAAGCTTTCTCATAGGATGTCCTTGTTTTGTAGCATCAATGCCTTGACTAGGTGTCCATGCCCATCTGAGTTTACTCCAACCACCTCAAATCCCAATCTCTTAGAAAACCTCTTCCATGGGAACTTGTTGCCCTTGTGTCTGCGTCCAACGCTATTTGATTATAGAAAGGTTGTGGATCCTTCCTAAAGGCAGATTGCAGATTCAAACGTTATGCAAGTCAAACATGGAATTTACCAATGTAAATGGAAAACCTTTACATCTAGGCACAAAGGTAATCCAAAGTTAATTTAAGAAAATAAATTATAATGTGTTTTGTTTAAACCCTATGCACCCACAATGTCCCTTTCATCCATTTAAATTGAGATTTAAATAGCAAACCCTTGTATGTAGATACAAAAGTAATCTAAGATTATGCAATAAAACAAAACGTGATTGATGTGAATCCTATGAAACTTCAATGTTCAACTCACCAATGTAAATGATAAACATAGACACAAAAGTAATCCCAAATAAATTTAGAAAAACAAAGTAAATTTATTTGATATGATTTTCATACAAGGCAAATGTTCAATTCATCAATTAGAATGGCAAACTTTTATATAGGTGGTTGCAAAAAACACTTGTTCTATTTTTTTGTCCCCTTAGCTTTGGGTGGGTTTTTTTTACTATAATTTGTGAAGTGTACGTCCAATGTACATGAAATTTGAAATGAAGGTACATGTGATAATTGTAGACATTGAATAATTTTTTGCACTTTTTGTTGAAAATTATTTTTAAAGAGCCTCCGGTTGGATTCTTGTTTTGTCATTTAGGAGATTAGTAGTCCTATTTTTTTACCAAGAATATGCAAATTTGGAACAAAAAAATGGATAAATAGGTGTTGTAGTAAGATTTTATGCAATGATGACAAGATTTTATGCAAATTTTGACACGTGCAGGGTGCACTTGGGCTAAAAGTGTGCATCTTTTGTACAAAAACTGGAATGAAAAAAAAAATCTTTTTAGAAGTATTGGTACAATTCAAGCAAGTTGAAATATAGGAAAATGTCTATTTTTAATTTTAATTTTATGATTTCTTTGAAATTATTAAAAATCAGAATGTTCATATATCCATTTTTTAGCTAATTTTTGGTCTCCTAGTTCTATAGTACTCCGCTACAGTCAATAGCAGTGTATGGTACTGTTGAATAGATCCCACTAATTTTTTTAATGACTTTTCAATGATTTTTAATATATTAGTTAATATTATTTAATTAATTTTCATAATTTGTATTGCATTGCTCTTGCATAGTACTTGCAATAATCATAGCAGTGGCAGTCCTATGGTCAAAAATGATATTTTTTAAAACAAACTTTTATGGCAACTAGGGCAACTTCGGATAGCTTTTGTAGAACTCCTCCTTTACTTTTGAAATTTGGCAGGTATGTAATTTATATAATATAAGATGCAAATGTCAAAAAAATAACCATGTGTAGCATAAATATCTCACTCTAGGTGAGGAATTAAAGGATGTTGGCCTTGTCATGCAAGGTCAAAAAAACATTTTTTTTTTAATGTTATAATTTTTCAATCCATGTGGTCAAAGTTTCTGAAATTTTTTCCACACATTCCCTTAATATTCTAGTACAAATTGATATGGTTTAGTTTTTGAAAAAAAAAAAATTCATTTTTTTCTTGCTATTCTAAAAAGTGTCAATTTTTTACAGTTTTTGCCTAAAATGCTTCAGTCTTTTAGGGGTTTAAGAAAAAGAAAATAATATGGTTGTATCGATACACACAAATTTCAAGAAAGAAATAAAAACAAAATATAAAGAATGTGGTTGATGTGAATCATATAAAACCCAGTATTCATTTTACCAATTTAAATGGGGAACCTTTGAATCTAAACAAAAGAATTATCCATAGTTTAAAAAAATACAAAATGTGGTTGATGTGAATCCTTGCGCAACTTCATTGTTGAGTTCAATAATTTAAATGGCAAATCCTTGTACCTATCCACATTCCTACAAAAGTGACCCAAAGTTAAGATTCTGAAAATGCTGAATTCACAACATTCAAACCTAAAATACAAAGTCATTCTCTAACAAGGTCATCTTCATCATGTTGCATTGTAACTTGTGACAATGGAGGATTCTTGTCAAACTCATTTACACTCTATAATACATCAAATTTCAAAGATGGCTATTATTCTAAATGATGAATTAAAAAGGTGTACAAATTCCAGCTATCAACAATAGAATTTAGCATTGTTTGACTTTAGGAAAAGAATCCTATGGTAAATTGAATGTACGAGGTCTAAAATAAAGTCAAGCTCGCACACAAGTTGTGCCTTGCCCATGTGTCTTAACCCATTCTAGTACACCTAATCCGCCTCAAATTCCAACTTGTTGGAAACCTCTTCCAAGGGAAATTAGCAACCTTTCGTTCACAGCCATGGCCATTTATTGTAGAAAGGTAATTGGTTCCTCAAAAGGGGGATTGTCAATTTGAATAGTAAGTAACCAAATATTAAATTCACTAGTGTAAATGGAAAACCCTTGCACAATTACAATTGCACAAAATACTTGTCTTTTTGTCTCTTTGGCCTCAAATGGGTGTTCTTTTGCTCATAATTTTTGCATTGTATGTCAATTTTATATAAAATTTGAAATAAAGGTACATGTAGTAGCTATATAATATTGGTTAATTTTTTCTAATTTAAAAAAAATTAATTTAATATTTTAAAATAGTCCCTGATTGGATGTCTATTTTTTTCATTTAGGTGGATTTTGGACCTATTAAAGCCTTAAAAATAAAAATTTCAAGGTAAAAATTGGGACATAAGGACTCTTACTAAATTTACACAATCTTGTAAAGATGTTTTCTAAAAATAATAAAGTGTTTCCCTTTGAACCTTTTACATATACTCAAAGTGCGTTACCTTTGTGGAATTGCAGAGAATACAATTTTTTTTTCCTCAAAGATGAAAATAGTTGAGAAGAAGCACCTTCAAGTTACATAATTTTCAAATTTTTATTTATTTTTCAAATTTTTTCAATACTTTCAAAAAATCAAACATCAAAGTATCCATTTTTTTAGTATTTGTCATTGCTCTTTTTTTGTTTATAACTTATACCAACAAATTATTTTGAATGCTTTACAAATTATCTATATTTTACTTCATTTTAAAATTTTCATTCCAAAAGTCATAGTACTTACTAAAATAGGTCATTTTGAGACAAACACAATAGGTGTATCTTACAACGACCTTGCATAGTTACATCTAGGCACAAATACAATCCAAAGTTAATTTTAAAAAATGATTATGTGGTTGCTATAAATCCTATGCAACATTATAATCCCAATATTCCATTTAACCATTTGAATAGCAAACCATTATACGATTGTACGTAGACACAAAAATAATCCAAAATTTTTCAATAAAATAAAACATGGTTACCTTAACCCTATGTAACCCCAATGTTCAAGTGTTCAACTGACCAATTCAAGTGTTTTGTGTATGTTTTAGTTAATAAATTTTTTTTATTGTATTCATTGTACAAGAATGGTTTAAACATTAGAAGTTTATAGAATGCAGGATGACGGAAGTCTTAACCCCTCCTAAGTCCTAAGCCCTAATTTAGAGCTCAAATTTTAAGTCCAAGAGTTAAAGGTGCACTTGGAGGGATGAGTTTCAATAGGTTGATCACAAACTTTTAGTTGTAGGTTGCAAGCAAACAATTAAGGTATATGTGTTTGGAGAGTAGATATTGTGGCATAGATACATTAGTACAAAAGCAATCATTGATTGTCCATTATGTCTACATTGAGGTTTTGACAAGCATCCCCACCTTGTTTTCAAATTTCCCCTAAATCGCAGAGTTAGTGCCTAGCTTTTGCAATCCACATTTCAATTTATTTGTTTTCAAATCCTATCATGGCATTTGTGCCTCGGTTGGTATGGGTTACCAGCCTATCACAACGTCCATACCCTAGTCCTTAAATCACTACCCTTAATATCTGTTTATGTACACCTCTATTCTAACGTGGAATCCTACATCTATAGCCTTTATGTCATGAAATTGGAAAAAAAAAATTATAATTAAAAAAAAAATTTACTTTGAAAAGTCTCAAGCCCTAGAAATCCAAAGTTGGTCAAACCACCTATCCCATTCCATCTAATTTGTCCACCCGATAGACACATTTAGTAACCCTAACGTATTCAATGTGACAACCCTAATAATATGCACATGCATATTCCAATTGAATTTATTTTATTATTCTATGAGTCCATATTTTTGCCTTTGAATATACTTAAAGAATTAATAGTGCAACATTGAGGTGGTTGGAAAACAGCCTTCAGATGACTTTTGTAATCCAAGACAATTAAAAATACTAGTTTGTCTTTTAAACATTTTTATTGGAATTGTTTAAAAGCACATTTAGTGAATGTTGTTGGATGTTTCCTCATGATAGTAATATTGTTGACTTTTCCACATAAGAAGATGCTTAATCCTTGGGTCACTAGGTAGAATATTTTGACAACTTCCAGCTCTTCATCCTTGATTCAAATTTTAAAAATAAATTTAGGATTAAAAAAGCATTTAGGAATGACATGAAGCTCATCAAATCTAGTGCCTACACTCTACACCAATATAAAAAAATTTAAAATTTATAAAATTCAATATTTTATTGCAATTTTGAATTTGGACCTATGACCATGATCTTCTAATTTCCAAATTTTAGAATGATACTGTAACTTGATTTGCACCATCGTAATCTTCACTAAAACAATTCAACCATGTAGAAAATTTCCAAAATTCAAGCATAATTTGTATTTGATATGAATTTTTCTCAAGGTATTTTTCTTACTTTTTACTCAAAAATTCACAATAATTTCAAACTTTCACAAAAGAACTCAAAGAAAACATGTGATTATAGAGTTCTTTGAAAAATAAACTAAAAAAATTCATTCATATATAATTGTTGCAAAATGGAAGCTAGTAAGGTAGAAGGTTCTAAAAGTGTAGAGACTCTAAAATCACCCACCTCCTCAAATGTACACTATTTGTACATGTTTCTTTTTCATAGCCTTCAGCAATGAGATTTTAGAGCCCTATGCCATTTTAACTTCAAAATTTCATAACTAATTCCACAAAGGTCTAAAAAATATGAAATGACTTGGGTTAGATGCCAATTCCACTTGTCTTTACAGTAAAATTCACTGAAAAATATTTCAAGAAGCTTCACCTCCCCGAAATTCAGTTTCAGCTCTTAAATCGGTGATTTATGGACCTCCTACTTTTTACAGAGTGAAGGACATTCGAGTTTGATGAAGCTTAATGCCTGTGCAGTTCACCAATATTCTTGGGTTGGAGTGTCCCATTCAACTCAAATATTACAGCTCCTGAATGCTGTTAGTGGGTCACTTCTTCCCAAAACAATTGTTTACTTTCTCTGACTACAAAACGAAAAGCCGCTCGGAGGTGATTTGGCGTAGACCAACTCTCATTACAGACATCGAAGTTTGGGCACCTAACAAATTGGACTTTGAATTGGCCACAATTGAAGCACATTTCCTGATTCCATGTCGCAGATAGAGAAGAAACTTCAAGGGAAGGGTAACCGCAAAGATAAGAGAACTCAAAATGGGGAGTTCTGGAATTTTTGGACTGTCGTCCGCACTTTCAAAGTTTCAAATTGTGTGGCTAGGCGGCATTTACAAAAGGCCACAAGCAGAGCATGTTGTTCTTGCAGCCCAAGTTAAGGAAGCTGGGAGAAGACTCGGACTTCAGGTGACCCAATTACGAAGACCATGACAACAATTTCGTTACATAAGCAGAATTTCACTACTAACAGACTTTAATTTTGCACCTTTTAGATGCACAGTCTGAGACATATATCTAGATTGAATCATGCAGTGGTGGAATGTAATCTCCTCTTTCGCCACTTACTCGCACCCTGCCAGTGGAATCAATTGCTGCCAATTACACTTTTAGGCCGACCCAAAGCTCACTTAGCATCAATTCCGTAAAATTGGTGGTACGCATTCCATGCTGCATTTTGACAGGAGCATTAGCTTGTTGTGCCGACAGATAAGCACATTAGTATGCAATTTGCATTTCATGAATCGACAACATTGTGCACCGCATTAATTTCATAAATCCACAACATTATCTTCTTCTTTCTAGCTTGAGGGTCGACATGGTAATTTCAATGGCGTTACAGTGCCACATTAACGACGTTGCTGTTACATGAAAGCCGGCCCTGAAGGCAACCAGAGCAGAATATTTAAGAATGACTTCGTCAAAAGCACGGAATGTGTCGAGAACTGTGACCAACGTTGTTGTCGCCGAGAATCCTTGAAACAGAAATCAGGAGAAACAGACTGGAGCGGAAGAAAGAGAAGATTTTAAAGGCATGATCCGAATGTGTCAAAGTACGAGCAAAGATGGATTCTCCTCTATATTTATATCACGTTGAAATCGTGACAGCGGGAGTCCTGTCCACGCTGACTAGCTTTGTGTAGGCGTGGACGTACTTTGACTGCTTTCTTGACAAAGTTTACTTTAACTGTGCGTGTATGTGGAATCTACAAATAGCCAGACTCATACTCCGTACGTATCTCACTGAGAAGTAGAATAGTGGATTGGTGATTTAGGACATCACCACCCGGCTTATATTTTGAGGCCAGTTTTTAGTTTGAAAATGGGTGGAACATCCACTTTCCAGACTGTGAAAAAGTGAAAAAGTGAGCAGCTTAAAAGTTTACAGTGTTGAGAGCATGACCACCCTTACTTGCTAAACTTGGCATGCTCAAATTTTCCATCTAATTTTGAAGGGCCCTCAATTTCCTTGTCCTTCACCCTTGCTCACTAAATACGACCTATAAATTGTCGAGTGACCACTCATCAAGTAGACTAAAGGATAAAGTAACTAAACATAGGATGAATGGTGATTTCAAGGGCCATTCTTTGTCACGCTAAGATTGAGTCTCAAGAGAATATTATAAAGGGCCCATAGCACTTTTCGTCCACATTTGAAGAGTATCAAGCCCCTAACATGTAAGGGTGGCCATGCTTTGAAGATGGGAGGAAAAATAATTCAATCTTTGTGAAAGCTTATATCACTATAAAATCCAAATCAAATATGGTCTGAACTCTAAAGGTTCTCAAAATTCTAAATCATAGTTGGGTAACCAAGACCAAAAATATGAGATTGATGTTCCAAATTCTGAAAAACGTTGAAAAATGCTAAAGGTTCTAAATTTTTTACTCCCACAAGGTCATCCATTTTGCAAGCCCAGTGGAGACGCTCTATTGTACAAAAAAAATTCACTGGCATGGTGATCAATCCGGCCTTGTATTGCACTACCACAATACAAATGTATACTTGAATTAGAAGAGTAACGTTGATATTAGACCATTGTGAATAAAGAGTCTATTTAGTTAGTTCTACTGAACATCTATTATGTTATAATGATGGTAGGTACATGTAGAACCTCTCTTACTGGATACTCCCTTAGTGCATAATATGCAATAAGAGAGTTTGGAGATAGTAGGTGGGCATAGTGCACCTCATTCAAGACAGAAAGACACATCATCATGAGGATTCAAGATGGAAAGACATGTGGTCTGTGTACTCTCTAAATGCATAATCCTCTCTTAGTGCATAAATCCCAACACCATGCACTAAGAGAGGTTCTACTTGTATTTGAATACTATGAAACTTTTAAGAATGTTCAAATGTTCTGAAACATAGATGCATGCCAGCCCTAGATTTTAGACCATTGTGTAGATACATGTCACAGTTTTGGGTGCAATAATCGAGCCACTTTTATTGAAATTGACTCTATGTACAGTATATGGATGTAAAAAACAAAGACGACTGTTCTGCTACAATAAGAAAACCAAAACCGAAAGCTCCTCCGCGTGCCAAAAACAACAAGAAGATCCTCAACATGTACCATAATTAGGTTCCACCACAAAACTCGAGATTTGAGTAACCTAAGTTTAGTACTCCGTACATAACATAACGCCAACCTCACAAAACGTGGCAACCCCTGTGATGTCCTGGATTGACTCAAGTAAAAGTCTTTATCGAAGCTTCGGAATTTTGAATATTCAAGAAGAGTACCAAGTGATGGTGACGTCGCTAATGAGAAACTTTCGCATGTATTTTTGGTCCTACCTGACCTGGGAAACTGCTGTTGCTCGCAAGCGAAAGATCCGAGTTCTCGGCCGGAATTACTGGATTGTCATCAGAGCGGCACAGAACTCGGTTATCGGAGCTTAATAAGAAGCTAACTTGATCAGAGTGTGCATGACCACCTCTTCATTTGAAAATTCAAATAGCAACAAGTATTGATTCCTTATTCATTTCTTTTCGTTTCTTTTATTCATTTCCTAAGCAATTTTCCTGACAAATTCAAGCATACAGTGATCCCATCGAGCGAGAATTCGTGGAGAAGATTCTGTTCATCAATTTGGATTCTCCCCCAGAACATGTGTATTTTCTGTCCCTTCCACCCATTTCGGGAGTCAAGTTTTCAAGTCGAGACTCGGGTTTAGCCATAAAGTGAGCTAAAGTGTGCGACGCAACTGAAGATTTATTGAAATTGGTTTCCAATTATTGACGCTTTCTTAACGGGAACCTTGATTCCACCACACCACGTACACCCCTGATCTCGTCATTGCCACCAGTTGGTCAGTCGGGTTCTCTTCCCCATTTCGATGCAATTGGCTCGCCTTCGACCTATAGCTACGTACTGCAAGCTCAATCAAACTCCCGTTGTATTCCATGTTGACACAAAAAGAAACGATTGTTATGGCTATAGCTAGGTCGATCTCTCTTCACACCCTCTACAATCATCATACCTCTACCGCGATGTTTCTAACCTAGCTCAACCTCCCTTTAGACTAGCTTTGCTCCTCTTCTAGATAGAATTACTTTTCCAAGGCAATAGCAAATTAAAGGCTGGTGATCAACTGAGTGAAGAGGAACTCTGAATGTGGGGTAGTTATACTAATTACGTGTTTTAAATATGCACAGCGGTGTATAGCAACTGCGACTCTCAGATAGATTCTACGACACTCAGAACGTAGTCTTGATGTTAGACACTCGGTGCGAGACATTATTTACAATCTATAGCTTCAATTTTGGTATATAGATTCGATTCAGACCAAAATTGTGACACCCAACTGCTCAAATCACTAGAACTGCTACAGATACCCGTTTCCCGTTTCAGTGATCGAAAACGGCTATACCCGTGACTTTTTGTAAACACGACTCAGTATTCGTACGTTTCGATCAGAGGTTGTGATCGATCGATCGATCGACTAGCTTTTACGTGATCATGCAAATGATGGATCCCCGCAGGAAAAGCCTCAGCGACGTTCCCGAGTCCAGCGAGCTACCATCCATTCTGGAGCGCAGTCCACTCCTAGACCGCCGCGCTTCCAAATCAGTCTCCGTCTTCCACCTCCACAAACAACCCTCCCGCACCACCAACACCAACACCAACACCAACCCCTTCAACACCAACAAACTCACACCACTGAAGACGATCTCCGAAAGAGCGTCACCATCGATCTCGCGCTCACGATCAGCCCCGTTCAATCGATACCCCCCGATTGCTAGTCCACACGTATTCTACCGATGTGGCAGTACTGCTGTTGATCATGCGCAGTTCCGGTCGAGTCCGCAGTACCGAGTGAACCCCGTGGTGAAGTTCGATGAGCGCTTGTTGCCGGAGCGGATGAATTATGGGATTGCGGGGTATAATACGAGTCGGAGGGTAAAGAGTGGGGTGGTGATGAGGGTGAAGCCGAGGAGTGTGCCTGTGTTGAGGTTGTGGACGAGGAGGTTGCGGGTGAGGATGATAAGGGTGGGAGTGAGGCGTGCGTGTTCGAGGTTGATGATGCGGTTTCGAAGACTGCGGTAGGGAGCTGGAGACTTGAAGGCCCTGCAATCTGGAGTCTTTGGTAATACAACGTGCCTTGCTTGCAGTTTGATCCTTTTCTGGTTTGGCAGTTCGTTTGATCGAGGGAAGAGACACGTACTGTGCAGCTTTCGTTGTTGAGTTTCAGTCAGTGGAGGTTGTGAATCTGCTTGCGAACAGAGATCCGGAGAATTATATATTGTGTGCTGGCCGCGCACTGCTTTTTCCTCACATTTCCAGCCCTTGCTTGAATCCGATCCTTTTCGTTTTCTGCAATTTGGTGGATGAGAACTTCCGAGGAAACTGCTTGTGCAGCTTTCGTTGTTGATCGAGTTTCATTCTCGGTTTCATTCTGTTCTGAAGTACTGGAGATTAATATCGATCTCTGCTCGTTAATTTGCTAACAGGAAGAATTTGTGATGGGCACTGGTTTTTCCATACCTTGCTTGAATCCGATTCGATTCTTCTCTTTTTTTGAAACTAGTTCAGAGAGAACTGCTGAAAGTACTATGTAGCTAGCGTTCGTTGTTGCGTTCCGTTCAGTAATGAAGTAGTTGAGATTTTCGATCTCTGATCGTTTGCAAACAGGGAGTACTTGTGCTGACACTGGTTTTTCCTGATATTTCCTGATATTTCCATACCTTGCTTGAATCCGATCCTTTTCGATTGTGCGCTTTGTTTGAAGATAACTTCTCAGGAACTTGTGCAGCTTTCGTTGCTGAATTTCAATCCGTTCTGAAGTTATAAAAAAACAATTTCGTTAAAGTGGCGCAAAGGACCTTCTAGAAAGGACAGAAAGTGAAATGAATAAGGTACAAGCCGGGTGGGGGATGTGGGTACAAATCCTAGCTTAGAGGTGCACAACATTTTGTTATGATGAAATGCAACTGGGGGTATCACACACTACGGGCACCCCCCTGTCGAATATATAATCCAGTAAAAAATAGTATAAAATGTATACATATTGGTACAAAATGTATGAAATTGGTACTAAATTGAGTCAAAACCTCATTTATACCAAAATCCAGTGTTGGCCCATTTGAATCAAAAGGTCTTTTTGTAGATTCTCAAATTTAAAATAAATAATAAATAATTTAAAGACAAAATCTGGCTCTCGTACTAAAATCACACATTTGCTAAGATATTTTCTTATATAGGTCCTAAAACACTAATTAAGTGCCTAGTCTAAGTACCTAAATATTAAAGCATTGGATTAAGCTCTTTGAATTGTAAGAATGAAACCTCAAACTAGGCAAAAAAGAACTACAACAATGCTAAACATGAATCTATGACAGTAGAAACATTTAATGTTTGTACTCCATACATTCAACTAATAGATTAAATTCACTTTTGTTATGCAATTATCAATGTATGCAAAATATAAGATTCCGATCCATTTTTAAATTTATTTTTAAGTCACAAAATCTATAGGAATATTGACTCCAAACTTTCCTCTTGTGCAAACATTTTGCCTTGACTACGATTTTAGACAATTGACCATAGTGTGCTTTTATCTTGGGAGGGGAATATGGGTGGATATCATAAGCTTATAGAGTTAGAGGTGCACAATGAGACAAATAATGTTGTGATGAAATGCAATTTGCATATGAATTTGCATAATATTGGCACAAGCTTATGTGAATTACTGTCAAAATGAAGATTGGAATACCGCCAATCAATCAGAAATTTTATCGTTACTAGCTTGAGATTATCGATCTCTGCTCCTTTGCTAACAGGTAGAATTTGCGCTGGCCACTGATTTTGCCTGATGGGCGACTTTTCCCTCATCTCCATTCTTAGTGCAAAATCATACATCTAGGAAACTTCAATCCGATGTTGACATCTGGAAGGGAAACATCTCCCGGTGTCAATATCTTAAGTTTGTAAACAGGGTACTCTGTTTCATATGTAGTACAACCTATTATCGTTAGATATGGTTCATTATAAACATCAATTTTGGTATGATATTTGTTTGGCAGATGTTCACGGCAGTAGCATGTTCATAGGAGGACGTCTTTCAGAAAGCTGAATGAATTAGTATAAATCCTAGTTTTTGAGCTTTGTGCAATTGAGTGTGTCACAATCTGGAACTTCGAATTGAAACGTAGCACCCAATTAGTGGAATTCAAATGAGAAAACTCTGAAAACTAGAACTTGTACAGATGATTGAAAAAAGTGTCAATCTTCTTTGACAATTCCACCATTTTAACTAAAATGACTAAAACATAGGAAATCAAAAACACACTTACACCGAACCCATTTCAGTTACTTAGAATGTTTGCCACTTTCGTCACTTAGAATGTTTGCATCATGAATAATCTAAGGGTTTTTTTTAGGGTTGTACAGTGTTCAAGATTGAATATATCATGCAGCACATTACAGCTTTTAAGTGGGTGCATGTCACATCGAAAATCAGTGCCAAGGGGGTGATGAAGAAGTGATGTGCCAACTGCTAAGTCACAAACAGTAAGCACACATGCAACACGTCCATATTCAACTTCTTGCATAGCCACCAATGAATTTGAGCACGTGTGGTATGGATTGTATTCCTCAAGTAATAAGCAAATGAGCATGCTCCACATTGATGAGATTTTGACGACACCATTAATTTGCAGGACAGAGGAAGATCACAGTCATGAGGCATGTTGGTCGAAGGTCCGACAGTGCAACACTTCCATGAGTTCTTTCACCTTGAGGATGAGGAAGGTTGGAGCTAGAATTATGGTACAGTAGTGCAGAAGTGTCAGAGGATCGAAGGCAATTTCAAATTTGCATTCCAAAATTCAACAACTGAAAGAGGCTTATTGCTTTGGACGGAGAAGGAAGAATTGTATTCTGCCCAATTGGGTGACTAACCTACAAATCACGGAGCAGGGAAATTGTGAGGCCTGACCCCCCGTGGCTGGTGACTTGATGTTGTGAGAAAGTTTTCAGAGGCATAATTTTGAATAAAAGTTGTGCACAAGTTCACTGGATTCTCTCTGCAAGGCATGGAACTTAATTGCCCTCTACCAAGTTAGGGTAAGTTAAATGGAAGCCATGGTTTGAATGTAGATGTAATTTGTAGGTGTTCGTAGCATTTACTTTTGAAAGAACTGTGAGGACATATGCACGGCATGTGAATATGGTGCATTGAAATGTTGTCAAGATAATTTGGTGTCAACTTTGATACTGAATTGGCACAGAAGTTGGCACTGAAATGGCATGTGCTGTCAAAAAGGCATCAACATAATCTGGACCCAACTTTTATGATGTATGTCTCTATAGTATTGCTAGTAGGATACTAGGATTACCACAATATACTCTTATTAAGGTGGGTACACCCAAAACCGCCACTTTTTGCTACTGAGCCTAGTTACTATTATTAGATTGGTCTAATTTTCATATATTCTTATTGTCAAGTGAAAGGAGGTTCCAACGCACCAGAGAACATGGCATTTGGACATTATATGCAAAAGTTATTAAGGGTCAAAGTTTGTTTCTGAAAGCGCTCCATCCAAATAGGTACATAACTGATTTTGGAAATGTACACTACCTGTAGATGGCGCTTTAAGGTCAGGTGCCATTTTGGGGGTGCCTACCTTACATTGGTCTTGTTGACCAGAGTTACGCATCTTCATTCTTAATTCATAGATTGACCTCGTTGCATTTACAATAATTTCAATCATCTCACAATCAATGTGTGGACGCAAATTGGCTTATGCTTTAATAGTAGAACCACCCATAGTCAACCACTTTAGCAATTCTAAGCATGTTTGGAGCAGTATAAGGTAATGTAAAAATTTAGTCATGTAGGGAGGTAGAAATCATGGAGATCAGAATTTTTTTAGTAATTTATGCCTCGAATTGAAATTACTATGAATTTGGAAGCCAAAAGTTGGCTTGGACCCAAATCCAATGTATAAACTCTTCCAGTTCTGGTCATTCAAAAAAGACATTCCTGCTCACTACTTTGGGACATGTGTCATGATCTTATTAGTCCCAACTTTGACAAGGGAAAAAAAAGACATTCGAAGCTTGGGTTGGAAATTTGTTCCATCTTTGGTTGCATCCTTATAGATTGGATATAGATCCCAAATTGAGAATAGGTGGGTCTACCGTAATTGATAGTTCTACCATTAGTTGATAAAATGGAATTTTATGAATATTTAATTTTGAGTTCATAATTAGGTTGATTGTGGATTGAAACACATTTTGTAGAAAATATCATGATTAACCCCTAAAGGACCAAATTGCGTTTTTTGGCAGCATAGCGATTTGGGGTAGTTCACTACAGATGGAGTTTTTCTTTTATTTCTTTGAAATTTTCACACAACATGTGCCCAAGGAGTAGCTTAAGGACCAACAATTTCTGTAACTTTTGACTATATGGTTAAAAAATTATTGCATGATATGTGATTTTTTCTTAACTTTGGGCACCCCGGGCAGCTCAAAAAAATTCTTTAAAATGACTTTAAAAAAAAAAAAAATTTAATTGGTTTATTAGATTTTTATCTAAGTGGGAAGCTTTGGATCATCCCATTTTGATCGATGAGTCAAAAGTTATGAGGAGTTTTAGTTTGGGGTAGTTTGCCACTAGTTATAGAATCTATACATTACAAAAAAGTTTGAAATCCTTTATTTAATTCAGTTTTTAATATTTAAAAAAAAACAAAAAAAACATTAGTTGTAGATTGTTTATTAAAACATTTTTACCATTGGGATTGGAATTTTTCAATTCCATAAATAAATTGTTTACAATTTAGTATTTTGGCTCATTTTCTACTTCTTTCTACTTACTATTCTTTTTGTACATGTTGTACAATTCCAAATGATTTGAAAATTTTCAAGCATGTAGCCAACTTGAACCGAAGAATGAATCCAAAGAGTTAAAACCATTTGGACTTTGTTTCATACAAATATTGCCTTTTGAAGTGCAGCTGCCTGGATTTTCGCAGTGGCAGAAAAAGGAGTTTTGTAACTTCAAACACTAATATCTTGCAAATCTACACTGCGGAAATTTCTGAAATTTTTTTCTACATCTTTTCAAATCAGTTTGCTAAAAGATCCTACGGTTAAATTTGTTCTAAATTGTTTTTTTTCTAAAATTTGGTGGTTGTCTTAAAAATGACAGTTTTAAAGTGGTTTTGGTGAAAACATAGTCAAAAACCTTTAGGGGTTAAGGTCAATCCTTCTATGACACTATCTAAGAGGATAATGAACTTCCACAATTGGTAGAATGGTGGTTGGATGAATTGACTATCAATTTTGTTAAATTAATGTGATTTTGGTGCCAATTGTTATGACATTCAGGGTACTCAATTACTACCTTTTTGAGCTCATTATCATTGCAATAAACTATTACAATGAACTCTAAATAAATTTTGCTTAAATTAACTGTGCTTGTTAAATTACCACCCCACCGCCACCCCACCTCCATATTTGTATTTTTTAGGAAGTAGTTGGGTCCACATTCGATACAAGATATACGGGGTTATTGTATGTATTTTATATCCATATGAATTCATGTCCATATTTTATATGTATTCATATATATTCCATATATATTTTTGTATACTTCTGTATACTTCCATTTGCATTTTGTACTCCATAATCATATTGTATAAGTACCCATATCAAGATCAACAGCAAGGGAGGGGAATACTAATTTTTCCACTTCAAAATTGACAGCTTAGGTTTTTCAAGAAGAAATTTAATCAACGGCTAGGGGGATCATAGCGGAGGTTTTGAATTTTTCCTTGCTTGATCTAACAACCATAGATTTTTTATGGGGAGCCAAGTGGCATGGGTTTAATCACAAGGTTGTGTTTGCCTCTTTTGAGCTCATTGTCATTGTCATTGTAAAGTTTTAAGAATTAGGTTCATTGCAAGAAACATTTGTCAATTTGTGCCAAATGGGATAAAAAGTTTGAGTTTCTTTTATAATGAAATTTAAAAAATTCTAAAACAATAAAAATATTATCATTCCAAAAGTTGAAATTAAAATACAATAAGAGGTTAATAAAAAATTTGAAGACTTGAGATGCATTGATGTTTGTATTTTACCCTCTCATGATATAGGCACATTTAAGGTACAAATTTTTACTAGACTACTATATAAATGTGTGGAGGGATAGTTGCAAGAAACACTTGTCCTATTCTTTGTCAAGTAACTTTTGCATATTTTGTCCGGTTGGCATGAAATCCAGAGTGAAGGTAGTTACAAAAGTTTCAAACATTCTATAGTTTTTTTAGTTTAAAAAAAATTAGTTTATTATTTTTAAGTTGCCCCCGTTTGGGTGTCTACCTTAGGCATTTTGGGTGGTTTTAGTCCTATTTTCGACCCAAAATTGCAAATTGGAAGCCACAAATTGGACATGAGGGAGGTTTAGGGTCCTTACAAAGATTGACGAGGAGATTTTGTGGAAAAAAGAATACTAGAGTTGCTCACAAGGACTCAATGTGACCATCCTTTGTGTAGAAGTCCTAGAGAGGGAAAAAAAATTCCTAAAGAAATTTTTGGTGCTTTGAGAGGCTTTCGTTGTCAATAAAAATGGCTTTTTGGGGGGGGATTTTCTAAAAAGGAAAATGAACACAGACCCTTTCTTTGCTATTTTCTGGCATTTTCGGACGATAGTATCTTCGGTAGTACTTCGGAACAACCCAAAGTACTATTGAGTACTCGTAAGTTCTCCGCAACGGGACCTCATTCTCATAATATTTATTGCTTTACTCAGATTTGACGTTTAACCCTTAAAGGACCAAACACTGTTTTTTCACAACATAGCGATTTGGGGCAGCTCACTATGACCGGAATTTTTCTTTTTTTTCTTTGAAATTTTCACATAAGATGTGCCCGAGGAGTAGCTTTAAGGCCCAACAATTTTTGTAACTTTTGACTACGTGGTTAAAAAGTTATTGCATGATATGTCATTTTCATTGTTCGGCGGGCAGCCGGGGCAACAAAAAAACTTCTTTAAAAATCACTTTAAAAAAAAACTAAAATTTGAAATTGGTTCTTTAGATTTATATGTACGTGGGAGGCTTTGAATCATTCCATTCCAATCAATGAGTCAAAAGTTATGAGGATTCTTAGTTTGAGGGTAGTTATGGAATCTCTACTCTAAAATAAACTTTGAAGTCCTTTATTTTACTCGATTTTCAATATTTTTGAAAAAAAATAAAAACATTGGGTGTACATTGTTTATTACAACATTATAATCGTTGGGATTGGCATTTTTCAATTTCATAAATAAATTCTTGACAATTTAGTGCTTTGAATCATTCTCTACCTCTTCCTACTTACTATTTTTTTCCTATATGTTGTACAATTCCAAATGATCTGAAATTTTTCAAGCGTATAGCCAACTTGCCTTCAAGAATAAATCCAAAGAGTAACCATCATTTTGGACATTTTTTCATACAAATGTGACCTTGTGGAGGGCAGCTGCCCGTTTTTTCGCAGGGACAAAAAAAGGATTTTTTGTCAATTCAAACACTATTATCTTGCAATCCACTTGGTGGAAAATTCTGAAATTTTTTTCACATCTTCTTAAACAAGTTTACTACAAGATCCTACGGCTACAAGTGTCCAAAAATGTTGTTTTTTCTAAAATTTGGCACTAGTATTAGAAATGGCAGTTCTGGAGCGGTTTTGGTGAAAACATAGTCAAAAACCTTTAGGGGTTAACGACCTCATACGCCACCCTGCTTTTATGCGCTTACTATTATATCCACCACCTATCAAAATCGCAGCCCGACTGAAATTCAAAACTGACGGTGGAGATTGTCGCTGCAGCGCGTTAGTGCAGTACTTGTAGTACCGATAGTACTGCCAATCCTATGCCCCCAAAACGTGCTTTTAGCCAAGAACCATGAAGTGTTTCTTGCAACTACCCAAATAAATTTAAAAAATTTTAATTTGACTATATGGATTGAGAAATTATAGTGTTTGAAGTTAGAACAAAAAAAATTCTTCTGACCTTATCTATTAAGGCCACCAAACTTTAACTCCTCTTAGAATGAGATTTTTACATTCCTCATGGTTATTTTTTTGAACAATTGCATCTTGTATTATGTAAATTATATATTTACCAAATTTCAAAATTAGAAGAGGATTTTTGCACATGCTTCCCAAAATTGCCTAGGCTACTCCAAAAATTTAAAATGACATGACTTTTGATTTGGGCATCCAATTAGAAAAAAAGATGTATAATTTGTAAAGAATTCAAAATAGTATGTGTATAAAAATCCAAGTCTGGAAGAATTTATCTCTAAAAGTTATACTTAAAATAAGGACGATGGAAAGTGCCAAAAAAATTGATACTTTGATGTTTGATTTTTAGAAAATAGCTAAATATTTCAATAAAATAAAATAAAAATTTGTTCATTTTTTCTAACTTGAAGGTGCTCCTTCTTAACCATTTGCATCTTTGGGAAAAAAAATTGTGTTCTTTGCACTTGTACAAAGGTAGTGTAGTTTGAGCACATGTGGAAGGTGGAAACTTTATTGTTTTTAGAAAATCTCTTTGAAAGCTTGTATACCTTTAGTAGGAGTGTTTGTATCTTAATTTTAACATTCAAATTTTCATTTTTGGAACCAAATAGTACTAAAGTCCTCTAAAATGGCAAAAATAGAAATCCAATTGGAGGTTGATTAAAAATAATAAACTAATTTTAAAAAAGTAAATAAATAATTCAATATCAAAAACTACCATGTGCATGTACCTTCAATTCAAATTTCATATTAAATTGACATTTGATGCAAAAGTTATGAGCAAAAAAATAGTCATCCAAGGCCAAGGGGACAAAAAAAGGATAAGTAGTTTTTGCAATCACCCAATAATAAAGAATATGAAAAATTATGCAATATGAATTTTTTTACCTCTATAACCAAACTTTGAATTTCAAGTCCATTAAGGATATAAAGCAAAATGTATTGTTAAAAAACTACTTCCTTTTAAGTCTATGCCTAGAAATCAAGTCTAGAAATGCTTTTGCAATCATCATTTTGGAAAAAATGATTATTTACTGAAATTATTAATCTTAACACTCATCTTAACCCAAAATGAACGTGATCCTATCTTAGACGAAATAAGTCTACCAAAAATTATTAGATTCTTTAATAAAAGTGTACTCTTCATTTCTTGGATAAAATGGTGCATTCTTCATTTTTTCATCAAAAAATTATTCATTAAATACTTTCAATCCTAGGCATTTTTTATGGAGTATCTTATTAGAAATATAGAACTAACATACTTGCTAAGAACCTACCATTTAGTAAAGACAAGGATTAGAAAAATAGTGCAAAGATTTCTTACAACCAACCAATATTAGAGTTAATATAAAACATTGATTGCCAAAAAAAGAAACAGCTTATGAACCCATTGTATGGTAGAACCAAGTTGTAGCATGTGTTGATAAAATTTGACACATTGACTAAAAGCATTGGATTAAAAAAATTAAAAAATTCAATTTATACATATATTTTTTATATTTATTATGAATTATTCTTTTTTTTATATCTCTGCTCATTATGGTCTATAATATAATTATGATATGATCTCTTTCAAACAAAAAATAGTCTAAATAATTGTATACTTTAAATATATTTATGTGTTTTATAAAGTAGGAAAGCTTTTGTCTATTATACTTTCTATTGTGGATAGGCTATAAATAAGATATAAGTATATGGAATAAATAAATAGCATTGGGAAGTATACATTTAAATCTTAGTAAATAAGTAATGTATAACAATTGAAGAAACAATATGTATCTACTATGAGAGAAAATAAAACAAACTTATAAATTTCTTCATCTATTATTCTAAACATTTAAATGCATCTTCCCTTATATTTAACCCCTAAAAGACTAAGCTGCATTTTTTGGCAACATAGAAATTTTGGATAGGTTCCTATAACTAGAGATTTCTATATTTTTAGCCCAAATTCTAATAGAAGGTGTGGACGAGGAATATCTTTCATGTGCACTAAATTTCAAGACATTTGAAAATATGAGTCAAAAGTTATGGTCTAATATGTGGTTTGTTTCTCAACCCGGGCAGATCTGAAAAAATCATTTTCTTCAAAAATGAAATTTGAAATTGATTTCTTAAAATTTATATATATGTAGAAAGCTTTGAATCATTCCATTTTGATCAATGAGTTGAAAGTTATGAGGTGTTTTAGTTTGCGGGCAGTAATAGATTCCCTACTCTAAAATAAACTTTGAAGTCCTTTATTTTACTCAATTTTCAATATATTTGGAAAAAAATAAAAAATAAGATGTAGATTGTTTATAACAACATTGCAACCATTGGGATTGGTATTTTACAATTCCATAAATAAATTATAAATAATTTTGTATTTTGAATCATTCTCTACATCTTTCTACTTGTTATTTTTTTTCTATATGTTGTGTAACTCTAAATGATCTGAAAATTTTCAAGCATGTAGACAACTTCTCTAGGAAAATAAACCCAAGTAACACTACCATTTTGGACATTTTTTCATACAAATGTGACCTTGTAAAGTGCAGCTGCCCGATTTTTTGCAAGACCAAAAAATGATTTTTGTCACTTCAAACGCTAATATCTTGCAATCTACAAGGTGGAAATTTCTGAAATTTTTTCTATGTCTTTTCAATCCAGCGTAATAAAAGATCCTATTATTACATGTGTCCAAAAATGATATTTTTCAAAAATTTGGTACTTGTACTAAAGATGGTTAGTAGTATTTGAATGTTTTTTGTGATAACATAGTCAAAGAACTTTAGGGGTTAAATGAATCAATGATAATATAAAAAGAAGATGATTTTTCAAAGAGACAAAGAACATTGATTCACATAAAATTTAAAACAAATCATGTTAAAAATATAATAGTGGATGTTATGCTTGAAAAAGCAGTTAGTGATTAGAGTCATTTCAAATCTTCAAATCTTCAAATCTTCAAATCTTCTTTAAATACTACAAAGTTTGGATTATTAACCTACAAAGGAGGAAATTGAGGCACAACCACCTTCTAAACGGCTATCCAACTTCTATATTAGATTACAAATTACTCTCTATGGGTGGCAATTCTTGTCTAGATTTTGGTTGTAATTCAATTTTCTCTGAATTGGCCAATTGATCTTCAATGTATTTTATCTTCTCTACTTGTATAGCCAAAAGTTGTTCTAAATTCTTAATATGAGATTGTAATTTTTCAATGCCATTGTTATTTAGCATTGGAATTTCAAATAACATATCTTGGTGTGTTGGTGCTTCCTTTGGAATTTCTTTTGATGTTTTTTCTTCATTTTTTTCTTTAGTACTTGCTTTAATTTCTCTATTTTCTTGTCGTAATTCATGAACTAATTTTGCTAATATATTGTTTTCTTCTAATGTACGGGTATAAAGTTCTCTATGTGATTCTCCTTGTTGGTATAACTTTTTTGAAAGATCATCCACCTATATAGTATAAAAACCAACATCATTGAAAATTGCTGAATTTCATATACAGAGTATTTAGCAAAAAAATAGACGCAAATAACAAAAGATTCTTTATAATGATTGATTTTATACCTAACATAAAACTATGCTCTTCTTGAAATCCACATCTTATATATAAATTTATTTTAGTATTACTAGGTATGATTTTCAATCATTATAACTACTCATTATTTTATAATCTAACTAAATTATCTATTGATTTATTGATTATTTCAATATTAATTTAATTCATTCCTAATATCATTTCAAATTGAAATCATTAGTAAAATTTGAGTTAATGCACACAATTGAGTTGATCTATATAATTTTTAACACATTAAAAGTGTTTCTTTTTGTAAGACTTTTACCTTCCTTTCAAGAAACATACGTTGCCTTGCATATTCAGTTAAGACATTCTTGTCAACTTCTTCTAATGTAAAGTGATTATTTACATACTTATCATACATCTCCATAATAGAGCATTTTGTTTCCCTTGTATTCTACAATTCATGTACAATCCAAAGTAAATTATTATTGAGATCTCTATTTAAATAATAATTATAAGATATATTGAAGTCAATATTTTGGTTAAACAAACTCATTGAATATATGTATAAGTGTGTAAATGTTTTATAATACAATAATTATCTAGTTTTTGTAAAGAATATGCTTACGCCTAAATTTTGTGCTAGTTTATAGAAATCGTGTTGAAAATGTGTCAACATGGCTTTATTATCAGCTACTTGTTGACGCAAATTAATTGCTTCATGTTTTATGCCTTCTACTAGCATCTTCATTTCAACAAGTTCGAACCCCCTTTTCTCCATCTTGTCATGTGTCCTAATGTTTTATTGATTCCAAATCAATAAATCTAATCATCTATGCAAATTCTCATTATTAAACCTCTAAAGTCTAACGATGATGAATTAATTAATTAATTTTAAATACAATATGAGTGACAAAATGTATTAACAATACAATTACTTTACTTCAATCAAAGTTACAGTTTTGGATATTTTAAAGAACCTTTGCAATTCAACTTCCATTTTTTTTATTGTTTCTCTTGTTTCTAGTAAATCAAGTTTCCGAGGTGCAACTTGTTCTTTTAAGTCCTTTATTTTGTAGTCCAATACAAATTTGAACTTTTCCAACTCCTAAAAGCAATAATATTTAATCAATATTTACACTATATCAAATGTGGATAAATTATTCAATTTTTATAATTTGTTTATCAATTTCATATATTTCTACTTTAATCCCTAAAGAACCAAGTAGCATCTTTTTGACAACAAAGCATTTTTAGTCATCCATTTACAAACTAAGTTTTCATTCTTTTCTTTGAAATTTTCACACAGCATTTGGTCAAGGAGTAGCTTTAATGCGCAATAATTTTTAACTTCTGACCACATGGTTAAAAAATTATTATATCATATAGTATTTTTTTGCAACCTAGGCAATGTGGAAAATTCTGAAAAAATCACTATTTAAAAAAATATAAAATTGATTTTGTATTTTATATTTACATATAAGTGGAAAGCTTTGAATTAATCCATTTTGATTAATACAATTAAAGTTATGAAGAGTTTTAGTTTGCTAGCAGTTATGGAATTTCTATTCTAAAATAAACTTTGAAGTCTTTTATTGAATTTAATTTTCAATAGTTTTGGAAAAAAAACAAAATCATAGGATGTAGATTGTTCATTATAGCATTACAACCATTGGATTGGTATTTTAATTAGTTTCTACTTCTTTCTACTTATTATTTTTTTACAGATGAATACGAAATATTTTTGTTGAAATTTTTTATACGTATTTCTAACTTACTTCTTCAATATATTATGGAAAATTGCAAGTTGTTGGATAAAAAGTTTGAAAGATGAAATTCAACCATTTGGAAAGAAATGAAAATACTCCTTTTTTAAAATCCAAGAGTCATGATCTTGTAATCAATGGTAAGGTTTCTAAGTATTCTAAAATTTAGGGGGGGTGCATTCTAACAAGTTATCTAAAGGATTCTATAGTTGAGATTTGTTAAAAAATTATTATAGATGAAGATTTTAGCCTGACTTTAGAGACTAGTATTTTGAAGCAGTTTTGAACCTTTGAACATGACAAAATTTTAGAAGTTAACCACATGTAATGAATTCACTCAAATTTTTAAAAGCTATTGTATTTATTTGTTTATGTAAATTATATTATAAAGCACTAAATAGAGAATTTTTTTATTTTATTAATATTTTATTGCCTGATTTTTTCTTTTCAAATCATAAATTTTCTTTTCTTTTTCACCAATTGTCTCATTTCTTTCTTCAATATCCTTCTTCAAACCTCTACAATATGAGTTTGTTTTGTTTAAAACATGGAATTATTTTTTTAATTATTGTATGCCAATGAAACTATAATATAGGTTAAAAATTTTGAATTCTATCACCTTTATTTTTAATTGGAAAATAAAAAAAATAAAAAATAAAATGTCAACTTACAATATGTCACGCTCATATATGGCAATAATTTCATATAATTCTTTTTTTTGTTGAAACAACAATCTTAATTCTTCTCTTTGACTTTCTATATCTTTTGCAAGTTCAAGCATTTTCTTCTTTATGATACCATTTTCTCCTTTAATGCGCAATAAAGTATCTTTTTCTGATGAAAGTTTATTTTCATAACTACATTATTGAAGCACACAAGTTATTTTTAAAAAGGGTTGAAATGATTCATTATATATGAGCAATGATAAGTTAAAGAATACAAGATTCAAAGGACACAATTTTAGTTCATATTATAAATTATAAATATCAAAATAGATACAATTGTGACACACATGAATATTTCAACTACAAATATGAACAAAAGAATTGTTCATTTCATTATTTTGGTTTGATGTTTTAAGACTAGGCAATTTCATTTGTAAAGAATAAAACACATACATCTTTTAAGAATTATTCATCAAAACGAATGTAAATTAAGTATAAATTTATTTATTTTAAAATACAATATTATTTTGAAAATAAATAAAAAACAAATAAATTTTTTATTTGATCATTTTTGGAATTGGATTCAAGTTTTATCATGTAATACTTCAAATCTTGTGAATGTTAATATTAATTGACTATAAAGTTAAACAATTTAATTTTATCTCTATAATTTATTGGACAATTTAAAAAAAAATCTTGTATATTATTCTAAAACAAAAATGCGCCTTTAGCTTAGCCATAAAAAAAATTAAAGATTAAATCTCAAAACTAATTAATTTTTAAATGAATAATAATAATAATAATAATGTAGAAATTGTTAACCCCTAATGGACCAACATGCATTTTTTGGCAACATAGAAATTTTGGGTAGGTTCCTATAACTAGAGATTTGTATATTTTAGGCTAAAATTATAATAGAAGGTGGGGACGAGGAATATCTTTCATGTGCACTAAATTGCAGGACATTTGGAAATATGAGTCAAAAGTTATGGCCTAATATGTGGTTTGTTTCTCAAGACAAGCAGATATGAAAAAATCATTTTTTTCAAAAATAAAAAATTGAAATTGTTTTTTTAGAGTTATATTTACGTGGAAAACTTTGAATCATTCCATTTTGTTTGATGAGTCAAAAGTTATGAGGAGTTTTAGTTTACGGGCAGTTAAGGATTCTCTATTCTAAAATAAACTTTGAAGTCCTTTATTTTACTCAATTTTCAATAGTTTTGGAATAAAATAAAATCATAGGATGTAGATTGTTTATTAAAACATTGCAACCACTGATATTGGCATTTTTCAAGTTCATAACTAAATTCTTAACAATTTAGTATTTTGAATCATTTTCTACTTCTTTCTACTTACTATTTTTTCCAATATGTTGTACAATTCCAAATTATGTGAATTTTTTAAGCATGTGGCCAACTTGTCTAGGAAAAGAATTCAAAGAAGCACCACCATTTTGGACATTTTTTCATAGAAAAGTGAGCTTGTGAAGTGTAGCTGCCATGTTTTTCACAGCACCAAAAAATGATTTTCATTGAATTTGAATGCTTGTTTCTTGCAATCCACTTAGTAGAAGTTTTTGAAATTCTTACAACAAGTTCTCAAATCAACATACTACAGGATCCTATGGTTGCACATGCCAAAGAAAAAAAAAAAATTTATTTGGTACTTGTATTAGAAATGGCAATTTTGGAGCATTTTGGATGAAAACATAGTTAAGGAACACAAGGGGTTAATTGCAAACTTTGATTTGAATTTGGAAGGATTAATGAAGAGAATTTGAAACTTAGCAAATCCAAGCAAAGAAAACTTTATCAAAGGATTAGATGATAAACCTACCAAGCTTTAGTTTCTTCTAACTCTTGATCTTGATCTTCTTCATGTTGACGAAGAACTTCCACAAAATCAAGATGAGCTTGTTCTTTTTCATCCTTTAATTGTTGATATGCTGTTTTTTCTCCGTGAAGTTTATCTTCATAAGCCTCAATAAGATCCTGAATATAAAATAAAAATATATATCATCTTCAAAAAAAATTTATAATTTATAAAATTTCAATTTCAAATTCAAATTATATTAAAATATGAATTTAATATAATAAAATATTATAAATATTTCAATGGTGAATACAATGTAAATGGTCATTATTCAATATTGTATTTTACATGCAAATTTGAGAGATACAAGTTTTTGGACATATACTTTTGTTAATACTTTTTTTGAAAGATGACACTTAACAATTTGGAAGGAGATGAGAAAAAAAGTGTTTTTGAAATTCAAGCGTTATGATTGCACAATAATTGTGGTTTTTTATTTTGAAATTTTACTTTAAGAAGTGCACTAAGAAATCTTATGATTATAAGTTGGTAGTACTAATATAACAATTTTATATCTTTTTATATTGATTGTTCTTTAGTAATTTTTTGTTTAGTAATATATATTTTTTATTATAATTTTTCTCATTAGCATTGCAAGTCATAAAAAAAATAAGCAATTTCATTTCAATAAAGTAAAAATATTTTGTTAATTGTAATGTATACAAACCTGTAAAGCTTTTTCATTTGCATGATTTGCAACTGTAATTTCATCTTGCCAGTGAGCATCTGAAATTATTTTTTGTTGTTCCAATTCTTGATACCTGTTACAAAATATACATAGATAGATCTTGAATTTGTGACTTTAAATGGTGATTGTAAACTTTTGCCTTATTGAACAACTTAATTATCATAATCAATTGTTGTCTTATTTGAATTTGAAAATTAAAAATTTATTTATTTTTATCTAAATAATATTAATGTACATAATTTTATTAACCTCTAAAAAAATTGGAAGTCTATTTTGGGGATCTTTTAAAGCAAGCCATTATAAAGCCAAATTGTTATTTTTCAAAAATTACTTTGAAGGATCATCTACATATTTTATGTTCCTAGCTTTTGAGTGCACTAATATTTTGTGCTCAATTTGACAAAGCAGTTGTAGGCTTATGAGGTGAAAAGTGGTTTTAGTCTCAATCCAATCAATTTAAATAAAACTATTTTTTTTAGTAAATGTTTAATCCAATCATTACATCATATAGCTAAATCTTTCAAGTATACTAAGGTGAAGTTTCAAAGTGATAAACCTCATTGATTATAAAATATTTATATTGAGACTTTAAAAATGGGTTATTTTATGACTTTGCAAATGCAAAGTTTGCCTTCTAGTTTTTTTCCTCAAAAAATGTACTTGTTTCATAACAAGTTCATGCTACAATAAAAAATTGATTTGAAATTTAGGTGAAAAAATTCAAGAAAAAAGGATTTAAATATGAAAACTTGTATTCTTATTACCTATATTGCATTTAAAAGACTATATTGAATATAATTTTGTACCTACTAATCCTAATAATATAAATTTATCTTGCATTCAAGACAATCTTTGTGCATGTCTTTGTGTGCATCTATGTGAGAATAATCAATAGTAGAAATAAGAAATTGGCAACATTGTTGCCTTTCCAAAATTGTTTAAACTCCAAATCACACTCTTCAATCCTTTAAGGGTTAAAAAGAGAATCCACGTGATTTTAAATCATTAATTAGTTTGTGTAGCAAATTTTATCCTTAACCCTTCAAAGACAAAGAACTGTGACCAATTAATATCACATGGTGAAACTTAAAAAACTTCACTTTGAATATTTTATTTTGCCACTATTTATGAGTGACATTTTAAATTTGTTTTGCAAAGATGTAATCATTTCTCTAGAGTAGGTCATTAAATTTTGAATTTTTTTTGTGAAAATTTGAAATTACCGTGAATTTTTGAAGAATAGACAAAGAAAATTAGTATAAAATATAAAATATAAAGGCATCATTTTGAATGTCAAAATCAAGATTCAAGAAAAAAGAATCCAACGTACTAAAATATATTGAATTGGTGTTGATACCATTTTTTCTTAAAAACTACCTTTTGTAAAATAAAAAGACAATTAGTATGACTTGAATTTAATTCAATAATAGAGGCAATAAATTTGCACACAAAAATATGGATGAAAAACATCTATTCTTGAACATTATGATAGTTTGATTAAATTGAAGAGTGAGTCTACAATTATTATTTATTTGATGAATAACTATACTCAATATTTATCAATTAAAGCTTTGACATATAATTATTGCTATTTCTTGAATAATACCTTCCAACTTCAATCATCATTTTTTTATGAAATTGTGCCTCCACATCTTGTAAAATTTGTGCATGCCTTTCTTCAACTAACATTTGTTTTTGTTCATGTTCAAGTTCCTATCTTTAATTACAATATGTGTTAGTTTTAATTCCACAAAACATAGTATAATAGTACATGCATTTTGTATATATTAATGTATATAAATGAATAGATTAAAATACAACTATAATAATTTTTTATTTATGTAAACAATAATAAATTCTAATTATGAAATAACTTAAATTTTTCTATAATTGTCTTGATTACTTTATAATTTATTGAATACTCTTTATACCTCTTCTGCTTTTTGTTGTAAAATAGTTTGTATTTTTACACGATAGTCATCAATCTCTACTTGATAATTATCAGTAATTTCTTTCATATGATCAGCAAACTCTTGTTCTTTTACTTTTAGTTGATATTCACAATATGTTGTAAGTTCTACCACCTGCAGCCATTGATAATCAAAATTGATCCTTCATTTATAGTTTTATAAAGTTATATATCCAGTGTTATTCATTTTTCTATTTTCCAATCATAAATATTGTATTTAATGATCTTCTAAAAAAATAGAATATCAAAATCTTTTAAATAGACCAAGAGATATTTTATTCATACATATCATTAGATTCAAAAATAAATTGCATTTAAGCCCGAAATATCCAAGGCATCGTATTTTGATATCAACTAAACTTTGAAGTTAAACAAAGTCTCACCAAAGTAGTATTTCTGATATTTTTCTTAATGGAATGTTCTTTAAATTTTATTCTAAGCACCAAAAATCCAATTTAAAAAATAAATTATGTATGGTTTTTTTTTATTAAAGATTTAGTGCAAGGGTGGCCATTGCAAATTTTGGTTTTTAGGATTTTAGAGGCTCTTGGAGATGGGCCTCAAATACACTACATCTTTGGAGGGAAATCACATTAAAATTTCATTTAAAATGATTGTAGAATATATTTTTGAGAAGTTGTAAATCAATTATGGTTATTACTTTGAACTTTATTTATTTTTCATAACCTCCATTTTAGATTTGACATGTAAAAAGAAGGTTGAATGACTTCAAATCACTTTTTGCAATTTTAACACCCTTTTGATCATACACTATAATCTTTCAATCCATAAGTAATATTGTTGTGGGTTTTTTTTCTACATGATCCATAACATATCTAGTTTAAATTCATATGGTTACAATTTTTTTTAAATTAATATAACTTATCAAAACTTCGGTGTTGTGTTTATTTTTGTGTAAACTTTAAGAAGCTCAAAACAAGCTTCGGGTTTTTAAGAGATAATGTAATGTAGCTATGTAGCAACCTTATTTTCTAAGTCTTGACAAGTTTGACGCATTTCTTCCATGTCATTTTTGGCAATTAACACTTCTTGGGCCCACTCAAGTACGTCCTTATCTTTTTTGGATCCTTGTATAAGACTTCTTTCTTTATCACGAATGTCAAATATCACAATACTACCATCTTCACCGGCACATGCAAGTAGTAATCCATCCATGCTGACGGACAAGCGTGTAATGGATCCCGTGCAAGCTCGTACTTCATAATAGTCCCCTATAGAGTGCTAGTGTGGTTAATTTCAAATTTACTAGAAGAAAAATTATTCTATTCTTTTACTTTGTTTACATGTTAGAAGTAATGTTTATTCAATTTAAATCATTATTTAATAGCAAAGACATTAATGATATCTATTTCTCAACTAAATGCAGTTTGTTGAAAATGTTACATAATAGTATAATTTTCAATATACTAATTGATTTGATTACTAGAACAATTACCAGACAATGGAAACCGATAGGCTCGCACACTACCAGATTCAGTTCCAGCAAATAATAAACGACTTCCAAAAGGAAGCTTGAGTTGAGTTAGTGCTACAACGCTTGTATAGCTCTGGAAATTAAATATTTTGATTAAGTATAATATATTTAAGGAACTTAAAAACATATAATAAAAATATTATTCGTTAAGATATATCTCAAAAGATTCATGAGGCTAAAGTAATACTAATTATAAAAATTGAATAAAGTTGTATAAATTTCTCAATGAAAATAATTTTCTATGTGATTATCAATCATGTTTACTTATGAACAATTTTATTTACCTTAATGACTACGGCTTCATCAAGTTCTTTAAGTTTTTGATCAGAACCTACTCCAAAAAATGTTTGTGAATCTTTAACACTTACTACACCTGAATATTGGCATCCTCTTATCACATTTTCACGTACACGTTTTAAACTTTTCAATTCCCATTCATATATTGCCCCATCAACTCCAGCCGTTAAAATAAAACAATCATCATGAGACCAAGCTACACTTCGAACCTTCATAAGTTTCAATAATGTTATGCAATGGCACTATACGTTTGATTTGAATACAATCGTTTTACAGATGAATTTATTAATCATATTTCTACTAATCTATGGTTGATTATTTTGATCATTTAATTTGTTCATTTACAAGCTGCATATATGTTTTAAATTTTTGCTATGTATTGATTGTTTTTGTTAAATAACTCTTTTATTTTGATATAATAATAGTAAATTAAAAAAATATAAAATTAAATTTGTTCAAGTGTACACACAATCATTTAAGTGATCTTAATATAAAACTTCAATGGTATATTAATGATGGTTTGACATATTTAAAAATTATATATATGGTTTTATTTTAACAATAATTATAATAAAATGGCTTTAATGAATAATGCATACCTTTCCACTATGAGCATGTAAGTTTCCAATATTTGCACACGTATATGTCTCGAAAATATGCACAACATTACTATGCACTGCTGCAAAATATTGGCCTCCTGTGCTAAACGAACATTCATTGCATCCTTTGACATTGAATTCTTTAATTATTTTAATATCATCTAAAAGTAAAAGCATTAATCGAAGTTTGTCCACAAACCCAACAAGTATCTGAAGGCCTTCATCAAGTTCATTTTTTAAATTAGCTACATTGTTTATTATTTTAAAATATAATTAAATATAAAATGAAATAAAATAAAATATAAAATCTTATATGTATTTTTATCTTTGTAAAGCTTAAACTTACAAATGCAAGGAAATTTTGTATATATTGTTCATTTTATGAAGAAAAAAAATCAGCTTACCATCTGGATGCATAGATATTGAAAGTGAATCTTCAGGGTATACTCCAACAAGTTCTATAGATTTAGTTACATAATTCCATATTCTTACTGTTTTGTCTAAACTAGATGTAGCAATAAGTGATTTTCTCATACACATGCTCATTCCTGTTATTACATTTGTATGAAATTCCTACATTATATGAAGTTTCAAGATTTAATGATGAATAAATATGATTCTCTATAAACAATATTTTTTAAACATTAAATATTAAATATTTTCTTAAAGTCTATAAATGAAAAAAATAAAAAATAAAAAATATACATATCCATAGAGGTGCTTGCAAAAAATATCTTTATTATTTTTGCCCCTACTATCTAGTGAGTTTTTTATTTGTTACAAATTTTGCATTATATCTCTAATGAAAAAATTCTCAACGTAAGTAAATAAGACTATCATACACCTCTTGTAAATTTTTCATATTTTCAAAATATTATATTATTAATAAAAAAATCTCAATTATATGTGTACTTTTACAATTTGGGGGTGGGTGGGTGGTTGAGGGGGAAGGATTGTATTCAATTCTAGGCATTATTAATTTTTGTACTTATACATAACAATTTCATTATAGTTGTAAATAATGGTTGGGTCTTTTTAGAGACAAATTTTCTAAACCAAAATTTGTAGGTATACAATATTTTAAGTGATGTTATTATTTTTTCATTTCAAATTATTTTAAAAAGTTCATATTATTCTTAGTAATATTACCCTTGGCGCAAAATCTATAAATGTAAAATTGCAAGAACTTAGAATAATACAAGTTTTTTTTTAATGTTGTATAACAATGTTGAGCTTCAATACTCAAGAAATGCTCACTTGAACTATCATGTCTTTTGGTACTTCATTTGGTTTGACCATATCAAGATTTTGAAATGGAAATGCTATTAGTTGATTATTTTCCATTGAACAAACCAACCATGTTTCGTCAGGGGATATTGCCATGCTTTGCACTTTCATTCCTTTGTTTTCCATTTTTATATTTTGAGTCTGAATATCAATATGTAAATCAGAAAATGAATGATGGTTTAAAAAATGACATGTAACAGAAAGGACAAAATTTATTTTCCTAATCTAAATTATTCATTATTAAATAGAATGTAAGCAAAAAGACCTCCTAAAACAATTAAAATTTTAGAATGTAGAATATTCATAACAAGTATAAGTTCTATGGTAAATTAATACCTTTTTGTAATGGAACTCTCCAGATTCTTGCTTCTCATATAAGCATACAATTCCAGTAGCTTGTCCACAAATAAATCCTTTTGAATATTGAATTATAGCCTCAACTATATCAATTTGATTTTCATAAGCTGAAAGGGTAGCCATAATCTATTACAACCATTTTATTTGTTAGTAATACAGGTAGTTTCTTTAATTCTAAAAGAGAATGTATTCAATTGTAAATCATGGAATCATTTAAGAATTATAGTTACTAATTTCTTTTTTGTATCTCAAAAATATAGAAAATATTAACATTTGCTATCTATCAAGGAGACCTAAACCATTATGAACTTGAACAAATATTATCCTCACAATGGAGTAGAAATATAATCTCATTTAGCAAGGATTGCTATTGCATACGCCTAGGAGTATAAGCACATGAACCTAGAAGAGTATACACCTATGTTGTAGGTGTGTAAATTATAGAAATCTTCTATGATTATAGTGAAACTATATTATAGATACCTATATTATAAGTGCTTATAATATAAACACCTTCAATGGCTATAGGATATCTACTTATACACATGCTGAAGGTTTACATTTTTGTATTTTCGTGCTTATACCCTAACATCGTTGCTTATTTAGGTAATAGACATATATACCGATGTATAAAAGATCATAAAAATTGAAGTGAAAACGAACCTCACCCCCATCAACAAGTAGAAGTTCTCCAGAATTGATTGAATAGATACAAATACCATCCTTTTGTTTTTCGGTACTATCCTTATCAAAAGCATCGTTATCAAAATTGTCTTTCTTTTTCACGGAGAGCCACATGTGACACAAAAATGTTTGATTTTCCTTTTTACCAATGTCCGTAGAAACTGGCCTTAGTTGGGTCTCTGTAGCTTTATATGTTCGGGCGAATCCAATCCCTACAATCGTTATTAATGCTGGATTTTGAGGACAACATAGAACCTGCTTTAGTTTCAAATTTCAAGTTTTATTTAGATTTAATAATCAGCCATTCATTATATAAATTTCAAAATAAAGATTACATAAGAATTATCTAAAAACTCATACCGGTATCTATAAATATATAATTCTAAGAGATGGATTTTACTTATGAATTTTAGGAACAAACTTGATAAGCATCATTTCCATGATACGAAACTTTAGTGGTTGCAATTACTTTTTGTTTTTCCCAATTCCAAGTTAATAGATTCCATTCAGGGATTCCACCTATTTATAATATTTATTAAAAAATACTTTACAACAACAACAACATAAAATTCAAAACATATATGTGAATTGTATTTACAACAAAAATGAATATAAGTATATGTGCGATATATAATTGGAGAAATATGAATCACCTTGAGCAACAATCATCTTTGCATCAGATGTAAAAGCAATGGAGACGTATTCTTTTGATCCAACATCTACTCCACCTAATACCTTTTTTTTCTTTAAAGTGGATGTATCATATATACTAATTAATGGAAATTTTGATTCATTCCCTACAATATTTTGTTTATCATTAATTATTGACAAAAATATTTAGCATAAAAATTAGTAGTTCTTGCATCAACTCTTTTCCTATAAAACAAAATTGTATTTTGGCTTTTTAATTTTTTGACTATGAACAACCTTGTTTATAAAATCATTAATTCTCTACCCAGACCGCTTACCATAACTATAAAAATTGTGCATCATGGTGAAGAAAGATTAATTTAATTTTGAATGTATTGTCTATATTAATTGAGTACCTTGATATTGAATATTATTCATTAAAAAATAGTCCAAACATTAATATTCAATATTTTCCATGATTTAAAAATCTACAATTTATAGCAAAGGATTGCAAATTTTTATTGACTCTTCATTTTTTAAGTGTTGAATGTTTTTACCTATTGGAGGTTGTACTTTGGCTTCAGATGGACTTACTCCATGAAAAGTTTTCTCAGCCATGGAAACTAATCGCTCAGCTATTGCAACTTGTTTTTTATTAGGAGCCAATGCTATAGCCGAGATACCATCAAAATCAGGAGTTCCTGAAATTATTCTTTGAGTTTTTTGATCTAAACTCCAAAATACTAAATTATGTCCTGCTGGATACATAATTGTTGTCTCATCAATAAAAAACAATGAATTCTTAATGCTTGATTTAACTCCAAAAATATAATGAGGAATGAGAGAAGCTAATGCCATTTTGATCAATAGTCTTGATTGTGCTTTTAGTTACTGTTCGTAGCTATTTCATTTTTTTTGATATTAAAGCTTTTATTGATTATCTAATGATCCAATAATTATTATTTTCAAAATTAATTTGATCCTTTGAAATCCAACCTACTAAAGCATTTGTAATCTTTGCATTTGTATATGCTACTTTTGGTATGAGATTTCAAAATAATGTTATTTTTTAAGTTACTTATAAATGATAGTATTCATGTCTTTTATAGTGTTTGGACGTTCACATTACATCATATTGTAGAAAAGTGAAATATATGGAATATATCAATTTTAATGAAGATCATTTTATTAAAAATTGTTGATATAAAAGGTCAATAATCTTCACATTTAATTGCAAATGTTTTCACATTTTGCTATCAAATAATGCCAAAAATTGCTAAATCATGAGAACAAATGTCATATATATACATGTCTCATGATTCATTTGGAATTTTGTTTTTATATTTGTCATGCTTTGAGATGTAGGAATTATAGAGTTTTATAAGAGTTGATTTTTTTGCTTATATGCAATGATTTGAATATAGTTCAATAAGATTCATAAGAATTATCTTGAAAATGAATATGTAGCTTTAATTTATAGAAAATGTGGAAAGATTCAATTTCAAAAACAGATAATCAAAGTTTTAAATTTAACAATCATCATCAATTGAAGACTAACTTGCTATTCGTTTTATAATCTTGTATTTTGTAGTAAAATTTAATAGTCAATAAAAAATTGTTGAAAAAAACAAAACTTCAAAAAATTGAAAATAAAGTTCCTTAAAATTTCCATCTTTTGCTACTTTTCAAATACACATTTTGCTCAAGATTAAAAGGAATTCAACACCCTTCATTAAAAATTAATTGCAAGCTTCAATAGGCATGTGGTATTTTTTTTTTTTGAAAAAATTAAAGTTATAAAATTGTGACATCATCAAATCAAAACAATAGTGGTACCTAATCTTTAGGTAAATTTAAATGGAAAATATGTAGACGTATTTAGATACCTCTATTTTGATTCTAAGTTTAATACTTAGTAACCAGATTCAAGTATTCCTATGATTTTGTAATAATTTGTAATATATTTTTCAAATCAATTATCATTTAATCCATAATAATAAAAATTATATTTAAAAAATCAAAATTTGATCATTTTTTCACCCTAGGATGATATCTGTAGAACATTAATCTCAAATATACTAGTGTGCCCTGTGCCATTGCTATAGTCAAATTCAAATTCAAATTAATTTTCTAATTTTTTAATTCATAAAAACATTTTAGCCCCTAAATTACAAGGCATCTTTTCTATTAAAAACATGTTGTTACAGACATTTCTACAATAAAGATTCTTTTTTTTAAAATATTTTTAAAAATGTTTGTTTTGCCTATCTAACCAAAGGATCTTGTACTGGACTAGTATAAAAATGTGTGGAAGAAATTTCACAAGCTTTGAACCTTCATAACTTATAATTTTTGTTCTATTGATTTTGAATATCTAATTTTATATAAAAAATAATTGAAATGCGAGTTTAAAAATTTAAAAACAAATAAACACACACTTAGTTTTCACTCATCAAAAAATTGTTAAATAGAAGTAGATTCAAGATTGAAAAACAATTTAATTGTTAGTAGCTCTAAGATGGAATTGATTTACATTAATTTCAATGATGAGATTGTTCTAGCAAGATAACTTAACCTTTTGAATTTTTTTTTTAAAAATTGCGAATTGAATTATTATTATTTTTCTTTGAAATTTTCACACAACAAATGGACGAGGTTTTTCTTAAAGATCCAACAATTTTCATAACTTTTGACTGCATGGTTAAAAATTTATTGTATGGTATGTAATTTTCATTGTTTAGTAGACATCCTAGCTAGCTCAAAAAAATTCTAAAAAAATCATTTTTTTAAAAACAAAAATTTGAAATTGATTTTCTAGATTTCTATATACATAAAAAGGGTTAGCTTTTAATCATTCCATTTTGATCAATGAGTCAAAAGTTATGAGGAATTTTTGTTGGCGGATAGTTATGGATTTTACATTCTAAAATAAACTTTGAAATCCTTTATTTTAGTTAATTTTTAATATTTTAAAAAATAAATAAAATTATAGGATGTAGATTGTTTAATACGACATTACAACCATTGAGATTGACATTTCTTAATTCCATAATTAAATTTTTAACATTTTAGTATTTTGAATCATTCTCTATTTCTTTTTCGTTGCTATATTTTTCCTATATGTTGTACAATTCCAAATGGTCTGAAATTTTTGAAGCATATAGCCAAATTGCTTTGAATGAATGAATCCAAAGAAGCACCAACAACATTGACATTTTTTCATACAAATATGACCTTGTGAAGTGCATCGGCCATTTTTTTTTGTAGGGCCGAGAAAAAGGATTTTTGTCAATTCAAATGCTAATATCTTGCAATCTATAAGGTGGAAATTTCTGAATTTTTTTCCACATCTTCACAAACCAGTGTTCTACAAGATCCTTTGTTTACATGTGTCCAAAAATGTTAAAAATTGTTTTTTTGGTACTTGTACTAGAAAATGTTGCTTTAGAGCGTTTTTGATGAAAACATAATCAAAAACCTGTAGGGGTCATATAGAAAGGTTCCAAGGGTCATTCTAGGGTGAAGTAGTATAATTGTGGGCGAAAGAACACTCAAATTATTTGATGCAATGGTCATGTGCCCTCATTACATGGATTTACTTGTGTAAACGATCATAATTCTTTTGATTCCATGCCCAAGTCGTGGCTTCATTTTCGAGGCTTTAATCATGTGGCCTCAAAAGTCTATGGCCAAGTGTGTCTACTTATCTCTTCACACCTTGTATACCTTACATTTGTCAATACATCACCAAATATTGTCTAAACAACTTTCAACCTCAAGATCACCATTAGAATTATCTTGCAAATAGTGTGATATTGATAAAATAGGCTCACTTGTACTTAGGTAAGAGGATCCATAAAGTTTTTGAGTTTCAAAACCTTTTGCCAATATAGAGGTATATATTGCCTTCTTCAATGTATCAATTGCATTTGTCTGTATATTAATCAAGCTCCACATTGAATTTGACTTCTTATGTCATGACAAATTAATCCCAATGTGGGTCTTAAAGTTGAGTCTATACAACCTATGTTTCTACTGGTGTTCAAACTTTAAACTTCATAACTGATTCTAAAAAAAAGTCTAAAAGAAAATACGGAATAACCTGGAGTAGATTCCAATTCCACTTATCTTTAAAAGAAAAATTCACCGGAAAATATTTAAAGTCAAACTCCCCAAATTGCAAATGAGCTGGTACAGTACATGATCACTTTACGGTCAATAGGTGACAAATCAGTAACTTACACCTGACCGACGAAATCATCCAGCAATTCACTTCCACGTGTTAAACAAGAGACCCGTCCACCTGGCAGTCTATTCAGAGTCTCTGATTGGCCCAGTTCCATCACCAGTCCAGGTTTTATGTCAAGAACGATCACCATAACATTGGAAGGTAACCTAATCCATTTCGCAAGCATGGCGAGAGCAAGACGAGGAACGGCAATGGCGTACAGTGCAATTCGGATTGTGGGTGTTCTCACAGCTTTGATCTTGCTGGTAGATCTATGGAGCGCAACAGCAATAGCTGTGGAGCAGCCGGCCAAGTTTGATGTTCGGCAGCACATTTCCAGCACCACCAGGTAAAAACGGTGATTTATTTGATACGTAGGATTTTTCTATCGCCATTAATCTCGCAGATCCCTCGAAAGCCATGTTGCCTTCAACTTTGTTAAGTAATTGAAGTGAAGAGCAATTGAAGTGGTGCAACGAGGTTGAATTTTTGATGTAGAAATTGACTGGGGTTTAGTGGTGCTCTTGATTGGATTTGACCTAGTTTTGCAGTTGAATGTGTCGTTGCTGTAGTCGAGGACTCTGTTTTAGAGTTTACTGATGAATTCCTTCATTTATCTGATGTGTGCTTAGGAGTAGAGAAATGCCTTGCAGGATTAGGTCAACTTGTTCTGGTCGTTGGTTCGGGCCTTATTCCAGGAGAAATTTATGAATAATCTTGCAGGTCGGTCCTTTAGGAAAGCCATGTTGCGAAGAGCAACGAGTTTGAATTTTGAAATTGATATTGACTGGGTTTAGTAGTACTGTTGCTGGAGGTTTGACCTAGATTGTAGTAGCGATTCGGTTTAGGGTTTATTGATGAACTGTGGATTTCTTTGTTGCATGCTTAAGAGCAGAGAACTCTTTCCAGGATTAGGTCAAGTTGCTATGATAGTAGTGGTTGGTCGCAACACATGCATATCAGTAATCTTGCAGATCATTTCTTTAACGAAGCCACACATTCCCCTAAATTTTTTTATTCTGTAATTGAAGTGAAGAGCGACGAGGTTGAATTCTGGTCATGAACTGATCGGGGTTTAGTGGTACTCTCGCTCGAGGTTTGACCTGGTTGCATGTCAATGTGTTGTTGCTGTATTCAAGGATTTGCATTTAAGAATTTTGGGTGAGTTGTTGAATTATTTGTTACACGTTCAGGAGTAGAGAGTCCTTGCAGGATTAGGTCAAATTGTTCTGGTATTTGATTGTTGATCGCAAAATATGCATTTGCAGCTACGCAGCTGGGAAAAGGATAAACTATGGTGGCGAGACTGTCGAAAGCACTCCGGATGGTTGCGTCCCAGTGCATGTAAACCTCGTGGTGAGTTCTAAATATCACCTCTGATTTTTTACTTTTGATTTTCTATTTTCTATATCTGTGATTTCACTCAGTGTTGTCCAAGTACCTTAAAGCAAATATTTCTTCCACATGCTAAGATTTCTTTTGTGGGAAGTGCCTTGCTTTTAACCTTCTCAGACAGTGCTTCAAGGAGTTAGGAAGGTCAGAATAAGGACAGTCTAATTCATAGTTTGGTAAGACTTCAAAAAATCGACAATTAATTCACTGCATTCCAAAAATTACGAAACAACTTGCGCTGGGTTCTATTTTGTCTTGGCCACAACCGAAACCAAGTCCGATCATGTGCACATAGGTCAGGTCCTTCTTTGCACGGTTTAAGGGAACTTACCTTATTTTATATTTTCCTGCGAAGCATCGTCCGTCTGTTCGAGGTATTGGCATTTGTGGTTGGCAAACTCCCTATCTTCAAGTGCTTTATTCTCAGTTTGGATTGAATGGTCTTCCAGGCAAGACATGGATCCCGAAGGCCAACTAAAAAGCGGATCGCGGAGTTGGAGAAATTTGCAGAGAGGCTTCGTGGGTTATCCCAGGAGGCCGTTGAGGCTCAAAACAAGAATACAATCTTGCCACCCGCTTGGATTCAAGATTGGAAGTCTCCGTGGTCGGATAAGCAGATAGGAGGGGAGCTTCTTCCAAAGGGTGAGGAAGAGCATTACGATTTGGCACTTCGTTACAAGCTTAAGTTTCCAGAGATTTTCTCGGATCAGTACCATCCCGATGTGTATCCCATAATTGCCACGCAGGTACAGTAAGAGTCCAAAATTCACATTTCCTTTCTTGCTTTATGGAGCTCCGGTTGTGTGAGTGTCAGCTGTTTTGATTGGTTTCGATTATTTGAATAGATTTTATTTACTTATTTTTGGATTTTAGACACCATGTCTTCGCCTTGTCCCCATTGTCCAGAGGATTTCAACACACTATAGTATGTCTTGTTTGAATATTGTCTGAATAGGTTATGAATTGTTCGAAGGCTGGAACCATCAGTTTTGTATCTTCAATGTATCGGATGGAATCATCTTTGACTGATAGAACCTACAAATCAATCTCATTGCGTACAAGTCACGTGTTTGGTGGCACTTGCATTGTAAAAGGGTAACCTTTCAACGCAGTCACGAGAATAGTACCTCCTCGGGAATGGTTCTCTACCGTAATTGTCATCGGGGATGGGCACTTATGGAGTTTGCTATTGCAGGTTGGCAGATCTTCTGCAAGTTCAGTGGCTTTTGGAATGGGGATGTTCGCTGGCCAGGGCACCTTAGGCGTGGGAAAGCAGCGTGCTTTCTCTGTCATCACCGACACTAAAGGCCATGATATTCACCTTCGTTTCCATGACACTTGTATGGCTTACAAGGTTCGTTTTTCTGTGCGTATTACGAGATTGTTATCTAAATGAAGATTCAGATTTTTGCTGTGTGTCGTGACTACTATTCAGATGTTGGATTCATGGAGTAATGTCAGCGGGTCTTTTTTCGTGTAACTTATATCCTACTTGCGCTTCGGATATTTTATTTTATTTATATTCTGGATGATGAAATTCTCTCTGATTGTTTTCATGTTGTGGTTCTGCTGCATGCAGGAATCGAAAAAGCTACGGAAACCAAAAGTAGCCGCTGAGCAAGGGCAAGTGTACGATCTTGTTGCAAAGGGAGTAAAGGCACGCTATGGGTTGGCATTGACCGGCGATGACGTGACGTCCCTGTGGTTGCTGTGCAAAAACGTACATACCCACCTCACCTAGTACCAGTAATTGAGTTTTGTTACTGGTTAACAATTCAATATCTTTGATCGGATGCTGTTTTTGGTTCATAACAGGAGGCTTCTCTTTTGGATGTCGTTGATCAAGCTTGTGAGCTTTTCACAGATGCGGAGGTGCGTTTCACTGAACCTGTGTTGTTTCAGTAATTTATATGCTTTATTTGGTACCGACTTGACTTCTCTTGACCTCGAATGTTCGTTGATGCTCGCTCGTCCTTGTTGTTGGGCTAATGCTTATGTATTGTACCTTGGGATAATTTGTGCAGGTAGAACTGCTTGAATGGGCAGATGATCTAGAAATGTTTCACCTGAAAGGGTATGGGGAAACGATTAATTACCGAATGGGGATTCCTCTGCTGGAAGATGTGGTGCAAACCATGGATCGTGCTATTTCAGATTCTCGTAAGATACCTGAGCAAAGTCTGAAAAGCTGACTGAAACTCCTCATCTGCCTTAACAGAATAATTTCGCCTTGGAATTATACTTAGGAGATTAATATCCAGCTTGTTTGTATATTTATGCAGAATCCAATAAGGTGGTTGAGAAAGCCAGGTTGCGGTTTGCACATGCTGAGACTGTCATACCTTTCAGTTGTCTTCTTGGACTGTTTCTAGAACGCGATGGTAAGTAGTTGCTGCGTCATTCTGGGTGATTTCTTGCTATATGTCGACCAGGAGCTAGGTACTGTTCATGATGAGAGACGTCAGCATTCAATTTGTGAACACAGGGAGTCTGGTTCTATTGCAGATATCAAGAAGGTTCAACGTGAAGAACCGCTGCAGGCTCCAATTAGGCCTCCCCACAAGCGCCTGTGGCGTGCCGCCCTTGTGGCGCCTTTTGCAGCAAACACGGCCCTAGTTCTTCATAAGTGTCCTGCGGACAACGCGGCTGGTGCGAAATACTTTGTTCAAGCTTTCCATAACGAAAAGCCTGTGATCATGCCCGTAAGTAATCATCCATTTCAAGATTGCTTTTCTGTTCATCACTTGGATAAGCTATGCTTATTTTAGGGTCAAAGGTAGAGGTAAGTTGTCATTGTCTTCTCTTTCCTTTTGTTGATATTTTGTTTAAATTTCATTTGGGTGCAGTTCTCTCACACACAGCGTGTTAAAACAATTTTTTTTTCATGTACTGGAGATTCCTATAAGTGTCTGCTGCGATACGTGGTTAACGCAGTTGTCTTTTGTGGTTGCAGGCATGTAACGGCAGTTCTTTCTGTCCGGTCGAGGCGTTCAAGGTGATTATTTTGTCTGTAATGCTGTGTTGAAATTGTGTTGCCTTCTTCTCTCAATTAAGAATGATATACTGTCATTGTTGATCATTAATCCTCAACTTCGTTGGATTTGCTGTAGTTTATATTGCTTACTTGGAATCCTTTTTTCTGATATTTTATTTTTCATTTCTGACGCGGATGGGTGGTTTATATCTTGTAATTATTTCCTTTCCACGGGCTGATCTTTGGAAATTTTGTTATTGTTTTGTTAAACAGGAGCAAGTGGCTGCACCTCACATGAAGCGGAGTTTTGAGTCACTTTGCACCATGCAAGTGGTGCATGAACCAGCTAGCCAGTCATTTTTCCGGAAATTTTTCTCCGTTCCATCACAAATGTTCAGGTGGCTCTTCAGTTCTGCTTCTGGGCAGGGGACATGTCATTCTGGGTTGTAAGTGGGCATCTCTTAAGTTAGACTGTTACAAGTCTATACTTCAACTTTGAAGGTGTTTTAGGATTCTGTATTGCATTCAAGGTAAATTGTTTGCATTGTTCCCGTAAGTTTCCCGTAACTTGTCGTTCTCGTAAACATTCCTTTCCAGTATACGGTTTCGTGGGCAGTGTATTTAAATTGAGACCTAGACACCAATGCTTGCCTTACTAAGCAATGTAAATCACTTGGATCTTCTGTACTGGTGGAAGAGTTTCTCAATTAGGACTACTGGAGAGTTAGCATGTCTTCACATCTGATGATGGAACACATTTGGATGGAACACTGTGGAAGGCAGCCTTTTGAAGTTTTACCAAACACAACTCTAGATTTTTCTCGTCATACCGGCTGTGAGTACTCCTAATTGTGGCCCCCGCCTAATTACGTCACAATGCATACCCTCTCTTCATTTCAGAATCTAAATCTAGGCATTTATTCTCTTATTCATTGTGACACAGATCTCATTAGACAAGTATGACTATCCTAGATTTAGGTTTCGGAGTTAGAATGTGCTGTACTTGGGCCGGGGTGAACCGACCCCTTTGAAAACGCTGAACTGTTTATTTGCCATGCATGATAAAATTTGAAAATTTTGAATTCATATTTGCAATCACAGCCCCCAAATTAGCTAGGAGAGGTGTAGAAGATAAATCAATCATGCACAAAATGGGGGGCTTTTATTTACATGGTTTGTTGGAATGATTTTGGGAGAAGGACTTTGGGAGATGAGCAGGGGGGTTGGTTCACCACAGCCACTCCCATATGGTGGCAAAAGTAAAAAGAAACTAGAAAAGTTGGAATGGTTTGATTGCAATAGTTTAGGTGTTCATATCCCTAAAGGTTCAAGGTCCTAGAATGGTTTTTTCAAGATTTTAGGTAATATTGTATGATGTTAAATTTTACAAAATATTTTTCAGAATGTTTTTAAGGTAAAAGAATGTAATAGCTTTACGGGAATACCATTTTTATTTCATTCAATGCATGTGACAGAATGTTATGCTCTCATAAATTGGCTCACCCAAAAACCTATACAAATTTGAAATAGTTTTATTTTTATTTTAATTTTCAACAAAGAGCATATTTATGTCTATACAAAAAGCTTTGATTTCATTTGGAATGGTAACATAAAACTTGTGAAGAATAATCATTTAAATTTCCTTCCTTTCTTGAATCTAGTTCTTCTTAACAATTTGTCAAAGCAATAGATGTTTTTTGGAAGCATTGGAGGGCCGTTTTAAGCTTGTTCTCCATACTATGAACCAATCATTGCTGACCATAATATATATATAAACAAAGACAAAAACAATTTTTTTAAATTATCTGACATGGCAATAGTTATGCCACGTCACACTGCTTCTGGGCTGTGCTTGGGGAGTGGTGTAAGCTGCAACCAAAGCACAACCTAAAGCCTGCTCCTACAGTGCATTCCATTACTTTATGCCAGAAGCTCATTGCTCAGTGAATTTGTCTCGACCTGGTCACGACTTACGACGGAGCTTATATCTTGTGATGGAGTTGACTGCATGATGGAACGTGTTGCGCAAAAGACTTGCAGTTGTGCAGGATTTACCTGGTTCCGATTGAGAAAACTAGCTTTCTTCTCGGGACTGAACTGGAAATTTCTTGATGGTGCAAGCAGTTTCATTTACGGTTTGGGGATACAAAATCATCTGGGTTTAGAATAAGTCAAAAATTTTGAGTGAAGGAAGATAATGTATGAACCCCTGAAGGACCAAGTAGCATTTTCTGGTAACATAGCATTCTTGGCCATGCTTTCACAATTGGAATTTTTTTTTTTTTTCTTTTGAGATTCACACATGTGGTTGAGGAATAGCTGATGTCTCCTGTCCTCCACTGATCCGTTCCTCTTCAGAAGTCGACTGTTGTATCTTCTCAAAACTCCCACCTAGTTAACAAATAGCACCGCTGGACAATGATGCACAGGTAGATGGATAATCTGTGTTGAACAATTACTTACTTACTAGGAACCATGTTGAGATGCTTATGCGGACGCTTGCATGGCCGGGGTGCTTACTGTAGCTTGTGAATGTGAGTATCGATACAAATTTTAAATTGTCTATGATTTGCATTTTCTTGCACAGATGGTGAAAGTAGTCCACCAGGCCATCGGAAGGAGAGCAAGAAGTATATGGCTGAGAAAAAGAGCCCAGCAGAAATGTGAAGTGCATTGCAAGCTTTGATCTTTCACTTGTATGTTCTAGATTAAGTATGCACGGTTTTCAATGGAAATTGTGTACATCTTAAGGTTTTAATTGGTCGTCCTTCTTTCGTTCCATGCTGCTTGAAGAGAATAGATCAATTGTTGCAATATTTGAGCGGTGGTACTTGCATGAACTGGTTGCAATGCTCATTGCTAATACTTCTTTACTGAATTACAAGAATCATAGCTAAGGTATGTATGTAAAAAACGGCACACCCTGAGTGTCCAATTCGGACCCATACTGTTGGGGCCATCTTGTTGAAATCATGGAATTCTCCTGTCAAAAAAACGTTTTCTAGAGCTCTCCAACTGATTTTCATGACGAAAAGGTTTCCATATTTCATGAGAAGAAACTCCACTTTCATGCCATGAATATATATGTCAAAAAATTATCATAATTCATGACATGAATATGAAATGAGAAATGGGAATTTTTATGGAATCTCCCCATGAATAAAACCATTTTTCATGTGTCAAGATCATCCTAGTTGCTACCCCCCCCCCCCCCCCCCGTCGAAAACACTCACATTTAAAAGCTTCGCACCAAATCTAAGTGATTGTTGTTCAATCCGCACCCCTTTCCTGAAGTTATGGTGATTGCAGATGAGAAACGATGGTTGCCTTGGTAGAGCGTGTAAAGACGTGAAGGTGTTCTTCTACAAGGTTGCTCAATCCAGTCCAAATTGCGAAAAAGATGTTCCTCATCATCGCGCGGTTCATTGACAATCAAGTGCTGAGAGTGTGTAGCGAAGGATTACACGGACAGATGCGAGATGCCCCGCAATCGAACTCAAAGCATTGATTTCAGTCCACAGCCCCTCCAGGGAAAGGAATAAACCAGTCGGGAAACAGAATCTTCAGCTAAAAACTTCATAGTGGTTATGCTTTGAGAAATAAAAATTTGAAAAACTATGAAAACCTTCTGAATTATATTTCTACACGTGGTAAAATTTCCCCAGTGTGCAGATATGTGTATTTTGCTTAAGTGGTCAGAAATGGGTCGCCTCCCTTAAATGGCTTCACCCCTAACTCAACAAATTTCGCAGATGAGCAGCAAATATGTTGAACCTTTGCACGTCTTCCTAGTTGACCCCAGACGTTATATTCAAGAACAGAGATTTGATTAGCAACTGATTAATCTAAACCTGAGCTGTGGCTACCATTAAGTTAGTTGTAATTGATGCCACTTTCCCTGTTGAATCAAGTTGAGGGGTAGTTTTGTCAACCCAATTTCGTTGAGTTTGTGTAGCCAACACTTCACTTGAGGTGGGTGGCAGCAGGAAGGCCTGCAGGAAGGCCTGCGCGGGTGATCTGCGGCGGGAAGCCCATCTGGAACAGCGACGAACTCAATTCCTGGGCTGCAGTCATCAATTTCGTATCTAAATTAGCACGTTTCAACTGCAACGAGTATTTATATTCAACTGCACAGAGTTAAAAATATTTAAAATTGGGCCGCTATGTCAAGTTGTATATTTTGAATTCAGAACTTCCAGTTGTGTTTTTCCTGGCTCATCACAGGATCCGAATCAAACGCAATGCAATGGGTTACAACGTTGACCCTTGTAACCGGGCTTGTAACCAATAGAAGATGGACGCATCTGCATGCATTGATTGGTCAGCTTGACGTTAAGGACATATCCTTTAAACTAGTTTCCAGAAGCCAAAGATGAGACTCACAAGCACTTCTGCCTTTCAAAACTAGTCTCGACTGATAGTTAATTGTTGTGCAGCGGCACCAAACTCTGCCAAATCACTGAAAACCTGCAAATTCAGTGAACGGTATCTTCTACTTCATAAATACAATATGAACTTGCACTAGCAAGCGAGTTCATTTCCTGAAAGACACCAACTGGAAATGAAGTGACTGTCGATCTAATACCGTAGTGCCATGATAGCATCGTACATTTTCATATTGTTAAAGCTCATTCGAAACCAGCTTGTCGAACGGATGCATGAAATTGATCAAGCTTTTCATGAAGGCGGTGGTAGAGCTTGCTTAATTAGTGATCAGGCTCCGTGGCTGTGGCGCTGCGAGTTTTCTTGAAGCGCTCGTGGATGTGGGTGGTGTTGACGAAGGTGATGCGAGAGCCATGGAATGCAAGTGAACCAACTTCTTCGCCTGTTGCAAGAACGACGTCACATGATCTTGCGCAGGATAAGGAATAATCACGGCGTGCAACTTCACCAGTGTGCCCTGTATCGTTGCCACAATCAAATAAAAGTAAAAGTAGTTTTCTATAATTTAAGATCCAAAAATGATTCAAAAATCCATAACTTTCCCACAACAGGTTCAAATGTCGCGAAACGAAGCCCGTGCACCCCTCCTAGCAAGGGCTTTCCGAAGGTATCAAGAACGCAACCTGGGGACACATGGTTCCGGAGATCTCACCGTAACAAACAAAACAAACAAACAACCTAACTTTCGGTATGGATCCTAGCTTTCGCGTAGATTTGGTCCTGGTCACAATTTTTGGTGCCATGATCTTGCCAATTTCACGAAATAGATCTAAGTGGTTGGTATTAACCCCTAAAAGCCCAAGGGGTTTGGACAAAACACAAATGTGTTATAAAATATAAGTTCTACAACTTTTTTGAAGTTTGCATTAAAATTGATAATGTGAAGCACAAAAAGAAAAAAATATCCGTATGGTCAAAATTATAAAATTATTCTTAGATTCTCTTCAAATGAATTTTGAAGATATAACTTCAAAAATTCACCAAAAATACAATTTCTATCTTCAGCAATTGAATTTTTTTTTGATTGGTCAAAATTGTGGTTTCTATTGATTTGTGAAAAAATGCATAAGATTCAGTAATGAAAACACCAACACTTTCCCCAAATAGTAAGTTTTTCAACATTAGACAATACTAGACTCTTTGTGCTATTTCTTTTATAGTTTTTGTTTGACCATAGCGATCTTAGTTTTGAATATAAATATTGAAAGACAATACAATCTTTTTTTTTTTAAATGAAAAAAAAAATGAAAAAAGTTTTTTTCTGCCAGAAAAATCTGCCCAAAGTCGGGCAGCGACCATAAAATGGTCGTTTGAGCGCTTAGGGGTTAAGGTAAAGACTTGAAAACTTACTGCTGTGCATACCACTTCCTGTAGTAGCAGGGAGGGCAGGGAGGGCTGCGGGTAGGAAGCCCTTTGAGGTGACAAACTGCTTCCAATGTAACCGTGCGTACATTGAAAATATATATGAGGGAGAAACTTACAAGCAGTTAGGATTGCATTAATGGTGAAGAACCCTGTTTAGAGAAGGAACGGAATGAAGCCATTTGGGGGATAGCAGTGGGATAACAGATACTTCATAAAACATGCCACTGAATCTCGAGGATGTGAAGTTCTTTTTCGTAACTAATTTGCGTAACTAATGTTTCACAGCTCCAAAAATTAAGACGGTCAAGTGCACAAACCTCTAACAAAGGCTCCAGGCGGGCATCTGAAAGAGCGTGAATTTCTAGAAATTTCGCCATTTTAACGAATATGAAGATCTTTCCGTTTCATGGGTCACCCGTGAGTCTGGTGTTAATGGCAGGAATACATTTGGGGTGAGTCTTGTGATTGCACATGCAGAGTTCGAAGAGTTCGAAGCTCCAGATAGTAGCTGAACCGTTTAGGAAATTATGTTCGAGGAGGTCCTTCACTAATAGGTGACATTGGACCTATAAGTACTGACTTGGTCAACATCACACCCTCAGCGTCACGAGCATAGCAGAAGATCGGATACTTAGCTAAGTACCTTTCCTCAGAATCCCTTACCTTAGAAATACCTCAGAATCAGGAAATCCAGGTAACACTCGCAACACTACGCAATGATCGACGTTAGACAGCCAAAAAAACATTTCATAACCTAGAAATACATGCCCAGAAAATTTGACAGTCCCTAAATCTACGATTTAGAGCCATCTTTGGTCCTCAAGTTGGTGATCAGATCCACAAACTGCGACAACGCTGCTTGCGAAGAGCCTCCTTTCGAAACGGCTTGCCTTGCAGACATCTGCAAATTCCGAGCATTCCTCCGAATCACCAACACCTCAAAGTCCTCTGTCTCACTGTCGCCCATGATCTTCTTCACCTTGTGAGCAACTTCCTCCTTCCAAACAACTGCACTTCCATCTTCCGCAGTGCTCTGTCGAAGCTCCAGTCCAACTTTCCAAACGCTCGTCACGTAATGCGAATTCGTGTTCTGGTCGGCGAATCGAGGCCACCCCAGCATCGGCACGCCACTGGAAATGCTCTCCACGGTGGAGTTCCACCCGCAGTGCGTCAGAAAAGCTCCCACGGCGGGATGCGACAGCACAGCAGTCTGCGGCGCCCACGGCACCAGAAGGGCTCGGTTCTGTGTCCGTTTCACAAACTCCGTAAACATAGTTTGATATTCTTTGTTCTGGGACATGTCGTCAATGAGATCTGGCCGAATGACCCACAGAAACGCGACGTTGCTGGACTCTATACCAGCCGCGAACTCTCGCATCTGCAACATGGAGACAGTCAGCATGGTCCCGAACGACACGAACAACACCGACTTCGGTTTTCGCCCATCGAGCCACGAGAGGGACATGGGATCCTCTTCCCACAACCCACTCCCAATTCCAGCCAAGGAAACCTCTTCTACGCCATCAACAGCTACGGCGTCCAACACCAGCGGACCAACGGCGAAAATATTGTCATTCATGGACCCTCTCATGGCGTTCAGGACGTCGCCTTCCAAATCAGAGAATGTGTTATAGAGAACGCAATCGCAGTCCGGAAACACAGAATTCGTATGCTCCAGATAGAAGCGAATGCAGAAATCCTCAAGGTCGTGAGCGAGTAAGTAAGTTGGGATATCGCCCACTCTCATGGTGGGAGCGCCACCAGGAAGGCAAGTGAGCCGCGCGGAGCGAGCTGCCGCTTCAGCGTCACTCTGTGGCATTGCCAGCGTGAGCGTCACTGCATTAATGGTCGGAGTGGATGCGTCTGGAGGAGCTGGGATCGGGAGAATCCCTGTTGCAATGAATGTGCCAAGGTGGTAGCAGCACTGATTGGAAATGGCGGAGGAGGCCACGAATGCCGCCACTGGGATGTCCAAGCTTCTGGTGATGTGGTGCACTGGAACAAACAGTTTGTCACGGATGACGCAGGTGATGGAAGATTTCTGGAGCAGATTGGTGAAGAGCTCTTCAAAGACGGGACCCATTTCCAGTGTGACTTTGCAGAAGGCCGTGAGGTCACGTAGGCGGGGATGATCTTCTGGGAGCCCATCTGACACCGTAACGAACTCAATACCTTCGCTGCACAGCAAGTTCACACTTCAATTTCAGCAGACAAGATTGAAATTTACAGGAACATATTGATAAGATAAATTCCCTCAGGACCTGATCAACGAACAACGCTTTGAATAACAATTCAAAAGGGAAAAGTTCGTAGATCGATCGTGTCCTAAGGAGGACTGTAATTCAATGACCTGGGACGTGCACGGATTCGATTCGAGTCTGGTTGTGTACAAAATCCTGGAACATGCACGAAAATAACTAGAACAGCTTCAGGTATTGATATGTGTCCTTCTTTCGGGTGGCTTACTAAACTAGCAAGCTTCTCGAAAGCAGAAACGAAATACATTGAATAAGGTATTCATCGAGGATGTGAGCTTGCTTACTGATCTGGGTGCGTGGCTGAGGAGCTTCTGGATTTCGTGAAGCGGTCATGGATGTGGGTGGTGTTGACGAAGGTAATGCGGAAGCCATGGACTGCAACCAGCTTCTTCGCCAGCTGCAAGAACGGAGTGATATGGCCTTGCGCAGGATACGGGATAAGCACGGCGTGCAACTTTCTGCTCTTACTCTCGGACTTCATCTTGAGCCTCTCTGGAATCAATCAAAATAAGACTAAGTACCAATCGATGTATCCTTCAATTTTTCCCTGGAGAAAATAATTGAAGCATATCCCTTGAAAGGTAACTGAAAACTAAACACCGTCAAAGAAATTTGTTGGTGAACATGGATAGTAGCACACGAACTACAGAACCGGTCGAGCCGGTTAGGGGACGTACCCCTCTTTGCAGGATCTATAGTACTAGGAATCTTCCGAAGCCAGATCGGATTCAAGGCTCTCTGACTGGAATTTGACAGCAGAAGGGTATGCACGTGATTCCCATGTGCATATCCAATGGCAATGCGGCATTTCAGGGTCGACAGCTTCAGCAGTACTGTATCAGCAGACTTCCCGTCTGCTTGAATTTGTCTCTAGTTTTTTAATGGCCCCCAAGTGGGGACGTTGCGGCTATCGATGCTTCCATGATGCGTCTGCACAGCTTTGTCCACTTTTTTTCTGATGTGATGTGACAAACTTCAGTGTTCAACTGAGAATTTCTCTGTAGTATTGGGACCATTCATTGGGCCAAGACTGTGATAGGCAACTGCACAAACTGAGGTAAGAGTGTTGCAGATGTATTTATGTTCAAGGCTGAAAAGGATTGTGTCAGTGTCGTGAATATCTGCCATTGTAATGAAATTGACATTTCAACGCTCACATTTAGATTGGTAGTACAATTGCTGGACCACTTATTAATTAGTTTTTGTTCCAACTTAACTACTGAATGCGACTATTCAAGGATTCACAACCAGGCTCAGTGTCACAGCTGGTTGCTAGCTCAGCGTCGAATTTTTTCGGCAAAAATCTGAAAGCAAATAGGTCACAATTAGGGTTTGGCGAAGAAATTATAGCTAGGAACCCTAAACATTTCAAAGAGATGCCGCCCTGGTTCTCGTGTTTAGAAGCTTGCTGGACTCGTTGTCTTCTACCAAGACGTCCAAGAGCAAATTCTGTCACCGAGGACATCATGATGTATGAAACTTTAAAGGACGGTCATTCTTTCAGAAGTAACCTTCCTTTTCACACTTCACACCAGCTAAGTTAGAATGACAAAAGTGAAAAAAAAAAAGGGTTGGAAAAGTATTGGAATATTAAGTGTCAAAAAATTGTTTGTCACTTTTTTTGGATACAATCTTTTTTCCAACATTAGAACATTTTGAAACTTTTTCCAACACTACAATGTAGAAACATTTCGAATTTCTTTTTTTAACATTATAATGTGTGAAAATGTGTGAAAATACTGTGAATTTCATGACATCACTTTCTAACATTTTTCCTGTTGAAATGATGATGATAAATTAAAAAAAGTGTAAAAAATAAAATAAAAATTGGGTGGTTCACCCTTACTATAGTATACATATTTTAGCATCGGAAGTATTCCTTATTATCATGTTACCGCTAATAATTTTACTCTATTCACTTGCTAGGATTTTCATTTTGTCAAGGGGCGATTCAAAAATTGTGACCTCTTTACACAAGAATTCTTGTATGAGGCTATATTACAAAAAAATTGGCAAGAGGTTGTTTTCAATTTAAGGTATAGTAATTCAATTGTCACAAAGTGATAGTTTTTCCATGATGAACTCATATTTGTTTGTTTGATTGTTAGAATCCATCCATTAGTTGAAGACCAAGTAGCTTGGAAATTTAGATTGAGTTTGAAATGTCAAGGCTAGCTTGCAACAAGCAGCAAAAGCTTACAACTATGGGTTGGTTATAAAAATAGTTGAATTGGTCTTTCTAGGTTCTCTTAGAGAAAGGCCTCATTAAAGACCTAGAGTGACTCAAAAAACTTAGATAATACACTTTGTGCAAGTGGTTTATCTTTTATTTTGGTTTTATTCATTAAAAAAAATATGGTCCCTATGGAGGGCTATTGAACTTTTGACAGATGTGCAAATACAATTATTATTATTTAAATAATAATAATAATTTTAAAAATAATAAATAATAATGATTTTTTAATTGTCAATCCGGTTGGGCACAAAAGCTTACGCAAATTGACAAGATTTGGTCTAAATTTTTCTCCATTTGTGCATTTACATGCAATAAAACAACCCTCCAAAGGGTTGAAATTTTTTCTAATGTGGAAATACTATTTTGAATCTTTTCTTTAGAATAAAATGATTGATTTGAAGTATTTCATTGGAATAAGATTTGTAGTCAATATTTTTCTAATGAATTTACCTATATGTATGCAAAATTTGAGAATAATTTCTTATTGGAAAAAAAAAGAAATGGAGTGCTAATTAAAGTATAAGAGGTTCAAAAATGCTAATGTTTAAGGGCAACAACCGTGAAGGACTACATCTCAACTATTTTGATAATTATGATTATATGAATTTTTATGTGTATATATCTTGATTGTGTATTTTCTACAAAGTTTCAATATCATTTTATTATAGATTTAATATTTATTTGTAAGTTTGCAAAGAGAGGTATAAGATAGTGAAAGTAAAGAAAGTTTGTCGAGGAAAAACATGCATGCACTACCATTGGGGCATAGCTTAGATAGAATTGAAATTTGGTATGTATATTTTCAACTATCTCAGAGGTGATTTAATAGAAAATTTTCAGATCATTGGTGGTATATAAGGCCAAAATTGAGTAGATTAGTTAGGAAGAGATTTTAGGAAATAAAAGCATTAGATGTAGATGGATTTTAGAGAGTAGGTTTAGGATTACCTTGGATAGTTGGATTTAAGGAATAAAAATTACATAAAAAAACATCATTTTAACAAGAGTTTCTTGCTATTCATTATCCAATTGCAAAACTTCGTAACATCTTTTGAAGAATTTGATGTGAAAAGTTTGGAGTCATGGTGCATTGTACTTATGTATGAAGCATACAAAGGGAATGAAGGTGGATTAAAGAGTAGACAATTGTCAGTAATTAGGGCCAATAATAGTATCTCGTAAATCATTTTGAGCCTACTCTTATTGGTCACAATATGCTCGTATATTTGTTTAATATTAAATTTGTAAAGAACTAAAAGATGTAGTCTAAAGTTCAAATTTTCTTTGACAATGCTTAAACATGTTTCAAAAATTTGATTTGAATTTGGAGCTTTGAAACTTCACCTGAATATTGGATGGATCACTCTATTTATATTTTAGATACACGTGCAGCAATGGAGTGTCTTGGAGAGTTCACTTAGAGTATCCATTAGAACCCACATGCAAACAAAACTTTGGATCCCTATATACTTTTTGAATTTTAAATTAAACAAAATATAAAATATAAAAATAGATTTTCCTACTTTGAAAGTTTATATTTTGAATTATTTTTATTTGTTAATAATAATTAGTTAAAAACTTTTGAAGTAAAAAGATACACTATAGAACTAAAAAATAACTTTCACACCCCTATATTATATAAGAAAAAATTGTTTAAAAAATGAACAAAAATTTCCTTAAAATAACTCTCTATTGAAAGCTCATTTTGAGTTGAATATTGATTCAATGGTCATCTAAATGTGTTCTCTATAATTATTTGAGTTGAAAAAATGCCATTTTAGTTCATTTTCAACCTCTTCTAGAAATCATTTCATATTTTATTTGAGTTGGAAATTTGGGCAATAGAAACCTATAGTCATTATTAAACAATGCTCAAAATTTTAGACTGAAATTATAGTTTATTAGAAACCACTTGTTTGTATGTGGTTTGCTGTAGTAGAACTAAGTGCACCCCCCGACTTGCCCTTCAAGTGAAGTGTTTCTTAGGGGGCTATTTCCCTCCAAGGCAAAAATAAAAGAGTCCCTATAATTACTTAATTTGGCAAAATGGCCTATATTATGGCACTCTATCATTACTTATATTGCCCATGTCAATGCAATTTTTTCTAGGCCATTTTCTTTATGAAGGAAAAAAAATGAATTCATGCTTGGAATTTAGCCTATTTTTATGGGATTTTCAAACAGTGTGTGATCAAAGTTCACCATAGTCATACATGCATGCATATAACAAAAAATGAAGAGCATATCCAAAATTCAAACATACAAGGACATAACAATGTCATTTCAACTTCAACAGTTCATAACTAATTCCACAAAGCTCCAAAACATGTGAAACAACTTGGGTTAGATGTCAATCCCATAGTTTGGCTTTCAAGGAAATTTATTGAATTTTTATTCTAAAACGTTCACTTCTTTCTCAAATTTAGTTTTAGCTTTATGAACCTTGCACTTTAACAAACACGGAACATTAGAGCAAAACAACACAACACAATTTGCAAATGAAAAAACTCTTCTTGCTTAAAATTATGATTTACATGTTCAAAAACACAAGATAATGCAAACAAATTTCTCAGTGTATATCACAAAGTAAATGCACTTACAAACTCATATTTTTGTCAAAATTTTAAAAAACTGCAGCAACATGACACTGCCGCCCTAATCCATACACAATCTTGCATTCACAAAAACTTTCTTCATTATCTTAAAGTTGGGATTATTCAAACTAAAGGGTTTAGGGGGGTTATACTACAGACTATAAAGGACATTAAACTCTGTAGTCAAATCCGCCTTCAAGCACCTCCAAACTTCCATGAGATTGGAGATGTCTAACTCATCAAATGGGGACAATCTCAGGAGAGGTGCCATCAGCATCTACAACACCCCGAATCTCTGCAGCAAAGTCAGGTTCTCCTTGAACAGGATTGTCTTGTCAAACACATTTTTGGGTTTCAGTGACGTGTTGGACGTCTGACGTCGCATGTCTAATGGACAATGTGTTGAATAAGCCCATCTATAAGGGTCTAATAAGGTCATCAACCACCCACTCAAATAATTTGAAATCTCACCATGATTATGAACTTAAAGTTAGAATGTAATATGTGTTTATCATATTGAGACACCTTACTAAAATGAGATTTGAATATGTCCAGTTAACATGAATGAAGGGTCGTTTATTTGAAAGTCAAACTTAAAGTTGATTTATTGGATGTCGCAAGGGTTCTACTAGACATAGTCTGACGTCTGTTTGTTATGTTGTCGCGATGTTTGCCAGAACAATCATGTCCTTGAAGCAACAAATGGTGATTTGTTGCTAATAAGGGGCTACAACAACATCGTGACTTTAAACCTTCAAATATCTTCACCTTGTTGTTTAATGTCAGAATAACAAAATTACCTTCTTTTGTCCATATCTTCATTTGAATCACTATAAGTCACTAACCCTAAATCCTATCTTCAATCCACCCTAAAGTTGTAAGTAAATCTTTATGAATTGAATTACAACTGTACAAAGTATAAATTCAACTAAATTGAACCCAAAACATGCAATGCAATAAGGAGAAGAGGTTACTTGTCCCGAAAAAAACTCCCAATAGTTTCCAATCTTGACAGCAATAGATTCATCACACATCTAAAATTCAACTTGTCTATGGGGAACCTTTGAGTCCTAAAACTCAAAAACAAATTGTTCCACCCACTCACAACCAAAACCAACAACACTCAACAAAAGAGTTCTTGAACATCATTGCATATGATTTTTCTCAGCAAACCTAAAATCCTTTATTATTAAGCATGACTAATTCAAATTGCTTCCAAGTTCCAATTGCAAGAAATTTTTACACACTTACAAAATATGACCAACGCAACAAAAACACCTGACAGTGTAATAGACAAATTCAAAAAATTATAACTGACAATTCAAAATTATTGCATTGATCATCTATAGAGTTTCAACCATTGGTCCAATTTTTCATCCAACCTAGATCTGATCCATTGGTATACCTAGCTATGCATATAGGTTATACTAAATATAGATAGTTGCAAGAAACACTTGTCCTATTTTTTGTCCCCTTGCCCTTGAAAGGGTACTTTTTGGCTCATAACTTTTGCATACTTTGTCCGGTTGGCCTGAAATTCAGAGTGAAGGTAGTTTCAAAAGTTTCAAATATTTTTGAATGTTTTGAATTTTTTTTAATTAGTTTACTATTTTTAAGTTGCCCCTGATTGGGTGTCTACCTTGGGCATTTTGGGTGGTTTTAGTCCTATTTTCGACCCAAAAATGCGAATTGGAAGCCACAAATTGGACATGAGGGAGGTTTAGGGTCCTTACAAGGATTGACAAGGAGATTTTGTGAAAAAAAGAACACTAGAGCTGCTCACAAGGGCTCAATGTGACCATCCTTTGCCCATAAGTCTTAGAGAGGGAAAAAAAATTCCTAAGGAAATTTTTGGTACAATGAGAGGCTTTCATTGTCAATAAAAATGGCTTTTTTGGGAGGAATTTTCTGAAATTTTTCCCATTTTTTAAAAATGAAAAGGGACACAAATCTTTTTTGCTATTTTTTGGCATTTTCAGATGATAGTGCCTTCGGTAGTACCCCGCAACAATCCACAATACTATTGAGTACTTGTAAATGCTCCGTAGTAGGACCTCATCTTTGTATGCAACCCCGCTTTAATGCGCTTACTGTTGTACCCGCTACTTGTTGAAATCGCAGCCCGTCTAAAATTCGAAATCGACGGTCGAGATTGCCGTTGTAGCGCGTCGACACAATACTTGTAGTATTGATAGTACTGCTAGTCCTATGCCCCCAAAACGTATTTTTGGCCAACTGAAGAACTGTGAAGTGTTTCTTGCAACTATCCAAATAATACATAGGATCCAAATCTTCAACCCCTAAATTATATGTAAATTTTTTTAATGGCTTAGATTTGTATACTATCTACATTATTTACAATGGATTTATCAATTTGAATGTCCACTAATTTATTTAGAAATATTTTATAAATTTTATTTCAAACAAACAAGACCCTATCTATATTATGCTGCACATTGTTTTTAAAAATGTGCTAAGCGATCCATCCAAGAGAATGCCCACCATCTTTATGTATTTTCAAAGCAAAAAATATGTATAAATATATATTTTTTAAATTTGGATGAATATAAATGAGTAGAATCATGGAGATGACACCTATACCAAAAAGAGTGAAAGTAATTACACTTGTATTGATAACATGCATAGACATACATTTACTCTAGTAAGATTTTAAATGCCAATGATACATATTGGACACATGCCAATTTGTGGATATGGTAATAAAGATGTCAACATAAGTAAAACAAAATGACAATTATATTAGAATCTATTGCATTGTTTGTTATATAATTTTATTTTTTTAAAGCCAAATAATTTTGATCTTTAAAAAATATATCCATGAAGTTATTAGAGGATATCTATGTCTCCATTTTTTAATATCCTAATCTCAACCATTATTTTCTTGCATTGGATTTCTCCTTTACAATTCTTTCTAGAGTACCATACACACATTAAAAAAATCACAAAATATTTTGTAGGAAAATAGTACATCAATATTAGGTGTCATTTTTGAAGTGTCAAATTGTCAAGTATAGACAATTACACATCATTGATTTTGTTTTTCAATCATTTATACATTTACTCCCTCACACCTATTATTCACTCAATGAAAGCTCTTTCTAATAATATAATTTTTCAATTGATGTAATTACGCTTTGTACACTATTATCTTTAATATGCAGTATTTGATGATTATAATTTTTGTAGAAGATGATTCTCTAAGATATGTGTAATTGTAATTGATTAAATGGTTAAAATATTTTATATACAAAAAAGAATATCTAAATTACAAACAATTGTCCAAACTAATGTCTCTTTCATGTGTAGGAAACAATGTAATATAAAGGATTAAAATTCATGTATTGTATATGGTGTATGTAGTCTCAACTAATTTTATATCATGAAAAAGCAAGGTTGCTAGCATGCAAGCTTGTGAGCCCGTGAGCTTGTGAGCGGAACTTTTTTTGTAGTAAAAAAAATTTTGGTACCTATAACCATGGATTTATTACATTTTAAATTTCAAGAAATGTGAAGTCATTTCAATGAAATTTGATGCACTTGCAAACGTATTTTGAAGATTTTTTTGCCACAATCAAATGTAGTCATTTTTTTATAGATATCATGATATACAAAATCCAAATGAAAAGAACAAATATCCAAGATATAGCCATAAAACACAAAAATCCAATTATAACCCTAAAATCAACAGATAATAGTTTGACTCAAGAGATATCAATGTCAATCTCAAGAGTCTAAGTTGTAGTGGACTCAGTTTTAGAACCCTCAAAACCCTCAATCATTGGTGACTCTGAAGTCTGAAGTCTCCCTATCCTCGGAGGTACTACCATCTATAAAATTCAAAACATTCAAAGCATAAATATCTTTACAGCGTTTTGGTTTAAAGCAACCAAATGCCGCAAACGTCGATGTCATTTTCTCGGGATACATGCGAAGGTGAAAAATCTTCTCTATATTGAAGAAAAGACTTTGTGTCTTCATCATCCTATTTGCTAACATCAATCCTGTACGGCTACAAACAGATGTGAAACAATGTTAGATTTGCAAAACTTAAAACTTGACATGAGAAAAAGGGATACAAAAAGTTGTAAACTTACTTACTAAATTTTGACTTCCAAGCAAACTTACAAGGCACTATGGTCATAGTGTCTAGATCTTGGGATATTGCAATTGGCAATGGCGGTTGTGTTGTCACCACAACTGGGATAGACTTCCTCATGGATTAGAGGATGGCATTGAAAATTTTCTTATCTTCTTCTAACGCCACAATGTAGCGGCCCATGCCATTGACAAGTGGTAATGGATGCACTTGATATTAACAACATCATAAACATTAGTTAAATGATTCATTTTGCAAATTAGAATTCGAATCCATAAAAATTCAATTCAATAGTTGCATGTAGCTACGATGAAGTCTAGATCTCTAGGGTATCTACAAGCCTCTTCTAAGAACTCAAAATCGTGAGCAGGGTTAGCCACTGTGACTAACTTGATCATCTTCACATACAACTTAGTGGCCTTTTACTTAGCTCCTAATCTCATGAAATTTGCAATGCCGGATTCACTTTTCTCCTCAAACATGGTTGCTTCATTATACTTTCATTCCACAACATCCATTGCAAGTGCAATTTCTTGTTCCACAAGTCAAATGACTTTCAATTAGAATTTAATATAAATAATCAAATCACAAAATACCAAACAATAATTTGAAAAAAAATCCTACATAATCCAATTTTCATCTGTAACATAAAAGCCATAAAAACATCAACTAGCACCAAGTATCAAATTTTTCTAGATGTTTGAAAAACATGTTTCTTCCCCTTAGATGGCCTCATCATCTCTATAAACTAAAGCAAAGGTAGAAGGCCATACATCTTTTGAGGAGGGAGATTATAGAAATGAAGAGACATAGTGCCATTGTTGAGAAATAACGTGTGAAGATGAAGAAAGGTGGTGGTCTATCATTGTGGCCTAAGCTAGTGTCCTATCCAACAATGGCAAACAACCTTTATTTAGACACTCTCACCTTACAGCCAATTAAATTCTTGGAGGTACCAGCTGGACCTTGAATTATTGGTACCCAGGAAAAAATAATTAGAATTTTTTTCTTTGATTCAAAGTTCTAAGAGGGAGATTTTGAGTATTTCAAGGATTTTTAAGTTTCCAATGAATTTTGAGTGGAATCTAAGTGCAATAATGCATTTCAAGTTTTGTTTCTTAAAAATCCCAGTTCATCCCAATTCTAGGAGGTCCAGCAGAGACTCGTGCAAGGTCAGTCGGATTTGACTACCCTTGTACGAGTCTCTGCTAGACTTCCTAGAATTGGGATAAGTTTTAGTATTTTTGATTTAGATCTTAAAGTTGTGGTTGAGAAAATAAAATAAAAAGGATGCCTCTTTGGTCCTTTAGGAGTTAAAGAGCATGAAGCTTGTCCATTTTAGATTGAAGTTTAACTTTTTAAATTTATAAAAATTTATAAAATAAATTTTCATACACACTTCTTAAATGTATGAAATTTATAAAATAAAAAAACAATTGTGTACCACTTTTTAGGGGTACAATGAAGTCTCTTCCTAGGTCAAACAGATCCAACTAATCTTGGACAAGCCTCAGCTAGACCCATTACACATAGAATTGGTGCCTTTTCCAAGAATATAGGGATTTTTAATATTAAAGTCAATTGGCAAAGCATAATGGAGGGGGCTATAGGTAGGAAGAAGGCAGTTATTACCTCTTTTGAGTGCATAGGCATAGTGACACGGATGTCACTATGCACTCAAAAAAAAATTCGAATTTATTTATTTATTCAATTATCCCCCTTGGTGAGCACAATTTTTTTTTTAAATTAAATTAATTAAAAATTATTTTTCACCCCCCCCCCTTCCCACCCTTTTGTAATTTTGAAGTTGGGATGGGGTTTGCAATCGATATGGATATATCCCATATCCATATATATATTTGTAGCTATATATATACACGTAGTTGTACATGTATTTGTATAAATACTGTATCTGTATCCATATATGTATCACATTCCAAATTATTTTTTTTGAATCAACGGTGCTCCAATTCTCCAAAGGGGACTAATTTTTTTTAATACAATCAATGGCCCTCATTGACCGGAATACCCATACAAGTAGTGACAACCTCTTTTCAGTGCATAATAGGCATAGTGTGTCATGCTCATAGTATGTCAAAATTTGAACTTTTTAATTTAGTTTCTTTTGGCCATTAGTATTTAGTAATACTTTTGTGGGTCAAGGATGGTTTCATTCACTGAGTCGTTATGGTCATAGACAAATTTGAGAAGTTTGTGGTACTAAGATAGCCTATAAGATAGTCTTTATCAATATTGATTAAGTCTTGTATTTTTCTAAAATTTATTTATTATGACATCTTAGCATATATTATTGATGATCTTTATAGTGTATATTAAATTAAAATTATTTAATGAAAACCATAGCTTTAGAGATTTTGTTTTATAATTAAAGATAATTTTCTTGATAAAAACTATACATTTCATTTTGTACTTTGTAAGTAATCTTTGTTTGCCCTTTCTTGTCTAAAGATCAATTGTTGACGTTGTCTTGTCCAAGTTTAAGTGTAGAGAAGAGATGTGTCTGAAATTGTGGACACTTCTGATCGTGCAGCTAACCGTCTAAAGCAACCTATGCTTAGTCGTTTCACAAACCCAAGGACTCCACAACAGAACTCTTAGATAGAGTATAGCTTAGAAGAAAAAATTTCAATTTCAGTTACTAGTTCAAATTTTAAAGAAACCTGTAATAGTGCATGTAGTGCTACCTATTGTAGGCAAACACAAAGTGTTATTCATCCAAATTGCTTTAGAGTTAGATGTTAGTATTGATATTGATTCCTTGGCAATAGAATTGATATCCTATGAGAATTATTAGATTAGTACAGGTTTGTTAGAAGCCTACCAAGGGTAGATATTCTTTATATGGATGTTTAAACCCATCTATCATGGCACTTCATGTCATTGACAATGAATCGTGGTTTTTTACCTTAGTCTTCATCTCTATATTTTGTGTCCAACTTTATAATTGTATTGTTCCAAAATTTTGAGTTCATTGGAACAATCATTGCAAATTGAAGAGTCTCCTATAAATCAAACTCAAGAGGAGCAAATTGTTGAGACTATGGGGATGGATGAAATAGGTCAGTCTAAAATAGGGTCTGATGAAGAAGAAGATTGTATGGAGGAGGATGTCATTGAAGGCAAGGAGGAGTTGCTCAAAGATGAGCTCCATCAATTGCACAAGGTTGTCTAATGGCTACAATTACTTCTTTGAGGATGAAACTCAACAAGCTATTCAAACTCTAAATTCCCTTGTGTAGACTTGTCGCGATGCTGATGGTCCGACCTACCCTTGCTTGTGGCATGAAGTAGCTAGAGCAAGAATTCTATCAGAGGTACCGAGAAATATTTGTTGTTTCTATATGTCCACTACAAACAAGGTTGGTGAAAGCATAAAGTTCACAGTGGAAGAGATGAGCAGGTGAGGGTTGTTGTAGTAGAAGGAAAACAACAACTTCACTGAGCACTTTTATTCACATGCAATGTTTTATTTTTTTTAAGAAATCAAAGTTCTTCATATAGAACAAAAATCATTGTCTATTGGCGTGGATGAGTTACATTTCTAGACTCCATCCGATGGAAGTGTCTTGGCACATTACAACTCGCATTATAGTAGATTGTATTATTCTCAATACCAAAGGCAAGATCAAATTGATCATGCATGTGATGCACAACATAAACAAGTGAGTGGCTACTCTTACAAACCCATTTGATAAATTTTTGGTTATATTTATTTTACAGTTTATTTACTATTCAAGGTATATGAAAAGATTTTTCATCATTTCATTTGAAATACAAATCCATTCATAACTTTCACGTGAAGACGATTGAAATGATTTGAAACTTATGGAATAAAAAATGTTTTGCATCCATGAAGTATGGGAGTATGTCTCATTAGTGAAATGTTTTGAAGTAAAAAGGTATGAATGGCCAAAAACTACAATTGCAATAACCGTTAATCTAGTAATGCACATATAAATATGAAATCAATTTTTTTCCTTTCCATTTCCCAATTTTTTTTTTTTTTTTTTAAATTCTCATTTTTTCTTCACTATTCATTTTTATTTCTAGTATATATATATATATATATATATATATATATTTATTTTGGAAGACATCTTAAATATTTTATATTTTTTTAATCTAACATTAGTCACTCCTTTAGGTTGGAGTATATTTGCAAGAAATTCATGAGACTATAATTTGATGGTCCGAGTTTGAATCCCACAAGGACTCAAATTATGCCAATTGACGCAATCTCTATACTGAGTTAACTGTTAAGAGTTGATTAAGAGTAGATGTCATGGAGGCTACATAATACCCACCTTTGTTTTTGTGAGTATTAGTTGCTCAAATGATTATATTGTGTTATATTTGTAATTGCGTAGAAAATAAATTGTAGTAGATGAATTTAATGCTTAACTAGAGGCACTAAAGTTTGAAGGTCTTTTTGCATTAAAAAATGGTGATTGTTTGCCCTCCAAAAAATTGAAAAAAATCCATGGTCATAGAACCAAAAACCTACTATAAATAATAATTTTTTTCTATTTTTGGAAAGTTTTGGAATTTTATTTTTAGAATTGTTATTTTTGGTGGGCTCTAGGCTCACAACATTAGAGCAAAATTGGGGTCCTTGGATGGCCGATACTTTTGGCTTGGAAGTGAATTCGTTGATATTTGGAAAAGGCATAATTCCAATATTTTAATCAATTCCAACCGTTTCCATCAAACCTGCACACCAATGAGTTGTTGGCAGTACATGCTGAGTTGGCTTTGCAGTACTCAAGTCTGGTCTATGTGGCAACGGCCATGCACCAATATTGCGTACAAACATTGACCATGTTGGCAACTTAGCATTTGAAGCAATGAAGACAACACATAGATTATTGTATTTTTGTGACTATTCTATAGTAGTTCGCGAGTACCATTTGGCTTCCGGTTGTCGTGCAGATAGGTTTTCGGGATTGAGATTTGGATGCCACTATTTCCAATTATTGTACTCGCCACTTACTGGCTAGTTGACAAGTGTGAGAACTAGAGGAATGTGGGAATGTCAATGTGGAGATGCTCGCAAGTTCAACATTGCTGGCAAGCCATTAGAATTTTCTCCCGCCAAATGAGCTAGTTGATCCATGTTTCCACAGTTAGTGAATCAATAACTTTGTAGGAATTTAGATGTGGTTTTGCACAAGAATTTAATCTTGGCAGAAGCGATGGCACTTCAAGATGTTACGAACAAAGGAAAGAATAGTTCGTATACAACAGCTGTAGCTCTTGATAATAGATTTGCGCCTATTGTGAAGAAAGGGATTCGAATTGATCAACAACTCTTTCGCTTAGAGTTTCCAGCCTTGAGAGAATCTGGAGCCATGAACATGGACTTATGGTTGGATGGGAGTCTGTACCCAACAGATCCAGTGACTAGGAAGCCACCAAAATTTCAAATGTTGAAGAGTTATTTAGAATTTGTTTGTCACAGTAATTCAGGCCTCTTAGGATACACGAAACACTTGGTTAGCACTAGTGATGCAGTGAGGGGCTTGGAACATAAATTAGGAAAGACACGGACTGATTGTCTTCAAAAAACAATTTGTTTGCAAAATTTGATTGCGAAGCTAAAGCGCGACATTGATGTTGCTAACAACATGTGGGCACACTAGAAGAAACCCGTGTTATGTTTGACGTCCAAAAACTGGACGTCCAAGTTTTTGGACATCAAACATAACATTAGGATGCTAGTTTTGACATCAAATACATAACATTGACATTAGACATAGTGTAAGGTGTTAGTTGTAACATCAAATACAACATAATGTCACAAAAAATGTATCAAGCAAAAACACGGGTTTCTTCTAGTGTCAGTCAGAGGAACAGGAAAGAGAGTCTCTTTTGAAATCAGAAGCTCATTTGAAAGAGTCAATTTCGCTAGACTTGTCGTGGAATGCGCCATTTGATTTGTAGGGGATTCCAACAGAGTTGAGAGAGAGGCTAGTTGTGTTGGCACCATGTTTGTTTGTTAGGGAGAGCAAAGGCAGTTTACGACGAGGAGTTCTTTCATAGGGTGGTAGGACTCTGCAAGGAGGGTTGTTCGCCGAAAGAGGTGATAGAGAGCATGGTTCTAGCAGAGATCTATGATGCAATTGGCCTCGTGGGAAAGGTGCCAATAAGATGAGGTACTTGATCGAAAAGTGTCGGGACCTTCAAGCCTGAGAAGCATACCTGCGAATTTACCAACGAGTATACAACGACTCTCCCGACAACAAAGCGTTCAGCCAAATGTTCTTGCATGCATGTGTCTTCTACCATCAAGACAATGGACGCAAGAACAAAGTCAATTGGGCACCGGCAGTTGCCAAGGTGACAAAGGAGTGTCAAAATCATGCGCATAACAATCTGATCAAGTTGGGCCCTCCAACATTGAAGCAACAGCTCGCGGGCATTGTGAAGGAGTGTTGACTTTGTTGAGCACAATGGACTTGAACATAGTGGAGGTGGAGAAACTGGCATGCGAAAGGTGGATGAGTTGTTGAAGGAGGTGAAGAAGAAGTGCATTGACCTCCGCGGTAAGGAGAAGTGTCTTTCTAATTTGAAAGACGCGTACAAGAAAGCGGAAGGCCGTAAGCTGTAGTTGGAAACAAAAGACAACCGGCTCAATTCTATGAAGGAAGAATTGCGTAGAAAGAACAAAGCCCTTGCTAAAGCGGGGGAGCTAGAAGAGAAGGCTCTTGTTGACAAACAGCAATGGCAGGTCAGCAAGGACATTGCTGCAAACGACGACAAATTGGAGGCGGCCCAGGACTCTGCAATAAGAATGGCGACCACCATTGCAACTGCCTCAGAAATTTACTTGAGTTCCCAACAGACTTTAGAATAGTTGCAGAAGAAGGTAGCAGTCGAGAGAGCAACGCAGTAATCCATCAAGCTGAAGAAGCTTGCTAGAAACAAGTGGTCGGAAGCAAGTGTTTTGCTACAGATTCAACTAGATGCACCGTGTGCATGTTGCTCCCTACTATTTATTTCCAATGGTGCAGTACCGTATTCTTGTGGTTGTCTATTTCACCCTTGGTGCTTGTGGCTAGAACTCCTTTCAGGATCTCGCACTTGTCCTTGATGCAAGAAACTAGGCAATCCCCAGTGGTTGGAATCATGGATTTTTGACGTGTTAGAAACACCTCCCCTAAACCCTCTTCTCAAAGAGAAAGGGCCAACACTTCCGGAGTTGTCCCTCTTTGTGATGCGTAAGAGGGAAGCTGCTAGCAATGCTGAGGGACCACCAGTTCCCAAGCTCACGAAGATGAAGGTCCAAATTAAAGGTCCTTTTCCCCTAGTTGGTAAGGCAACACACAGCATCTCTTCAATAACTATATATTAGCCAATTTTGCCCTTTCCTTTGCTTGCTAATCGACCTCACGGAAGTAGCTTTACAGAAGTTGTTGCTGCGGCCAATTCAACCTTAGTCCAACACAATACGTTCCTTACAGAGTTTTGTTGTCAATTAGCACCCTTTAGCACATCTGTCTTGTACTTGTATTTGTTGGAATTGCATTGTGACTAGCTAGACAAACTAACAGTGATGCTTGTTTTTGGATGCCCCGGATGTTTGTGTTTCCAACAGCAGATCAATTACTAGAAGAGAGGAAGAAAGAAGAAGACATGAAGAAGGAAGAAAAGAAGAAGCAAGAGAAGAGGAAGGTGCATGACGATGACAACAAGCTGAAGGCTCAGCAAGTGCCACTAGCCAAAGTAGCCTCTCTAGAGGAAGAAGAAAATGACAAGGAAGAGGGGACGGAGCTAGAAGATAGTATGGAAGAGGGGAAGGAGCCAAAAGATGTCAAGCCTATGCAACCCTCGATACCAACGACAACGTCACCAGAACTAGAACTCGAGGAAGAAGGTTCTGAAGACGACGACGACAGTCCGGAGAAGCCTACATCGGGTTTGTCCAAATCGGCTACATCGGTCTCAAAAGATCTCGATGCCTTGATTGAGGCTATGTGACCTGGCTGGACAGGAGAGCTTGAGGACAAGTGATATTGTTTAGTATAGGTTATAGTCCGAAATGATCCATATATCGTAACACTGCATTTTGAATAGTTACTATAAATACACATTTTGACATCACAGGTTTCCCAGGAAACAAGTGCAAACTGAGTTTAAAACATGAAAATAGGTTGTATTGTTGGCATTGTATTAACTTAGAAAAAAATAATGCCTACATTGTCAAAATCCAGCCTTAGAGTACTTCCTATTACAGTTATAGGGAACATATCGTTTCTACAGCTTCCCTGGTTCTAAACATCAAATCCATTTCATTGTAATCCCTAAACCTCATGTAGCACTAGTTCTTCCTAATTAGGTGCTAGCCACTATCTCAAATGTCCAGGGTGGTATGACTTGTGCTATTGTGTTGACAGTTTCATGCCTGGAGTTGACGTTGATATCGTAAAAACCAGCTTGTCTTATATTGAAGCGGAACTCCTCTGGTGCCACATCTCCCAAGGTGATACAAACCTCTCTGCGAATGTGAGACAACGTCCATGCTCTACCCACTTCAAACCTTGCCACTGTTGCACCTTGGAACATATAAGGAAGAATCACCAATTCCTCCTTCCACATTTGGTCAATCTATTCCCAACTGACCCCATCTTGCCCCAGACGCTTTCTCCCATACTTGAAGTTTGTATACAATGTTGATCGCCCTACATGGTACTTGTTGAACTGCACAACACATGTTAGAGCAACCTTTAATTCAAGCAAGGCAACAGCTTCAAACATCCAAAACAATAGCAATACAAGGCCATGGCACTGACAACAGAGCAGTGGAAACAGAAGCAGGTCGTGAATCAAAAATGGCAACAAAGCAGTGGCAATATAATAATGGCAAATAGAGCAATGGCAACATGCTACAACGTACTTGAAGGTTAAGGTGTGCTGTGAGATAGTGCACCTGACAATATCCTTACCAAATACGATTTTTTGATGCCAACCTGGATCCATGAGGCTCATGGACAGCTCTTCAAAGGAATTGCTGAGAACATAGAGAATGGATGTTCGTCTCATCGTGTTTCCATCTGGGGCAAACAGATTAACAAAAATGTGCAGAGGAACAAACTATTGTAGAGTATAGATGTCCCATGCGGCTCCCAATAGTGGCTTTGGTTACAGACTGAAATCTGCTCGGAACTTGGTTCTAAAAGCTTCACTGGTGTACATGTCCGGAAGGGGCCAGTCTGGATCATCAAATGTTGGCAACGACAACAACTCAGTTAATCCTTAGAGAACCCCCAGGGTAGGTGGAACATACACCAAGTTAGAAAAGAAGACACCATTCTCAAGTAGCTCGGTGTAGGAACACCCATTGCGTCTGGCCTCCCCAACATTGTTGTGGACAACAATAATGACTCCAAGTATAGAATTTGGATCCACCTAATTCTCAAAAAAGGATTGGTATAGAACTGTTTCCAACAGGGAACACATTACACAAAATTAATAGCCAAGAAAAAGCTCTTACTACACCATTGGAAACAAACTGGAACTCATTCAGAGTGGAAGCAAAGATGCAGTGGAACATTACAGTTGTATAGAACTCAATCGTGGCAAATTTCGGGATCTAGCAGTACTTGATGCCGGTGATATGCGTGCCTCACCAACACTGCCTCTAGCTCCAGTTTGTTGGAAACGGACTTGCGGCCATCAACTTTGAATCTGAAATCAACAATTTGCGCTTTGTAAGATCCTTGCATGTTGTCCCCTCTATGTCGGCGAGCTTCTTGCACCCAAGTTCCTCTAAACCCCGGATTCAACCTCACCCATGAGAGTTTTTATATCTTGTAGGAATCCACTCCCTTTTATCATCGTGCGTGTTGTGGAGAGTCACTACCGCAACTTCTGAACGAGGTCTACGCCTTTCATTAGTCTACACACCTTCCCTAACCGCTCACACAATCCAACCCAAAGTTCGTATACAAGCAATTGCCACTAATCAACCGTTTCTACACTCCGACACTCTGATTCCACACTCCATTTCCACACTCCGACACTATCATGAACTACATGTTTCCACCTAAACTGCCAATACAAATTTCACATTGATCATACTATTGTGTTCATTGACAATAATTTGCACCACTTGCTAGAGTGTGTGCTAATTTCATTCTAGCTAGATTCGTTTGAATTTGGAATTCCCACAAAAATTGTCAAGCCATCACATCAAAGACTTTCACCGGGCGGTTCCACTATTTGTCCTGTTGTGCAACAAGTCTTGCATCAGTACACCCATCACCAAATCCTTTTTTTAATGTTAATGGAGGACATGGTACGTTGGGTACAAGGGTTATTTTATAATACCCAACACCCTGGTCCGATTGAAGGCACCTCATGAGAAATCTGATGTCACGGCCTTATACTCCAAGTTGGCAACGTGCCCCGTGACATTTATCGGGATTTTCCAGGCCAATATTAGAAAATGCAAGTTGGGCATCTAGAGACCCCAGTTTTACTCTAATGGCTCCAAGCTTGCCACTCCAAGCTTTCATGCTAGCGTCGTTGCATTAAAAAGGAACATGTGGGTAATTACAAAAAAATTGCACAATTTGATTCATTTTTTTATAATTAAGATTTAATAATAATTTTAGTACTATATATTTGAATTGCATATACATACCTACTACTAGCTTCAATAGCTTGATTGGTTGGTGAATCTCTATACTTGATTTTTTCAATAAATTATATTTTTTTGTATTGACATGCTTATGTCTTAATATGAAAGGCTATACTAATGGATGAATTAAGGTGGATTTTTATCACACCAATGTAGTTGTGGATGTCATCCATCTTGCACTTTAGATTAGAGTACAATGGCATGATAGAGAGGAGAATAGTAAATATTGACTTATTGACCTTAATAAATTGAAAAGACAAGTTGGAATATTAAAATAAAATGCGGTCATTCTTTATAATTCTTTTGAATAAATATCCAAAATTATTTTCAGATTTTTATAAATAAAGATTGTATATTTAAAGCAAGGATTTGTAGATTGAGTTTACAAACCGGTAGAAATTAGGTATAGTGACCTTAATGAAATTTAATGACATCTCAAAGTGAATGCTTAGTTGCTTACTTGTTTTCACTTTTCAAAAAAGATAATTATTTTACATTTATCAAGGATTCTAAGATACATACACATCTATAATCACCTCTCATAGTGCAATTAAACAAAATTGATTGAACTTGGATACATGAAAGAATATCATGTGTTTCATAAAAAGATACCCAAAAATTAAATATTTACTTTTAGAATTCATCTAACATGAGCACTAATAAATGATAGTAGGATCATCCATAAATTTAGTACATCACATATTAAAAAAATATAGAACAAGCATACAAATTGATGGATTTAGATAATGATACATATTCAAAGAATGTCACATTTAACTACTTTTTGACTATTCAATGAATTCTAAACAAAACATCCAAAGATCTCTAGTTAATAACACCGGAAGATCTCCAGATGTTTTGTATAGATCTCTTGATGTTTAGCATTATCTCTTGGTGACCATTTTTTTCTCCTGATGACCACTATTATTTATGAACTTTCAAAAGTCCAAAAGTAGTTAAATGTGGCATAACACTTCTTCCAATAGCTCCCTTCACTACTAGTTTATCAATTCCATTAAATTGGTTGTATTGCATGTCCCATTTTGACAAGTATATTGGCTTGTTGTGCTAATGGATGCGCAAATTAATATGCAAATTTCATTATTTTCATTCACTTTAGTGTATATTGCTAAGCTAGAATGTCCACTCCCATCCCTTGCAAAACCCTTAAATCATTCCATTTCTTGAGGATTCTCGTGTGTCATTTTACTAGAATTGATGTCAATTTTGTTAAAGTGGGAGAGTTAATTCTAGTGCCAAAAATTGTAACATGTATGTACTTAAAGGTCTAACATCTAGGAATGGTATGAATTTTTGTTTCAAAAGCACGTTCTAAAAGATGCCAACGTAATGGGATACTGCCAAGTTATCAAAATTGATGTTGATTTCACCAATTTTGTTCATCTTCCTTTACCATTTATGCTTGTATTTAGACAGAGTTAGAGTGTAAGATAGTTGACAATGGATGGCTCTAGATATTGAAGCAATCTATAGTTTTAATCCTTTAGTGCTCCAGTGTCCAAAATTTGAACAAATAATAGAAAGGTTCCGCAGGCTTTTTTAACCACAAAACTTTTCATTCATCCAAAATAATGCTCGACTTTTTGAAAAATATATTGTTTGTATGATGAATTTGATGAAATTGAGATAAATAAGAAGTTGTACTACCTCCGTTCTAGTTAATCTTTCTACTGGACAAAATATTCTGGATTAAGGCTGAAAAGAACATTTAAAAAACCCGTTTCGCACTATAAGTAGAGTTCAGTGCACTCCCAACGTTTTAGAAACTTTGAGTTTTGGAACCCTATTCAAAGTGCGGTTTGGAAGTATTGAAAAGTGGAATTTTTTGGACATTTTCAAGGGACACCAGTGGACACTTATTTGTTGATTGTGAGGTGTCATTTTGTGGGTAGTTAGTATGTGCCCAAGACCATGTGTGGACCTATGTAACACCTTCCAAAGCTTCACCTCTTTCAATTGAGCAACATTCAAAGAGATGCAAAAAATAAGAACAAATGGTGTTGATTGACCCCTTCAATCATTTCATTTGTCTTTTGATTGATGATTGCATGGATGGAGGGGGAACTATTGCTCAGACTTGTTTTGCTACTAGTCCTAGATAGCAATTGAAAGCCAAATTTGACCAATTTTCAACGCTACAAAGTGCAAGAGGAAGATCATTTTGAGAGAAAAAATTGAGGTTGATAGTAAGATCAATTTGGGATGAAGGGAGTATATATTAATCAAGATATAAGCAAAAAAACATGAAAAAATTCAAGAAAGGACTCGGGCATTATTAAGAAGTTAAACTCTTGTCATTAGAGAAAATTTGGACTCTCGAGAAGGCCGCTAAAAAGTGACGGAAGGGACCCCTGTATTATATTATTTTGGCTTGACAATTTTTTTTCCCCTATTGTCACTCATTGTGAGTTCAGAGCATTGATTACAAAAGAAATATTACTTAAATGGAAGAGGGGGTGACAATTACTATTTTTAAATATATGTCATAACACTCCTTACAAAACTCTAAATAATCTATACATAAAAGAAGGAATAAAAGTGATAGTTCTTCACGAAGTTCACACAAGCTGACACCGCATCTCTTGACAAAGATGCCGTCTTTTTCCTAGCTCCATAGGACTCCCCAAATAGAGTGGCTTGACAAAGCTTGACGGCCTTCTCAAGAGTCCAAATTTTCTCTAATGGTACATCTATGCCATATTTAACTATTTTTGGACTTTGCAAAGTTCAAAATTGATAAAGGGACATCTAAGACAGTTGTAGACTTTGACTTCTATAGATTTTATGAATCTAGAAATGATATAGATTTTAGACTAGGTGGTTTGAAAAATGTACAACAAGTTTAGATTTTATATATCTATGACATCGGGAGATCTCCCAATGGACAAAGTCCAAAATTACCTTAAAAGTCCAAAAGTAGTTAAATATGACATATCTACATCTTTCCCAGCCTCCTTTTTTGCATATCCAGACGTCTACAGAGTTCCAAGCCTTGCCTTCAGCCGAAATGCCAACAGGTCAAACTGAGAAAGAAATCTTTAACTCTTTCTGAAGTAGGAGTTCACTTCAATCTGTCAATCCTGGCTACAGTAACCTGCATTCGACTATAAAACGCCCTGTTCCGAGTGGAAGTAATACTCAGTTATGGTTTGCAACCAGTCCGATCCTCTGCTTTGAGTTTCTCTTCAGGTGAATTGAATTACAAGTTTAGGAGTACGAGAAGAAGCTTGCTCCTTTGCCGACTCTTGTTCTCACGGAATTCCAGCTGCGGCAGCCAAGATGGTGATTCAGAATGCGAGTGGGGGGAAGTTGCACGCCGTGATTATCCCATTTCCTGCGCAAGGCCATGTCACTCCGTTCTTGCAACTGGCGAAGAAGTTGGTTGCATTCCATGGCTTCCGCATCACTTTTGTCAACACCAACCACATCCATGAACGTTTCATGAAATCTCGCAGCGCCGCAGGCACGCAGTCTGATCAGTAAGTAAGCTCCATCACTGCCTTCATGATTAGCTTTATCGATCAATGAATTCATACACTCGATCAACAACTGAAGCTAGTTTCGAATATGCTTTCGTAGTATCAGAATTAATGCTGTGTTCGCGTTCTATACATGTTGATGTATATCTTATGGCTGACTGTCGATCAGCTAAAACATCCAATCTGTTGTTAATATACTCTAAACAGTACTAACAAGATTTTCTTAAGAGCTTGACATGTGTATTAGGACCTCAGATCTACACTTACAGTCCTCACTGGTATTTAGACCTCCGTGCATTTCAATGCAAATTTGCCTTTCTGAAACCTGCTAATTTAGCTAAGTAAGAAATTGATGATTGCGCAGCGAAGGAATTGAGTTCGTCGCGGTTCCCGATGGTCTTCCCGCGGATCATCCCCGCCTTCGCGACTTAACAGCCTTCTGCACCGCCACATTAGCAATGGGTCCGACCTTTGAAAAGCTGTTCCACAACCTCCTCAAGAAATCGCCGATCACTTGTGTCATCCGCGACATACTTTTCACCTCAGTCCATCCCGCGGCCCAGAAATTCAACATCCCCGTGGTTGTATTCGCAACAGCCTCCGCCATTGCCACGCACTGCTGCTACAACGTGAGCACATTCATATCAACAGGGATTCTCCCGATCCCAGCTCCTCCAGACGCATCCAACCCTTCCATGAACACTAAGACGCTCACGCTCGCACTGCCGCAGAGTGACGCCGAAGCGGCCGTTCGCAACGCACCACTCACTTGTCTCCCTGGTGGCTCTCCCACCATGCGAGTGGAGAATATCCCCACTTTCATCCTCGCTCACGACCTTGAGAATTTCTTCATTCGCTTCTTTCTGGAGCATATGAATCCGCCACTTCCTGAATCCGCTTGCGTTCTCTACAACACAAGCTCGGACTTGGAGGGGGAGGTGCTGAACGCCATGAAGGGATCCATGAATGAGAATATATTCGCCGTTGGGCCGCTGGTGTTGGATTCCACAACTGTGAATGGCGTGGAAGAGGTTTCCTTGACTGGAGTTGGGAGTGGGTTGTGGGAAGAAGATCCCGTGTCGCTCTCGTGGCTCGACGGACGAAAACCGAACTCGGTGGTGTTTGTTTCGTTCGGCAGCGTCGCCACGGTCTCCGTGGAGCAGATGCGAGAATTCGCGGCTGGTTTGGAGGCCAGTAACGCCGCGTTTCTGTGGGTCATTCGGTCAGATCTCATTGACGACACGTCCCAGAACAAAGAATGTCAAACTATGTTCACGGAGTTTGTGAAACGGACACAGAACCGAGCGCTTCTGGTGCCGTGGGCACCGCAGACTGCCGTGCTGTCGCATCCCGCCGTGGGAGCTTTTCTGACGCACTGCGGGTGGAACTCCACCGTGGAGAGCATTTCCAGTGGCGTGCCGATGCTGGGGTGGCCTCGATTATCTGATCAGAACACGAACTCGCATTACGTGACGAGCGTTTGGAAAGTTGGTCTGGAGCTTCAACAGAGCATTGCGGAAGATGGAAGTGCAGTTGTTTTGAAGGAAGAAATTGCTCACAAGGTGAAGAAGATCATGGGCGACAGTGAGACAGAGGATCACGAGGTGTTGGAGATTCGGAGGAATGCTCGGAATTTGCAGATGGCCGCCATGAAGGCGGCTGCGAATGGAGGCTCATCGAAAGCGGCCATGGCGGAGTTCGTGGAACTGATCACCAGCTGCAGTACCGAATTTAAAATCGATGGGCCGAATTCGTAGATTTTGGATCGGAGCACGGTCCTCTGTTTTCAGAGCTCGGGGGGTTTACACAGCGGATTTGTTTGGAATTCTCTGTGAGCATTTGGATATTTGTAGTCTCTGCTAGTTTTTACCAGTTTCTATGTTTCCTTGTGTTCTAATGTCATCGTGCGGGGATCTTCAAAGAATTCCTATTTAGAAGAAAATTGAGTGGGTTTTCTTTGCAGGGATTTTCATGAACTCTCCCCCAAATTCCCCGTGTGCAATCCAAATTGGTAGTCTTTACAGCACATTACAAGTTTTAACACAAAACTCGACCTGTCTTGTACGAATTAAGTGAAAGTAACCAAGTTAAGTCCCCACTTAAGTACTAAAATACAATGTTTGACAACTCTTTGCCACTGACTCACTGAACTCGCCACATCCTGAGTTGTTGATCTGAACCTAATATTCGTCATTTTGGTGAAATATCCAACTCAGGCGTTTAAGGTTGAATTTTGGAAAATTCAAAACCAACGCTAAGTAAGGCTTGTTTTTTAGTTACTGAAGTGATCTCGAGTGCCACAATGAAGGCATTCACACTGCCCTGGAGATCCCTGCCTGCTTAATTATCCTGGAGGGAAATCATCACCGACATCTCACCTGGTTAAAAGCTGCGGTGGCAATGGCTACCGCCCGTGCAAACTATCGCCCCAGCCTGCAAACGCTCCAACCTGCCAATTCTATGTGTAGGTGCTGGTTTCAATTTGCATCCGGATAATTGCACACTAAGCCTCATAATGCACTCCAGATATACAGAAGTGCTTAAATAACACTAGTCTTGCACTGAAATTACAATTTTTGCACCAAAATCTGCATTATCTAGAGTTTTACCCTCTTTGCCACAGCTAATTCATGATCTTCATCAAGAAATTCAAGTCAGAGCTACGCTTGTAATTTATATAAAATGCACATTGAAAATATATGTTATGATCGTATGAGAATAATTATCATATTAGAGGATTTCTTAGAATTGTTAGTATCATGCACTTCTACTACGCATACGATACTACATGATTTCATAACGTACCCATCCTTCTACCTGCAGCTTCTACGCGGGCTTCTACAAGAAACGGGTTGCGAATCCGTCAGTTTTCAAAATTTTGTTTTCAAGCTGAGTGTCCTGCAAGTGCCTTGGTTGTGGAATACTCCCATATCACGAGGATGGACATTATTTGCAGACAACAAGGTCCACATTATTTAGTGCTCCAGGTACGAGTATGGCATCAATCAACTTCTCTTGTACATTTCAGTGCAGGAACCCTCGGTCCGTATAATTAATGTTCACCGTCCACCAGTTGATTGATGCCATAGTTGCCCGTAACACCACTGGCCCTATGTCCTAACTGAGGAATTAAAGATAAAAAAAAAATGTACAAGAATTAAACGAGCCCACATCTGTCACTCGAGTAGTCGCCTGCATTCGACAATAAAACACCATCTTAGAAGTGGAAGACTTAGTATCGTTTGCAATTACTGTAATGAAGTTAGTTCAGTCCCTGCTTTGAGTTTCCCGTCAGCACTGTTCTGTGAATTGAATTACAAGCTCGTTAGTACGAGAAGCAGTTTGCACATTTGCCCGATTGGTTTCCCAACTGACAGAACTCCAGCTGCTGCAGCAAAGATGGGGGAGTCAGAATAGGAATTGGGAGAAATTGCTCGCCGTGATTATTTCATATCCTGCGCAAGGCCATGTGACGCCGCGCTTGCAACTGGCGAAGAAGTTGGTTGCATTCGCATTACCTTCATACGTCAACAACACCCACGTCCATGACTGCTTCTTCATGAATTCTCGCAGCGGCGCCGGAGCCACGCAGCCTGATTAGTTAGCAAGGTTAGCTCCATCACTGCGTTGATGATGAAATAGCTTTTATCAATTAAATCATGCACCCATTTGAAAAGCTAGTTTCTATTGTGCTTCCGCATCATCGAATATGTACATTGATTTGAGACTATTAGAGACAGTCACTTACTTTCCAGTCAATACCTTGCAGGAAAATGAACTCTCTAGTTAGTGTAAGTTCAGATTATTGCATTTATGAAATAGAAGAAACCGTTCATTGAATTTGTAGTTTTTTGACTGAGATTGTTGCAGCTGTACACATGGAGTATATAATCTATACCAGCCACGACTCCTTTTGAAAGAGAGAATTGGCTTCTAATGCTCATTTTTGCCACTTGGAATACTGGTAGTAGAAGTTGAATGAATATGTCCATAATGCCAAGTCCAATTCTAAAGCCAGATTTGTCACCATTCCAATGGAGAGTCAAATAAGTGTTACAACTCATTACACATAGGTCTTCTTTCCACACCCTTAGATTTGCAAAAAGTACAGATACGGACGTTTGTGGTGAACTATTACACTTGGCATTGTATCCCATAATGCTCTTGAGCCGCCAAGCTCTCGAGTATTATCTAGTCCATAATGCCAGTTGACCAACCAATGGAGATGCTTGAATCATGATGTTTTATTGGTTGCAAGGTTGCAAGTTGTTTTTGAAATATGGTCCTAGAATAGATTACCTCCTAAAGTGGGATGCTGGTCATGATTTCCCTTCAAGATAAGCAAGCAGGGATCTCCAAGGCAATGCGAAAATGCAAATGCCTTCAGTTTACCATCCGTGAAGATTTGATTTGGCACCTGAGTACCAAAATTGAGTTTCCGTGTCAAATTCACAGGGGGCCACGTCATCTCAAACCGTTCGCAAGATGACACGTGTAAAAAATGACTTGATTTCTGCCAAACCTGACCTTTACGCAGGGTAGTAACCAAAAAACCACCTTACAAGGCAATACTCTTGAAATTTGCAATTTCCAGTCATGTAAGGCAAAGCTGGGCCCCAAATATGCGGCAACACAGCATGTGGCCAACTTTGTGTGAGCAAGTTGCAGAATATGTGTCATGCGTTGAATTTCTGTACTTAACTTGGAAGTTTACTTTTGTTACTGGCAGGGATGAGAAGCACTTGTACAACGAATTCAGAAGGACTTGTGATTTTGATTTAATTTGCCAAAAGAAAGGTCGAGTACTTTGTTAAAACTTAGGATTAGCTGGTCTAATGCATATGAGGTCATTCAATTGACTAAACTGTTGTTTTTAAAAAAAGCCAAATTGTGACATTTCAGTTCTTAAGGCTAAAAAAAACAAGACTTTAAATCAGAGAACATAGGTTGCTACAGGCATCTGAAAATGTGCAATTTCCTTGAAATATCGCCATGAACATCAATTTTGTTAAATTGTCAGATCCATGGCTTTGCTATTTTCACAAAGCACTGCCTGGCACTTAAATCTATGTCAGCCCTATTTTTTTTAGTAGCACTACCTAAATGTGACACTTATTTTGGATCTGAAGATCTTGAGAGTAGCTACAAAATAAAATGATATGCACCTATTATGAATTGGTTAAGGAAACTGACAAAATTGGTTTTGTATTTTTTGAGCTTGTACAAATATAATACAAATTTTTTAAAACAACTATGTAGATGCATCTATTGTGGACTCTAGACTAACACCAAAGTGAGCATAGAAACTGACACCCAAAAGCAACATACTCTGAGCTTGGATCACACATGGGTGATTGGTCAATGCAAGACCATTGACAACTTCTTGAAATCCCACCTATCTATTTTGGGTCTAATTGTGCTTTGATTTAGGTTATTTGTTAGGTGGGAGAATGAGAAGTGTTAGATTTAGGTAGTACTACCTTACAATTTTGTATTGATGAATGTCACAATTTTGGCCCCCACTCACAATCTTGCTAATTTAGCAAAATTGACAAAGATGACAATATTAGTATATATATCTTTCTAAACACCTTGTTAATGCTCACATTAAATCACTTAAAAATGTTAAGACTAAGCTTTCAAGGCTTTAATCCTTTAACCCCTAAAGTCCCATTGTCCCTATAAGGGACAAAATGGATTTCAAGCAGGCTCCTATGATTTGAATTTTACCTCAAATTTTTGAAACTTATGAGCTTTATGGAAATATAATTTCTATTTCATTTGGTGCCCAAGAACAAAAGTTATGCCACAGTAACCTCAAAACAAGGGAGATCGGGCAACAAAAAAAAATCCACTAAAAATTGATTTTTTTTTTTTCTTATAGTTTATATTTTTTCTAAATGGGAAGCTTTGATTCATTCCATTTGGATTAGTGATGTAAAAGTTATGGAGCTTCTTGTTTTGCAGGCAATCATAGCAATTTCTTGAAAGAACTTTTTTTTCCACTTTGAATGCTAATATCTTTCAATCTATATGATCAAAAATCACAAAAAAATTATCATGTGGTTTAAGACAAGTGATAAAAAAAGATCCCAAAATTAGATTCCATAAAATATTTTCTATTCTCATAAAATTTGATGTAAAAATCAAATAATTATAACTTTTAAAAGTAAAATGTGAAAATAAAATTATGCCAATTAGAATATATATTAGAATAATCTATAATTTTTACCATAAATGAAGATTAGAATGAAAAACATAATTTTATAATTTAAAGTTGAAAAACATTTCAAAATGAAAACATTTGAATAGAAAACACACAATATGGTGCAACATGGATTTTGACACTCAAAGATTGCAATTGCAATAATTTTATGAGTGTCAATAGAAAATACATTTCTTCACATATGAAAAATACCAAGATTTTATACATCAATTATGTATAGGATAAATTTATCTTGATAGTAAAATTTGACTTGAAGGTCATTGCCAAGGGTATTTTGGGTGTAAAAAATAAAACAAATAATTGAAAATATTCACACTAATCTCCATTACTACTTGTACCTCTTCAAATAATTTCAAACTAATTGGACTATTTTTTCAATATTTACAAAATTAATTTTACTTTTAGTCACAAAAATTATAGCTGTGACAAGTTTTTATGGAACAAAGTGAATTCTTTTGTAATGATTGACAATTTATATTGTCACATAATAAAAACATAAGATTAATACTTGATCACAATTTAAAAGCAAAATTTAGCTTAGACATGATGTTTGACTATTTAGCAATGGATTTAGTCCTTTAGGAGTTAAAGCCAAAGGACTAATGATAAAGCTAGCTCGTACCTAGGATTGAAATTCTTATTTTAAAGAATGAACTTTTATTAGGACTTCTTTGTTGTAGTACATAGCAAGATAACTTGTTTTTTGCTAGTGATGTCCAGATAGATTTGTGCAGACTATATTTCAAAGTAATTATTGCATTCGTGTTGAATTGTTGATCGGTCTAAAGAAAGAAGAAGAGAAGGATAATTCTAAAAAGATCGGTGTGAATGGTACATCTCTTGGGAATGACTCAACTATCCAAGCCTCATGGACTTAGATGATGAATTCCATCCATGATGGCTCAGTTAGGAGGTAGACCCTATAATAACGAATTGACATATTCCTTCCCCTAGGAAATTCTTAGATCTCTATATGAGGACTAGGTAGTTATTGCACCTCACCATAGTTGTGTGGACTATGGTGGTAACTGGTAAGCACTCCACCAACATCCAAGTTTGAACTCATGACCACCTCACAAGTGTGCAAAGACCAAAGCCGTGCAAGTGCTTTCAATCAATCTAATGGATACTAAAATTTGTTGTTGTTTAGACCAAATTAGCTTCTAATGATACTTTAATTAATGGTCAAGTTCATTAAAATTGCATGTTTTAGAGTTCCAAAATTGAAGACATTAAAGTGCACAAACCTCTAATAGTTTAGGCTCCAGGCAGGCTTTTTGAAAAAGCATGAATATCTAGAAATTTGCCACTTTAACCCCTAATGATCCAAGGTACTATGGGTGTGCCTTCAAAATAGGCCCAAATTGCCATGAACTTGAGCAATTTGTTTGTTCATTTTTTATCCATATTAGATATAATATAATTGCAAAATCTTGTAGTTCACACTGAGAGTAAGCACCTCAAAAAAATTTAGATTATTTGAATGCGCATTTTAATAGATATTTAAATTTGAAGTTTTATATAGATTAGTGGAAAAGAAGGTAGCACACTTTGAAGGAGCATATGTCGATAGCCATATTTAGTAATCATGACATTTTTGTGCTTTGTGAAAGACAAGAAAATGGAGAATGCTCATCTATGATTTCACAACATTTTGTTCAGTTTGCAATTTTAGGTGGAGCTTGCAATACATGGTGGTCATTGAAATGAGAGTAGTGTTTGTAAGAAAATCAAATAAAAACAGGCATAGTTATCTTCTCCTTGAACTATACTACACCACTCAACTTAAAAAATTCCACAAGGTAAAGTTTAATTTGGAATTTGATTAAACTACCGCCATTGGATTTAAAACATAGTCTATTTTTTAGAAATAATTTTTATATAGAAAACATTAAGAAAAAAATCGAACGGGAAGCTCAAAAAGAAAAGGGCAACAACTATAAAAAGTTCACTTGGTTCATATGCAATTAACAAATATGAAGATCTTTATGTTTAGTCTGACATCCATGAAACTTGTGTTGGAGTAGGGTGCTCTAAAAACACCTTTGCTCTAAAAGCCACTTCTAACACAAAGGTACAATTTTTCTTTCTTCAATGTACCAATAGTGTACATTCCAGGAGGTGGTCGCTTTTTGTAACCACTACGTTTCAACTTCAAAAATTCTTAACTAATTCCACAAAGGTTCAAAAAATATGAAAGAACTTGGATTAGATGCCAATTCCATTTTTCTTCCTACAAAAATATACTAAAAATTGTTTCAAGGAATTTAGCTTCCCCTCAAATGCAATTAGCTCTAAAAAAGTCACTCTAAGAGTATAATACTTTAGTGGCAAGTATACATTTTCACTAAATTGTGACTACATGTATAAAGTTCAAAGAGTTTGAAGTTTGCAGCTAGTAGCTAGACCGCTTAAAGACATTATTTTCAAGGAGGTCCACTAGAAAAAATTTGAACCCTCAAAGAGACTCTCAATAATTAACATACAAAACTATTTATTGAAGGCTAGAGATGACAGTCTAAGTACAAAAATATGTACAAAATTGTGTCGCTACCTTGTATGAATTTCATCAACTATGATATCCATGAACTTGTCAAAATAAAGATTCACTCATAGTACCAAGGGCTCAAATGACAAAAAATACCTAATGTCTCATTGTCCAGCAAGAAGCATTTCATTTTGCAAACATCATAAACATCAAAGATCCATGAAATTCTCAAAAATTCATTCACAGCACACAAGGACTCAAATAACAAGAAGTATCTAATGTCTCATTATCCAATAAGGATCGTTTCATTGCCCAAATATCTTGAGCCACTAGTACTTAGTTGTACCAAATTTGTCCTTTTCTATATAACATTAGAGAAAATATGGGGTAATGTACCTTAACCCTGATTTTTTAATACTTTTGAACACTTTATATTTAACACTAGATTATGCCAAAATAATGAAATGTCCCCAAATTATCCAATGCCCATGATCCGCTTCTTTTTGTGTGTGTGTGGGTGTGTGAAGGACTAACTTCAGTGACAGTTTATAGATTACAAGATGAGTAGAAGTCTTTATAGAATTGGGCTTGTGATAAAGTTCACAAACTATATGGGTTATGTATCTTCACTCATTGTCAAATGAGTGAAGATACATATCCCACATGGGTTGTGAACTCTACCATAAGCTCAATTTTATAAAGACCTCCTCTTCTCTTCTAGAGTCTCATAAATTAAGCTCATTTTAGTTCTACAGATTTCAAATTAAGTAGCTATCGAAGCTAGACGCCAATGAAAAATAGCTTCAATAGCCATTTTATTTGACTTATAAGAAACTAATTTTTTTTCAATGAAGTTAAACTAAATCCAATTAAGCCAAATTTTGTGGCTTAATTGCATTTAATTTGACTTCATTTTTAAAAGTTTAAGTTTAAACACTGTTTGTAACGTTAAAAACTGTGGATACAATGGTCCAAGTGTTTGAAAAAAACAAAAATAGTCCCACACGTCAGACCACAATGGAATGGTTGCAGTAGAAAGTCACCTCAGCTGACACCGCGCTGCAGCTACTAATGTCAGCAATGCTATTTCAAGTTAATGGAGTTGTCATGTCATTTTCTGGTGGCCCTCCAAATGCCTCAGAATTTCTGTAATGAGTGTTCCCTCAATGTAGTAAAGACTTAAATGACAAGAAGTACATAATGTCTCATTGTCCTATAGAAGGCATGCAATTGTGTAAACATCATGATGTCAAGAAAAGGTGGAAATAGGGATAAAATATCAATCCATTCATGACAAGTACACATTTAAATCCAATTAAGGTCCCCAATCAAGGTCCCCAAATCTCTTCTAATGCTTTACTAATAGGTCAAATTGGACCTGCAGAAATTGTCTTGGTCAATACCATACCAGAAGATCAAATACTTAGCTAAGTACCTTTCCTCAAAATCCCTTACTTTAGCAATAACTCAAAACTACAAAATCCAAGTAAAGATACGTTTGCAATTGGTGTTAAAGAGTGTTGTTGCTAAGGAACTTAGAAACAAATTTAGATCTACTTCAGGATTGGATTCACATTGCAAACATCACCCCTAACACCAAGTGCAAACAGACCTTCGACTTCAGACCGCCAAGAAAACATTTCATAACCTAGAAAATACATGCCCAGAAAATTTGACACTCCAAAATCTACGAACAAGAGTCATCTTTGGTTCCTCAAGCTGGTGATCAGTTCCACGAACTGCGACAACGCTGCTTGCGAAGAGCCTCCTTTCGAAACGGCCTGCCTTGCAGCCATTTGAAAATTCCGAGCATTCCTTCGGATCTCCAACACCTCACAGTCCTCTGTCTCAATGTCGCCCATTATCTTCTTCACCTTGTGAGCAATTTCCTCCTTCGAAACAACTGTACTTCCATCTTCCCCAGTGCTCTGTCGAAGCTCCAGTCCAACTTTCCAAACGCTCGTCACGTAATGCGAATTCGTGTTCTGGTCGGCGAATCGAGGCCACCCCAGCATCGGCACGCCACTGGAAATGCTCTCGACGGTGGAGTTCCACCCGCAGTGCGTCAGAAAAGCTCCCACGGCGGGATGCGACAGGACGGCAGTCTGCGGCGCCCACGGCACCAGAAGCGCTCGGTTCTGTGTCCGCTTCACAAACTCCATGAACATAGTTTGACATTCTTTGTTCTGGAACGTGTCGTCAATGAGATCCGGCCGAATGACCCACAGAAACGCGACATTGCTGGACTCTAAACCAGACAAGAACTCTCGCATCTGCAACATGGAAACTGTGGCAATGCTCCCAAACGAAACGAACAACACCGATTTCGGTTTTCGTCCATCGAGCCAAGAGAGCGACACGGGATCCTCTTCCCACAACCCACTTCCAATTTCAGCCAAGGAAAACTCTTCCACGCCATCAACAGCTGCAGCGTCCAACACCAGCGGACCAACGGCGAAAATATTCTCATTCATGGACCCTCTCATGGCGTCCAGGACGTCGCCCTCCAAATCAGTGAATGTGTTGTAGAGAAGGCAATCGCAGTCCAGATACAGAGAATTCGTATGCTCCAGATAGAAGCGAATGAAGAAACTCTCAAGGTCGTGAGTGAGTAACTGAGTTGGGATATCCCCCACTTTCATGGTGGGAGCGCCACCAGGAAGGCAAGTGAGCCGCGCGGAACGAGCTGCCGCTTCAGCGTCACTCTGGGGCATTGCCAGCGTGAGCGTCACTGCATTAGTGGTCGGAGTGGATGCGTCTGGAGAAGCTGGGATCGGGAGAATCCCTGCTGCAATGAATGCGTCCAGGTGGTAGCAGCAGTGTGTGGAAATGGCGGACACGGTCGCGAATGCCACCACGGGGATGTCCAAGCTTCTGGCGATGTGTTGCACTGGAACAAATATTCTGTCCCGGATGACGCAGGTGATGGAAGTTTTCTGGAGCAGATTGGTGAAGAGCTCTTCAAAGACGGGACCCATTTCCAATGCGTTTTTGCAGAAGGCCGTGAGGTCACGTAGGCGGGGATGATCTTCTGGAAGCCCATCTGACACCGTGACGAACTCAATACCTTCGCTGCACAGCAAGTGCACACTTCAATTTCGGCACGCAAGTTTGAAATTTACAGGAACATATTGATAAGATAAATTCCCTCAGGACCTGATCAATGAAGAACGCTTTGAATATCAATTCAAAACCTGTGGAAAGTACGTAGATCGATCCCGTTCTAAGAGGGACTGTAATTCAACGACCTGGGACGTGCACGGATTCGATTCGAGTCTGGTTGTGTACAAAATCCTGGAACATGCACGATAAGAACTGGTACAGCTTCAGGTATTGATATGTGTCCTTCTTTCATGTGACTTAAGAAACTAGCTAGCTTGTCGAAAGCAGACATGAAATACATTGAATAAGGTATTCATAGAGGATGTGAGCTTGCTTACTGATCTGGGTGCGTGGCTGAAGAGCTTCTGGATTTCATGAAGCGGTCATGGATGTGGGTGGTGTTGACGAAGGTAATGCGGAAGCCATGGACTGCAACCAACTTCTTCGCGAGCTGCAAGAACGGAGTGACATGGCCTTGCGCAGGAAACGGGATAAGCACGGCGTGCAACTTTCTGCTCTTATTCTCGGACTTCATCTTGCTCAACCTCTCTGGAATCAACCAAAATTAGACTAAGTACCAATCGGCGTATCCTCAATTTGTTCCCTGGAGAGTATAATTGAAATATATCCCAAAGGAAACTGAAAACCAAAAACCTTCAAAGAAATATACTCGCGAACATGGACAGTAGCACACGAACTACAGAACCGGTCGAGCCGGTTATGCACGTAATTCTCTTGTCCATATCCAATGGCAATGCGCCACTTCAGGCTTGCCAACTTCAGCAGAAGTGGATACGTTATCAACTTCCCGTGTGCTTCATTTTGTTTTTACCCGTTTCGATTTCCCCTAAGGTGGGACGTTGTACGTTTCAATGCTTCAATAATAGAGCTGTACTCACAATGTGCGGTAACTTCTTATGATCTACTGGCTTGCATTGGGCCAGTAATAATATTTCTCTTCGATCTGGAGTACACGTACGTTTCCTGGTTCAGCTCAGAGTTTCCATGTTCCGTCTGTACATTTGTGTCCACTTTTTCCTGATGTGATGTGACAAACTTCAGTGTCCAACTGAGAATTTCTCTGTAGTGTTGGGACCATTCAGTGCGTCCAAGACTGTGACATGCAACTGCACAAACTAAGCCGGTGAGATTGTTGCAGATGTATTCATGTTCTGGACAAGCTGGAAAAGCATGTGACAGTGTCGTGAACATCCGACATTATAATGAAATTGACGTTTCAACCTCACTTTCAGACTGGTGGTGCAATCGATGGACCACTTGTTCATTAGTTTTTGTTCCAATTTTAACTACTGAGTGCGACCATTCAAGCCGATTCACAACCCGGCCCAGTGTCACGGCTGGTGGCTAGCTAGCTTCCTTCCAAACCAGATATCCGCTGCAAAATTTAATTGATTTTGACAAAATTGAGAAGCCACGTATGCGCACCCTCAGATTCGGTCTCAATTATGTGTCCTCGATACCATTTTCAGGACATTTTCAAGATGCATCAATTGTAGGTCGAACTTTCGGCAAAAATCTGTGAGCAAATAGGTCACAATTAGGGTTTGGGGAAGAGAACCTGCGTTCCCCAAACATTTAAAAGAGATGCCGCCCTGGTTCTCCTCTTCAGAAGCTTGCTGGACTCGGTTGTCTTCTACCAAGAGCAAATTCTGTCACCACGGTCATGATGGAAGAAACTGTGCTGCTTTTCAAGGCCAGCCTTTCAGAAGTAACCTTCTTCTAACTTCACACCAAGTGGGCACCCCAAATGCACCACTGACCCAAAACAGCTATCATCACTCTGGGTGCATCTCCAAAATCAATACAATCATGTACCAGCATGGAAGAAACGGTTCCAGAAACGATTTGTACCCAAATTTTTTTGACCCTTCATAACTTTTGCATACAGTATTCAAATGTCACGTTCTTTGGTGTGTTAGAACCAACTTTCACTTGCCAACAAGAAAATTAAATATGAAAAATTTGAACAGTATAGTAATGAAGTAACTAGGCACAATAGCAAAAAGTGGTGGTTTGGGGGGTGCCCATCTGATTTCAGCATTGCACATGTGATGTTAATTGACACCAACATAAATTGACCTAGGTTTAATGCAGCTTTGAAAAGGACAAGAAACACTAAAAAAATTTTATTGCAACATGCAATAATATTTTGAAATTTTGAATTCATATTTGCAATCAGAGGCCCCAAATTAGATGAGAGAGATGATAAATTATCAGTAAACGTAGCACAAAACAGGGGGCAATTTTTTGAAATTACCCTTGGTTGGGGCAATGAGGGGGTCAATTCTCCCTGTCCCTTTGGAAAATGGCCTGGGCCGGTATGCCATTCCAGCAGCGTCACTGGCCCTTCAGAGACATCCCTGACCTCAGCGTTCCTGACCTCAGCGTTCCTGACCTCAGCGTTATCTCAGCATGCTTACGTCAGCAGGCTGAGAATTCCTTGCCTCACCAGTGCTCAGAGGTAGCTTATCCCACTATCCCAAAAGGATGTTGTTTTCGAAACTGGCTCTTTGCACTCACCGTGAAAAAAAATTTTGGACTTGTGTCCCCCTTGTTGGCTTTACTGGAGAGGCCAGTTTTTGGAGGGATGAAGTCAGATAGGTCAGATTTCTGACAGTCTGGCAAAATTTCGCCCAAAAAACACACCTTGCTTTGCAACAAGGTAGGAGGCTCTGAAATGGAACGGGCATTAAGAACGGATCCTATAAATGAATGTGAAATGGACATGAGTTGGTTCTGAAATGGACATGCATATTCATTGAATGAATCAAGGAAAAAAGTATTATCTATTGCAAGAGACAATCATTCGCTTTGCTTTCGCCATCTTTCTTTAGAATTGCAAGTGAATCATTTATAAAAGACCTAGGGTTGTAAATAGGGACCTACAACCCAACTCGTTTGAAAATTCATAAATAATTCAAAAATGCTTGGGAAAATACAAAACCACTTGGGTTAGATTCCTCATCTATTTCTCTTTGTTTGAAAAATGAGCTGAAATTATTTCCATCCAATGGAATACACTAAAAGGTGGACCAGCCCTTCGATGTGCCATTTCTGAGCCTCCTACCTTAAACAATGTTTTGACACTGGTGTGTCGAAAAATCTGTCGGAAAAACTTCTCATTTTTTCTAACTCTGTAGTGTTGAAAAGAACATGAACCGAGCTTGATGTGTTGGAGAGAATGCCAAAAGAAAGTGTATTAAAAAGTGAAAAAAAAAAAAAAAAAATGGTCGGAAAAAGTGTTGGAATACTAAGTGTCAAAGAATTGCTCTCCAATTTTTTCAAATGCTAGCTTTTTTTCCAACATTAGAAAAATTTCACACTTTTTTTGAATCTTTTTTCTAACACTACATTGTAGAAAATATTCCAATATTCTTATTAACACTTTAGTGTCCAAGAATTAATGTGTCAAAATATTGTAAATTTCACTTTCAACACCTTCAAAGTTGAAAATAATAATGATAAAAAAAAAGTGTAAAAAGTAATATCTTTTGGAGGTACTGCACCCTTGAACCTACAATATACATATGTTAGCACTTGAAATATTTATTATCATGGAGTTGTCGCTATTGATGTAATTAAGGTTATCTCAGATGCTACTACAAGATGGAGTGTTTTAAGTAAGTTTTAAAGTATAGTCCCAATGGTAAGATTATAAGTAATGACCTTTAAGAAGATTCTTAGTAAAAATTTACTAGAATCACATATATTTCTAGTAATTTTTTACTCAAAACATCCATAAAGGTTGTTATTTATAATCTTACTACTAGAACTATACTTTAAAACTCACTTAAAACACCTCATTTTGTGGTAGTGCTTGGACCTTGGGCACCATGCTATGATACTATTCTTTGGTGCCCAAAGACCACTTTTTAATAGTAAAGCATAGCTTTGATTGTTTGATTTAGAATAAACATAATCATATGTGTGCCATGCCTACTCTTTTTCAAGGACAACAAGGGCTTACACTAGCATCTTAGTGGCTGGTGCACCTTTGTTGTAGATTTGGTCTTAGCTAGATAGATGTGAACATATATGAACACAAAGCAAGTACTAGTGCATTGAGACAAGAATTTGGCTAGGACTACAAAAAGCATGATGTCCACTATATGGAAGATTAAATCTTCCCCCATGTGACTAAATATCTAACTAACGTCCTTCAAAACCTTATAGAAGTTGCACATAGGGATTGATTCATAAATTTATTCAAAATTCATAAATTACTTCATTTTTTATATCCCTAATTTTATAGTTGATAGAAACATCCAAATTAATATACAAGCATGCCCCAATTGACATTCTTCTACTTTATAAACTCAAAATTAGACTTCATGGCTAGGTTTAAAATATAAACTTTAAACAACGTGAGGTTGTTTATTTTAATTAAGAGAAGTTAGACCTTACTATCTTAGTGATACATTTATTAATTAGGATGATAATGTATAGAATGATCTATTATATTGTCATATTTATTAAAATAGCATGTGCCAAAGTTGTCACATTCAACTAGAACTATGATAGTGCCACTTTTATTGCATTTAACATACATTTGAAGAAAGGAAAATCAAACTTCTAACACTCCTAAAATGGAATAGATAAATGTCAATATAATGGTGAGATTGTAGCAATAAATCTAAATCCTAATGTCTAGTGCACTTTTTTTAAAAGAAATTATAAAAATTGAGTTTGAAAACAAATCCTAGTATACATTGTTATTTTTTAAAAATGTTCTTGTTGACCTATTACCAAGTGTGCTCATTTTTTTTTACATTACTAGTAATAAAAGAATGAATAAAAGCATATATGAAGATCTAAATATATTTTATGGAAAAAAATGAATTTTTTGAATTATTTTGTTATTTTCCTATTCAAGTTCCTAATATGAAGTTTTTAAATTTTTGATAGATCTTATTAGACATCAAAATAGATTCTACATTTTCTACTACAAGAGAAAGGGGTGTTTAATTTAAGTCTGTTTTTAAGTATAGTCCTAGAGATAAGATATTAAGTTATGACCTTTATGGAGATTTTCAGTAAAAATTTACTAGAAACACATGTATGGGTGCAAAATATTCTACATCGTAGCATCCAAGGGATGAAATGATGTGTAATATTCTACATCACTCCGTTGGAAGAAAGATAACCCAACTGAGTACTACTAAATGTTATGTTGGTATCTCTTAGAACTCACATTTAAAACAAAACTTCATACCATTCCTAGATATTAGACCTTTTAAGTACATACATGTCACAATTTTTGTCACTAGAAATAATTGTGTCACTTTAATAAAATTGACATCAATTCCAGTAAAATGATACACAATAATCCTCAAGGAATGGAATGATTTAGGGGTTCTGCAAGGGATGGGGGTGGACATTCTAGCTTAGTAATACACACCAAAATGGATGAAAATTATGCAATTTGCATATTGATTTGCTTATTCCACATAAGACTTGTTAGTACAATATTCAAACAACAACCTTCAACATTGTTGTGCTTAACATTTAATTAGAGTATAAAAATAAGCATTGGAGCTTCAAAGTGCTTACAAGATGAAAATGTTAAAAAGAATAACCATATGAAGTATAAAAATCTCACTCTAGAAGGAGTTAAAGGCTATTGGTCCTATCAAGCAAGGTCAAAAAAAAATTCTTTTAACTTCAAACACTATAATCTTTCATTTTGTGCAATTAAAGTTTCTAAAAAATATTCCACGCATTCCTATAGTTGTCTAGTACACAATTGTACGATTGAATTTAGAAAATAATTTTATTTTTTATTTTTTATTTTTATTTTCTCACTACTCTAAAAAGTGGTATTTTTCACAATTTCTCTCCAAGATATATTGTGTTGCTTTAGGGGTTAATTTTGAAATATTGAGCAAAAAAATCGTGGAGAACAAGGAATTCAACCACTACTATGTTTTGCTTCAAAAATCATTTATTTTTTGTGTTTAGAATAAAAAAACAAGCTCTTTATATAAAGTAAAGGCACTCATTACCATTCACCGCCTCATTAGCAATCAATAAGGTGTTTGAAATTTAGAAGAGGTTGTGAGTAATTTCCAACCATCAATTCTTGGTTTCCGACCATCAATTCCTCCATTCTTGTCGTGGCACATGTCTATGGTTTGGAGTGCCAAAGTGAACAAGAAGTCATATCTTAAATGAGCAGTTTGGAAATAGTCTAGACATTGGACATAGGTCTAGACCAACTTTAAGCTTTCAAAATTTGTAATAATTTTAGTTCAAGCACTAAAATTACCAAAATTTTGCAATCTTTATCATTTCATTGCAAGAAAAAATGATGTTTTAAGTATAGCCCTAGAAGTAATGACTTCTTAGGAGATTTTAGTAAAAATTGACTAGAATCACATGTATTTTCAGTAAAATTTTACCAAAAAACTCCTAAAAGTTTATTATTTATAGGACTATTTAACTAGGATTATACTTAAAACAACCCTTTCTCTTATAATGTTTCTATCTTTACACATAGGAAAAGATTTGTTTTGCTTTATACTACTCTAGATCATCTCTGAAATTGCTTAAGTGGTTGGTTATGGATGCCTCCATCATACATATGTGGTGGTAGGAGGTAAACAACCCACGTAGGATATGTAAATTAGAATTAGTAGGAGTTCAAAATCAGAAATTGTATTTGAAGTAAAATTTTAGACCTCGTTTACGCATAATAGAATAAAAAAATCCAAAAATCTTTGAACTGAGAAAAGTTAGTAAATTAAATTAAATTTCATCTCCAAAAAGAAGTTTGAGATTCAAAGCCTCCAATCAAAATTTATAGACAAATTTAAGGGAAGGAACATTTTTTTTGACATTTTCAAACATCTTCTTTGAATTTCATCCATAACTTTTGATTGGAGGTTTAAAATTATAAACGGATTGGAGGTTCAAAATTGATTAGGCGAAATTTAGTTTGGTTTTACAACTTTTTTTAGTTTAAAGTTTTTTTCGAAAGGTTCTTATACTGTGCCTAAATAAATTCTGAAATTTTACTTCAAACATAATTTTGAAATTTTGACAATGAGCAATCATACTCTCATCTTCAAATCATTCCATAAGCTTTGAAGATTCATGGTGGACAATTGATATAAAAATGACTTTTCCAATCTTCATTTGCATAAATGTCATTGAAGCACTTCATTCATTGGGTCATCAAAAGCAAATTTGATGGCAAAGAGGTATTTGATATTTGATTCAAAAGACTCTTTAGTTCTTCAGCAAACTAGTTTAATCCCTCACTGCCCTAGGCCTAACCATTTCAAAAAACAACCTTGCTTTCAAGTGTCACAAGTTTAAATGAGAGTAAGGTATGAAAATCTCAATCGTAAAATCTTGTAGTGTGCATGTTGTAGATGTATCATAATCAAATTTGGGGTCATTTGACGGTATAGATTGAAAGATTATAATGTTCTAGTGTTGAAAAAAGATGCTGAAATTTTCCTAAAAACACATTTGGAGGTGCAATTTTGATTTCTAAACCTACTCAAATGAAAAAACTTTAAACTATAATGTGATTCAAAACCAGAAGACAAACATTTGGGTGGAAAAAAAATCATTCAATTGACTCATTGTGTTTGCAAAATTGTTTTGAAATGTCAAAAAACAGTGAAAAAAGTAGCAAAAAAACACATCTATGGCTGAACCTACCTCTACTAAAATGCTTCTCAGTCAATCATAACATCTTGGATTGATATGAAAATTTTAACACAAGATCTAGGCTAGTATGCGCAACTTTTCCAACAAAAATGATTGAAAACAAACCCTATTTGAAGAAGTTATAAGCCGCCAAAGTTCACTATAATGCAAAAATGTCTGGATTTTGAACTTCGAATTGCTCCCAAGCATTCAAAATAACTTGGATTGATATGAAAATTTTACCACAATAAGTAGACTTTATGGCAAACAAAACCCAACAAATTTGATTCAAAACTAACAATTTGATGAAAAAGATACAAGCCCTGCAAGTTGCAGCCATCTCTATGCAGTGTGGTGAACTCAAATTGAACCTACAAACTTCAAATGGCTTTCAAAAACTCAATACATCTTGGATAGATTTGAAAATTTTACCACAAAAAACAGACTAGTATGCAAAACTTTCCCAACAAGTTTTATTTGAATTTGGACATTGAATGCAAAAGTTACAACACTTTGAAGTTGACTGCTAGAGTGTGTGAGGACACTTTTGGTCCCCTTCAGCGGTGAGGGGTTAATATTTATTTCGTTGATTTGTTTGACTGGTTCCAGGTTTAGCAAAAAGAATGAAACACACCATAAATGTACTGCCACTATCTCATTACTGAAGCTTACTTTAATTCCCCATATGTGGATGTTTTTTGTGGATGAGAACTTTGGAGAAGAAAAGGCAACCTTTCTCAAGGCTAAGGTAGGGGGCTGTAAAAGCGACCCTTTACCAGCTGATTTGCATTTTGGGGAAGCTAAACTCCTTAAAACAACTCTCAGTAAATTTTCATGGTAAGAAAAATAGAATTGGCATTTAACCCAAGTGGTTTCATATTTTTTGGACCTTCATGGAATTAGTTATGAATTTTTGAAGTTGAAAAACAGTGGTTTCTAAAAGCGACCCCCTCCTGAAATGTACACTTCTGGTACATGTTAGAGGCAAAATCTACCAGATCGCTTTTAGAGACAGGTTGCTTTTACAGCCCCCTACTGAATGTTATGAAAGTAACGAACCACTGTCAAGTTAACCACAGTTGAGTAATGGACCAGCGCCAAGTTAACGACATTGACTTTAATTTTGCCGTTCACCATTATTTTATGCTCGTAAGATTGTATAGATGGCTCCACAGATTGAAGTGGTCTGCCAGTCAGTTTTGAACTCTTGTGTACTGTACTGTACTATACAGCCGCCTTCCCAGCCTGCCCTTTCGCATTTCTCGACTTCTACAGAAGAGGTCTACGAGTCAGTTTCCAAGCCTGCCTTGCCTTCAGCCGAACTGCCAACAAGTCAAAGTTGAGTAACTGACAAAAACATCTAAAATTCTAAAACTCTAAAATACGAGTTCACTTCTGTCAATAATGGCTGCAGTAGTGTCGTAACACAAGGAAGCACAAATCCTACCTTTAGGTGTTCTAAATGACAAAACACCCAAGATGACCCGTGTATCGTTCCCAAAGGACTTTAACTGTAGATTCCTCAAAATTACCGGAATGGGATCCGGAAAACCAAACCCAAGGCAAAGGAATCCAGAACTGAAAACCGGAAACTCCCTCTTGAACACCCGTACTTCTAAAATACTCTTTCTTCAAACCCATACAATTTCACACTTCTTCACCAAACATGGAAGAGTGTCATCATCATATGCCTCTCGTTGTCTAGAGCAACAACTTATTAATCAGGGATGCAGATGTGGAACCGAAAGAAGTGTCCAAACCCTGTTCCTCTTCTAAATCCAGATCTGTACCCTAAACTATTAGTAACCGAAAGTAGAAGTTTAGCCTCGTATACGGAGGGGTCCGCTCTTATGTTAAAGAAGGACGCATAAATCTTACCCTCCAGATGATTAGAGTGACTGAAGATTTCTCTAAAAAGGAAAATAACAAAAGGACAAAAAAGGATGGGATGCAAGTTCTTCCTCACAACTAACCTGGAAACTAATCCACGCCAGCAGGTCACTCAAGAAATCCCTACAATCCCCACATTACTACAATAACAGACTCATCCGGATGCAATTCAAACAGTGGGATGTGGCACCTTACTAACTAGGAGATTCCTCCTACCTTCTAGTTCCTCTCTTCCGGTTGCAACAAGACCTCTCAGACGTTAGCTAGCATTTGTCCTTTCTCTCAAGGACTCACCTAATCTAAGAATGGCTATCTTGCTCAGAAGACTCTCCAAGAAACATTAGCAGATGGAATTCCCTTCGAGTACACAAGGGTTTACAGAACCAGTCCTCAATACTCTCGGACACGGATCCGGAAGGAATCCGAGGACTAATTCTCCTCTTTTTTAAGCTTTCACCACCAAACTACTTAAACTAGCAATGGTCGAAACACTACCTAACTCCTCAACACAAGACCAAGACTTTTCAGACCAGTACTCATGAAGGTGAAATCCAAGCTTTCTTTGTAGAAATTGAATAGAAAAACAAGAATATGAAAACGCCCAGGATTGAAACTAACTTCCAACCCCTAAATACTAACCCCAAGGAATCCTAAAAGGCCCAAGGATCAAAAAGGAGAGGACTAGGGAATGACACATGTCATTTCTTATCCTTCCAAACTAACTTTCTAATTACAAGACAATCCGCAAAATGTGGATCTTCAAATTCTAAAATCATAGAATTTCACGTCTAGGTGCATGCATCTCAAAAAGTAGCTGTCAACTAACTTTCTAACACTCAAAAGCTTTAACTTTCCTTCACTTAATTGAACTAAACTTATCTTTTACTTTCCTATAATTAAGTTAACTGAACTCTACTTTACTTTATTGTACTTTTCACCTACTATTCCTAGGCTTATTCTAAGAACTCATACTTCTACTTTCTACCTTTCTTTGGAGAAGGTCCCTCGGTTTTGGAGACGCCCTCTCTTGGTGACTATTTTCTACTGGTTGAAGGCTTAGTTGTCTCACCCTTAGCTGAAGTCTTCCCCTTAAAGCTAGACGGAGAAATCAAGGCCAAATCAGATTCTTCTTCCTCTTCCTCTTCCAAGTCGAGTTGGGAATTGGATTCGGATTCGGATTCGGATTCAGATTTGCTCTCCTCCTTTGCTGACTAACTAGGCAACTTCTCTTCTCCCGAATGGTAACTCCCCAAAAGATACCTCCCGTTATATTTTGAAACCCGGCCCCGGTATTTGAAACGATCCCAGATCTCAATCCGATTCCGGTTCTCAATAAGAACAAGAAACTTTAACTATTGATCTTAACCTAATTATCTATCTACCATTACTCTATTAGTATGGAACGTTGATTGTGGTAAGGTGTTTAGATTACCCTTGGATAAACCAAAAAATTGTACCCTTATTAACTCCTTCGTCTACTTTTCTCACTAATCAAGACTTATCTTACTTTCCGGGCTCCCACAAGTAGCCTGCAGTCGACTACAAAACGCCCTGTTCTGAGTGGAAGTAATCAGTCCGATCCAATCCTCTGCTTTGAGTTAATTTCTCTCTAGGTAAATTGAATTATGACCTTAGGAGTACGAGAACAAGCTTGCTCCTTTTCCGATTCTTATTCTCGCGAAATTCCAGCAGCGGCAGCCAAGATGGTGATTCGGAATGCGAATTGGGGGAAGTTGCACGCCGTGATTATTCCATATCCTACGCAAGGGCATGTGACGCCGTGCTTGCAACTGGCGAAGAAGTTGGTTGCACTCCATGGCTTCCACATCACTTTCGTCAACACCAACCACATCCATGAACGCTTCATGAACTCTCGCAGCGCCGCAGGCACGCAGCCTGATCAGTAAGCAAGCTCCATCACTGCCTTCATGATTAGCTTTATCGATCAGTGAATTCATACACCCGATTAACAACTGAAGCTAGTTTCGAATGGGCTTTCGTAGTAGTATTAGAATGTTGTGTTCGCTTTCTATACATCTTATGTGACAGGCTAGGTAGAACAACCAGTCTGTTGTTAATATACTCGAAACAGTACTTACACGATTTTTTAAGAGTTTGGCATGTGTATCAGAACCTCAGATGTAGACAGTCATGCAGTCCTGGTACTTATACGTCTATGCATTTGAATGCAAATTTGCCTTTCTGATCGAAACCTGCTAATATAGCTAAGAAATTGATGATTGTGCAGCGAAGGAATTGAGTTCGTCGCGGTTCCAGATGGTCTTCCGGAGGATCATCCCCGCCTTCGCGACTTAACAGCCTTCTGCACCGCCACATCAGCAATGGGTCCGATCTTTGAAAAGTTCTTCCACAACCTCCTCAAGAAATCGCCAATCACTTGTGTCATCCGCGACATACTTTTCACCTCAGTCCATCCCGCGGCCCAGAAATTCAACATCCCCGAGGTTGTATTCGCCACAGCCTCCGCCATTGCCACGCACTGCTGCTACAACGTGAGCACATTCATTTCAACAGGGATTCTCCCGATCCCAGCTCCTCCAGAGGTCTCCAACCCTGCCATGAATACGAAGACGCTCACGCTCGCACTGCCGGAGAGTGACGCCGAAGCAGCCATTCGCAACGCACCGCTCACTTGTCTTCCTGGTGGCTCTCCCACCATGCACGTGGAGGATATCCCCACTTTCATCCTCGCTCACGACCTTGAGAATTTCTTCATTCGCTTCTTTCTGGACCACGTGACTCCGCTTGCGTTCTCTACAACACAAGCTCGGACTTGGAAGGGGAAGTGCTGAACGCGATGAAGGGATCCATGAATGAGAATATATTCGCCGCTGGACCGCTGGTGTAGGACTCCGCAACTGTGAATGGCGTGGAAGAGGCCTTGAATGGAATTGGGAGTAGGTTGTGGGAAGAAGATCCCGTGTCGCTCACGTGGCTCGACGGACGAAAATCGAAATCGGTGTTGTTCGTTTCGTTCGGCAGCATCGCCACGGTCTCCATGGAGCAGATGCGAGAATTCGCGGCTGGTTTGGAGGCCAGTAACGCCGCGTTTCTGTGGGTCGTTCGGACAGATCTCATTGACGACACGTCCCAGAACAAAGAATGTCAAACTATGTTCACGGAGTTTGTGAAGCGGACACAGAATCGAGCGCTATCCGTGCCGTGGGCACCGCAGACTGCAGTGCTGTCGCATCCCGCCGTGGGAGCATTTCTGACGCACTGCGGGTGGAACTCCACCGTGGAGAGCATCTCCAGTGGCGTGCCGATGTTGGTGTGGCCTCGATTATCCGATCAGAACACGAATTCGCATTACGTGACGAGCGTTTGGAAAGTTGGTCTGGAGCTTCGACAGAGCATTGCGGAAGATGGAAGTGCAGTTGTTTTGAAGGAGGAAGTTGCTCACAAGGTGAAGAAGATCATGGGCGACAGTGAGACAGAGGACTTTGAGGTTTCGGAGATTCGGAGGAATGCTCGGAATTTGCAGATGGCCACCGTGACGGCGGCTGCGAAAGGAGGCTCATCGCAAGTGGCGTTGGCGGAGTTCGTGGAACTGATCACTAGCTGCGGTACCAAATTTAAAATGGATGGGCCGATTTCGTAGATTTTGGATCGGAGCACGGTCCTTTGTTTTCAGAGCTGTGAGAACTTAGTCATCGCATTTCTAAGTGAGCTAATAATCAAACAGAATTACAATTAAGATGTGCAGAAAGAGATACCGATATGGTCATCTTTGTCGTCTATTTCGCTAAATTGGGGCGATTCTGGGCGCCCATAGTGTGACATTCGTCTGCACAGAGCTCCAAAGGCTAGGCTGGTATTGGTTTATGTTTCAGGGTGGCACTTCCTAAAAACTGCCAAAGCCATGGAATTCTGCCAATTGAACAATACTGTGCTTCATGTTAAACAATTTGTGTTAAATGTTTGTTAAAATGACAAACTTTCAAGGAAATTGACAAAAATGCTTGTCGCAAGTCGCAACCTCTATTCTCTGTTTAATGCAGTTTGGTTTACTCGACTGTGAGCACTTAGAATGTCACAATATCGGGCGAGGGGGTCGATCGCCCCGGCCCTCAGATCGTGGCCATGGTCACCGTGTACCTTGGATGTTGCCTCGCAACTGTGGATTTTTCTACTGATTTAATTGTCTTCTCTTCCCGCAAGTAAATTCGGTGATGACCGTCGCTGGCCTTGATTCGCCCCAGTTGGGGCCTCTCGGCTCCTTCGTTTCTTGTCGCCTCACGCCCTCGGGATTCGCTGCTGCTGCAGTGCCTTGACTCCTCTCCGGTCCATATCCTCCCTCGGCCCTCGGGATCTGGTCGTCTCTTCTTCCTTATGTCCCTTAGGATTCTGCCGTCGTGGAGTCTTCAAAATCTTCTCCGCTTCGGTCGCCCTTCAGCTCGAAATTCCGCCATTTGTACTCTTCCTCGCTAAACCCATCTCCTGATTTGGTTCCTTCTTGCCGTTGAATCGCTGTCGCATCGTGGAGATCGTCATGTTGTTTGTCTTGCTGCTGTCGCTGTTTGGTGCTCTTGGAATTCGATCTCTCCTTCGTGGCCGCGCAGTCTCCCGAATCTTGGGCCCTTCCATTCTTCACCTGCAGCCTTGATCTTCTGGTATTCTCTGCCGATTAACAACCAGTCTTCCCGTCGATCTTCGTCCTTCACGCAGCTCACGGCCGCTTGAATTCGATCGCCTGGCTGCAGAATCGTCCTCATGAACGGAAACTCCCGGTTCCTCTCCGCTGTGAATTGCAAAACCCATTTCCAGCCAGCCCTCTGGAATCAAACTCGATCGCATTCCGCAAAACACAACCCTGAAATTTTCTACATTGAGTTTTCTTCTTGATTCTCACAAAATCCTACTCATGATCAACACTTTATTTTTTCCAATCCGAAAGGAAGCAATGACCTATTCGACAAATGTTTGTTTTCCTAACCTAATTCAATTCATTAATATCTCTAGTACTTTTTTCTCATTTTTTTATCACAATTTTTCAAGAACTCTCAAAAACACATTATACATACAAAATTTGGACAAGAGAAGAGCTCCTAACCCTAACTCATGTTTATCTTTTTGTCTACCACTTTTTAGATCATTTTTTTGTCACAATTTTGTAATGAAAGAGAGAGGGCTCCAAACCTTAATTTTGCACATAACAAACTCCCTAATGGACTATTTGTCTAATTATTTGCATCCTCATTGAATTAATGCAAATTGCGCTAATTTGATATAAACTAACTAATTTAGTGTAAAATCCTCTAAATTATTATAAAAATTCTATTTTAGTATTTTATTTTTTCACTATTTTAATGGCGTATTTAACTACTTCTAAACTATTCAATGAATTATGGACTAAGCACATTCTATACAAGCATCGGGGGATCTTCCAATATTTGTATAGATCGGGAGATCCCTTGATGCTTGTATAGATCTCCCGATGTTTTTGATTGATCCCTCGATGAAAATTTAGATCTCCCAATGATTTAAACAGATCCCCCGGTGCTCAATCGAGAGATCTCTGATGACTAGTATGAATTATGGACTTTCAAAAGTCCAAAAGTAGTTAAAGATGACATTTTAGTGTTTCCATCACTATTCTAGTATTCTAATAGTAGTTTTAGTTTTACTAGCTTTTTTGAGTTTTTTATTATTACCTTTTTGGTAGTTTTTAATTTATTTGCAGTTTTGTTTCCTACTTCTAGTCTTTTGTTTTTAATCCACTTTTGTGTTTAATATGTTTTTTATTTTTATTTTTTGCAATTTGATTCTAATCTAATTTCTTACCTATAATATTTTGTTTTCATTTAAATTTTGTATTTCTGTATTTATTATCTTTCTGATTTCCTATTTAATTTTAATTTAATTTTCCTACTTAGAAGCATTTTGGTTTTCATCTTATCACCATTTTATCATTTGCCTAATTAATAATTTATCAAATCTTGCTTAAAGTCTTCTTAATTTAATTTTTCTATTAATTCTCTAGAATTTTCCTTTTGTTTTCTCCTAATTGCATTTTCTAGATTTTTGCCCTAACATCTCAAAGTTTCCATTACTATATAACTGAAACCTCTCTAATTGGTGGTTTTGGTTTAATCTAAAGTACTAACACTTTTGGACTTGCAAGTTCATAGTTACACATTATTTATATTTTCTATAATCTAACAGATAAACCAATATGGTAGTTCACACTATGTTTATAAAAAAAAAATACTCAAGAAAAGAGTCCCAAAGCTACTAACCAGGTACAATATTCAGACCTCAACATTGAATGATTAAAGGAGGTTGAGGTAAAATCAACCATGACCCAAATTCTATCTAAATGTAGTGAATGCTTTTATTTTAGAACGACAATCTAGGATTGTTCAACAAATCTTATTGTTAGAGTGATCCAAACAAGAGATGTTAATAGTCTTAGATTGACATTTTGCAATAACATCCCACCTAGATTTGAATAGAATTGAATCACAATTGGTTTTACAACAACATGTACCTTAAAAGTATCACCAAAACAACAATACAACAACTGGACCCCAAAGTCCCACCACTAACTTCCCTTCCTTGAAATGTTCCTAAAAAACCTTGTTATTAAAGTGCAAGGTTCTTCATCCCCCAACTATACAATTTGGTGAAAGTGCTTAAAAGGTCATTGCAAGAAAGACTAGTCCTATTTACCATCTCAATGTCATCTTCTATACCTTTTGAAGCATAAACCTCATGAACTTGACATTTTTTATTGGAGATGTCTAACTTGATAATCATTTTTTTTGTGTTTTATAAATTAGAAAAGATATATATTTAAGAATAATTTTTGTTTCTTGTTATAATATGAGCTTCAAGATTTTTTACTATGTTAGGAGTCTCTAAATTTAATGATTTGGAGCTGAAATTTTCTTGGTACATTTGCATAGTAGAAAAGTATATTCCTACCAAAGGAAATCTAAAAATATACTCCCTCCGTCCCAAAATGTTCTTCCTGTTGGCCTTCATTTTTTGTCCCAAAATGATCTTCATGTTGTACTTTGTGAGTTGCAAATTGGTCAAATTTAACTTTTGGTTGTTCTCTAGGACTAACAAAACAATTCCAAGCGATAGTTCCCCCTCCATCTATGCAATCACTAATCAAAAGACAAATAAAATGGTTGAAGGGGTCAATTAACACTTTTTGTTTTTATTTTTTGCATCTCTTTGAATATTATCTAATTGAAGGACATGAAGGTTTTGGGAAGCAAAATATAGGTCAACATATGGTCTTTGACTTATACTAACTACCCACAAAATGACGACCTCACACTCAATAATTAAATAACCACTGGTGCTCCTTGAAAATACCCAAAAAAATTCACTTTTCAATAATCCAAAACTACACTTTAAAAAGGGCTTCAAAACTCAAAGTTTCAAGGGCAATAGAAGTGCACCAAACTCCATATGCAGTGCAAAACAAGCTTTAAAAATTTTATTTTTAGTCTTAATCCAAAACATTTTGTCTAACATGAAGATCATTTTGGGACGGAGGGAGTATTATTTTTTGTCCTCCACATGAATGCAAACAACACTCCTACTTAGAAAAAAATTCTATAATTTTCCTTCCCATGATACCTTCTTCTTAAATGTGTCACTATTAAGAAACACAAGTTTCAGGTAACAACACCAAATTTTTTTAAATAGATTTTAGATGATGTCAATGTTTACACCCCAATGTTTTTATGTTAACATGAACGTCCAACAAAACATCAATGTTGACATAAAAACATTAGACTGTAAACATTGACATCATCTAAAATCCGTTAAATTTTGGGGGGGGGCTTGGTACCTAAAACGTAGGTTTCTTATAGTGTATACTCATTATTTATATATATATATATATATAATTTATTTATTTATTTTAAAATTAAAATTATTTTATTTTTTAAAATTATAAAATACTCCCGCAGAAAAAAAATGAGTATTATGTAAAATGCTCCAAAAAAGCACGGGCTTTCTTGCAATGACCCTTCTACACCATGATAATGAAAAAAATTGTCTCTTAATATAGGTCAATAGACCTTAGGGCACCTTATCAAACAATTTGTTGGTCAACCCAATTTCAAAAGAGAAGAAAGCAACTATTACATTTGAGGATGGAGAAGAAATTGAAGTGTATTGGGGAGTATTAGTTTTCATAGAATGCAACAAAAGAGTAGGACAAAGAAACCAACAACAATTAAGAAAATACTTAACTACTCTAAGGCAACAATGTTAGGGTCAAAGGCCAATGAGACTAGCCTTCCTCCCACTCTTCTTTGTGAAGCAAATTCCTCCTCTTTAGAATTCAATAGCAATAGAGATGAAGACTTCTTTATTATAGACGACTCAAGAACAAAGATGCAGTCTTCAACCTCCTCCAATGAACACTTCCACATTTATGAAGAGGGCGCTCTAGATAAAGTTGCAGATGATTACCTTCTTGTACCGCACTCGACATGCTACAATGAAGGTGTTGTCCTCAATGTGCTAGCACTATCAAAGGTGTGAACTTCCAAACTCTAATTGTATAGCAAATATTTTGTTAGATATTCAATGTTCCAATGATGTATATTAGTGCTTATTGAACTGAAGTCACTAGAAGACTATGTCGTTCAACATCCTTGTCTTGTATCTCCTTTCCTAATTCAATAATATTGGCAACAACTCTATAAATGGCTATATTTGTACATATGTCATAGCAATTAAAGAAACCCCATGATCTAAGACGTGACCGACTCTCTATGACACTCAATATGTATTTTTGAACAAATATAGCAAACACAAATATAGAAGAGTAGTACCGGCATATAAAACTTCTTTTGCACTCGAAGTCTAACTTAATGTTGCTCTGACATCTACCAAAATGGCATCCCTTCTTCTACTTTGCAATCTTAATTTGTTGTAGTTTTGCTTTGATATCTTATAGTTGATTGTTAGATGAAGAAGAGGTTGTGCACGACAAACTGGAATGGAGCAAAGGGACTCATCCATTGGGCTCAAATTCCAATCAGTTGTTGGCCTCTAGGAACTCGGGCTTGAAGTGCGAGAAAGCTTCAGTCATTGGGGTAGTGGATTTTTCTTGTTTGTAGAAATTGTGTATGGGAAATATAAAGTAATTAAATAAACTTTGTTAGGGCATAAGTCATAGTTGCAGAAACGACTTCATGAATTCTAATAGATGCGTATATCTAGGAGTCCTACTATTTATGACATGAAATTTGAGCCACACATGAGATGTTGCTAGGAAGAGGAAGAGCCATTGACCCATTGTTCCATTGTCTAGTTATATCCAAGGTTCTCATTTGTGATAAATTTGAAAGTATATTACAATGTCTACATGTTGCTAATATAGCATTGAATAGGGTAGAGAAAAATAGAAAAGTTGTGATGGTTGTATGATGTTGTGTAGGTTAGACATGAGAGTTAATGGAGGCCTAATCAATAATTGATAGTTGATGAGTCCATGGTTAGACATAAGGATCAATATAGTCTTGTCATCTACTGAGGTAGTACATGCTAGGTAAACCCATACATTTTGGCATTAAAATTTTGGCATTGGCAGATGTCATTGCAAAGTACATGCAAAATTTTAGGGTATACTGGAGGATGGACTTGATAATGAATGCTTCAACTTAAAAATGTAAAAAAATAGCAAGAACAAACTTTGTAGTAAAGAAGGGAAAGGAGAAAGTACTGTAAAGGGCTGAAGTAGTGATGGATCTCACTCAAACTTTACATGAGTAGGGGCACATTGTAACTACAGATAGTTTCTTCACATCAACGTCTTTATTTCTTCATTTATTGGACTAAAGCACCATGGCAACAAGGACTTTAAAGTCCACCCAAAAGTATTCGTCAAAGAAAATGTCAAATAAAAGCACAACTAAAAGAAATTAAATGAGTTGCGAAGAAAAAGGAGAAAGGTGGCAAGAAGTCAATACCAATGGGCCCTATGCATTTACAATATCAAAGAATGTGAGAAGAGTGGATAGCATTGACCAATTGTGGGCATCCAATTGTTGGCATTTCATTTGCAATTGGCGAAGGAATTATATAAAAAATGGTCAAGCAAGATCCAAGATCTTTTGAAGTTTGCACCAATGTTTGCGCAACTCATGGAACTTGGTTGATGGGATCCAAGAAAAGAGTTTGTAAAATTTGTAGAAAGAGATGTTCCCACGTTTATCTGGATTGCAATGGATATTACATATGTAAATACCCTTGGTAAAAGTCATGTCATATGTCGTAGCTTGTTTTTTCCCCTTACACTTTCAATGTGATTGTTGTAATTTTATTTTAGTATATTACAGTTTTATGGTCTTTCATTCCACTTTTTCTACTTTCATTCAAGTGCTATTAGGATATGTTTTAGAGTAGTGGCTACATAGGTTTTACACATAGAACAATGAAATTAAGTGAACTCAACAATTAGGTTGTCTTATCCACAAATTTTCACACATGACACATCGCGTGTTGATGTGGAGGCACATGCAACTCTAAGAGTTCATTCTTTAAAATAAAATTGATGTGTGCTTACAATTATAATTGATCAAAGTAATTGCATCTTGGAATATTCAAAGTAAAATTAGTACAATAAAAAAAGCCAAAAAATTAGCAAAAAAGAACTTAATTTGTCACTATTTAGTTTGTAATGGAGATACTTATGAGGTTGCATAGGGGTTGTCACTGTAGTGGAGGATGTGTTTGTCACAGTTGCTAACAGCCAAGTCCAACAATCCTCATCTTCTTGGATACATGGCCCAACTATGCTCCTACTTTCTCTCCTTTGTGGGCTAATCAATTTGTTGTCCGTAAGGTAGACCAACCTATTTCTGCCAACTACCTATTTTTGTCATCCTACTTTTGGCTCCAATTCCACTACAAAATTCATCCAAATCCGTTCATTTTATAAAATCCCTTCTTTATAGCATTAAATTTTTTAAATTTTTTACTCTAAAATTAGTACATTAATGCCAACAAAGAATAACATGCCAATTTTTTTTTGGTGTATGCTTAACAATTTTTTTGAAAAATTGGCAACTAGTTCAAAATTAGCCGGTGGAATTGGATAAAAGACTAGTTGTAGTTTGAAGACATTGGCAGAAAACGGTGAATTTTTTTATAAAATTTCTATTCAGAATAAGAAATAGGAAAAATAATTGGACTTGGTACTTGAAAAACTAGATCAATATAGGAATTAAAGAAAATAGCTGGTAAAATTCAAAAATTATCTTGAACATTGGTACTTAAGTGCCAATAGATACATAGAAAGGCTATTGTGGTTGTATATGAGATGTTTATGATTCCACTCTATGGATGGTTTTGTAATTTCAAAATATATCACTTCACCAATTCACAAAAATTATAATTTTTATTAAAAAAACTATAATTTCACTTGGGTTTGATTTGTAAAACAAGCGCACATCTTTGAAAAAGAAGTAAGGCAACCCATTTCTAACCACTTGGCCCCTGAAAGACCATTGTCCCTTTGAGGGACAAATGAGATTTTGGGCAAGTACCTATAAGCTGCATTTTTGTCCTTATTTTTTGAAACTTTTTTTGAAGATAGAAAAATTGATTAGATTCGTGGGGATATAGTTTATTTTTTTCGATTGGTGCCTGGGAACAAAAGTTATGCCCAAATAAGCTCAAAACAGGGGGAAGCATGCAACAAAAAAATTGCAAAAATTTTAATTTTTTTTCTCAAAAATTATATTTTTGTCTATTTGGTAACCTTTGATTCATTTCATTTGGATTTGTTATGAGAAAGTTATGGACAATCTTGTTTCTTGGGCAATTACAGCATCTTCTTGAAAAAAATAACTTATAGGATTCATTTCTGAATGCAATTTTTGCAATTTTTGCCATATGCAAAAAGTTCTACTTAAACAATTTTTTGAAGAATGAAAATTAAGTTTTATTTTAATTTTTTTTTTTTCCTAGACTTTCAACTCAATTCTCTACTATAAAGATTTAAAGATCAAAACTTTATAGTGCAAAAAATTTAAGTTAAAAATGTTCAAAGTCAAAAATCTAGTCCCGCAATGTGTTGAAAAACTTGTTTTTTTCACTTTAAACGCAAATATCTTGCAATCTGTGCAGTCAAAAATTCTGAAACTTTTCCACACATTCTCATACTAGTTAGGTGTAAGATCCTACGGTCAGATGTGCAATAACAACAATTTCAGTTTTTTTAAGTCTTTGCTATAGAAATGGCAGTTTTGAGTGTTTTTGGTAGGAAAAAAGGCCTTGGTCCTTTAGAGGTTAAGCAAATACACATATCTACATGGCATGTTTCTTTAGTGGGAAAAATTTTCCCATATGCAGAAATAGAGTTTAGAAGGTTTCAATAATTTTTTAGATTTTTATTTCTCAAAATGTAATTGCTATGAATTTTGTAGCTAAAGATTCTATTAGACTCATATTGGTAATGTAGACCTTTTTTTTTTTTATCAAGGATTGGTTGCAAAATCCACCAAAGGTTTGTGGCAATATTGAGAGTCTTCTAGTAAATCATAATGCACCACAACTGCACCGAAAATTGTGCCACAATTAATCACTGTTCACCTCTTCCTGCATAGAAAATGAGCAACCTACATTGCCAAAATAGGGGTGATCAGGAATGGGTTGCCTCCCATATGTGCCCCTCTTGGAGTTGGCCTCAAGATATTCAGATTGCAAATCAGGGTGCTAATAGGCTTGTCTACCTTATTGATGAGGCGCCAAGGCAGGTCCTTTCACCGCCTTGAGAGTTAGACCCCGACGACCTTCACTGTCTGTGGAGCTCTCTCCGCGGGTTAGTCTCTTACTTTCTCTTTCGTTTCCATCCTTTCTGAATTTGCTTACGTAAGTGGGATTCTCGTGACCATCGCTCAATCGGAATTCAGGTTTCTTTGGAGTCAGCATTTCTTGTAATGTTCATGAAGATTCATCAATAGGGTCGAGTTGTGAAGTCGTGGGATTGTCTCGTCCTGTTCTCTTGCACAGCTTTTTTTAGGGTCCGTGAGGATGGAGTAATTCTGAGGCGTATGAGGTTGTGAACGCTTAATTGCTTTGATTATTTAGCCGTAGGTGGACTTCATTGGCAGCGCGGTCTAATGTTCATCAGGGTTCTTCATCGCTTTGTCAGTACCTCTTTGCCTGATTTCTCTTTGCCCTATTCTCTGGTGTTTTCATTCTCACTATGTAAGCCGTTCATAAGTGAAGTGATCTTAAGGCCTCAATGCATTGGATTAAATTCTCTTCCTTGGATTGAAGAAGTGGGTTTGAATGCGCCAAATTGGATTTTCTTCTGTAATGGACATATTGAAAATCTCCACCGGCAATCAGTGTCAGCAAGTGTGGTAATTTTTTCCAATCTAACGCAGTCATTGGCTTGCACTGTTCAGGCAATATCATACTGTGGGAGTTTTCGAGAATGTGGGAGCCGAAGAGGTAAAACAGAGTCCTAACCCTAGTGTCATTGGATCTTGTTATGTGAGATGTCGTTGTTTACCTTGGTGGGTTGGGTTGCTGCTCGATCGGACCGCAGATGAAGGTGCTCGTTGTTTTTTAATCCTACACATATCTGTCTCCACTCGTTCAATATGAGGTTGCTGGATGTCGTCGTGAAATTGTCGTAGTGGTGCAACTTCAGGACCAATATGCGAGCATTGACATGGAGTAGCTGCCACATTACGAAGAACAAGAAAATAACTCGAACCACTGACTCCGGATGAAAGGGACTCCATGTTGCGGTCACTGTAGCCAGGGAAGTGGCCATTACTGGCACTGTCAGGGGAATCACTTTTCGAAAACGTGTGACCTAGGGAGTTGAAAGTGAAAGGTGAAAAAGGAATCGAGAAGTTGGGGTGGGGTGGATGCAGGGGGCAGGAGGTCTGTCTATGACCTCTCGGGTTGTCCAGTCGTGAAGCTCTGGATGGCTAGCCAGTCGATCTGCAAGCAAGTGCCGTTGGAGCGATGGAACGGGCTCAAGGCTTGGAGAAACGTGAGAGTCTCGGTGATTGCCGGGGCGGGATGCTGGCGAATTGGGGTGCCCGCTGGGGCTTTGAATCAGCTTCGGAGTTCGCCCACGAGGTCAGTATCACTCTCACTGCGCTCCAGCGTCACGCATTGCAGACTTTAATTAGCCCAGGTCGAATTGTGAACCTTTTTCCTACAACAATCTAGAAACTTGCACCATCTTAAATTTTTCCACATTTATTTTGTGTTAAACTAAAAATCAATTGCAAAAGAGTAAACGTCAATAGATGAAGGATTCCCTATTTTAGCACAATTCAAAGCTCGCATGTATGGTCAATGGAGCCTCTAATGAGGTCTATGGTCAATGGGACCTCTACCTTTATGTCATTTTTGCGGTGCACTCTGACATCAGGTGCATGAGCAGAAGCTCATAGTCGTCGTTATTAAGTGAACCAGAAAATGACGCTCTATCAGGTTCGCAATCTTTCTAGGAATTGTCAGGGTGCGAAAAGAGGGGAATGCATTGGATATGGTGATATGCCACGCAGGGGAACCTGGAACCTTCCCCTACAACAATCTAAAATTTGACACCATCTAAAGGTTTGCACATTTGTCATGGATTAAGCTCAATATCAATTGCAAAAAATGAAATGTCGATAGATTAGGTGTTTTCACATGTAGCACAAATCTGAGCTCACTTGTATGGTGCATGGAGCCTCTAATGAACTGTATGTTTAATGGAGTGTCTATCTTACCATTGTACGTGGATAGACTGGGTTTGTACCGGGGACGTTGCCAAGTCGCCCAAGATTACGTCCTACGTCCTTTCGGTGAGAGTCCTACAGGCGGGTCATGACGCAAGTCCGTGATGGAGGGCTTTAAATCACGATTCCTCGTTCAATACCGTTTAGAGTTCGCGTTCGTCGGTACCCGGTTTATTTTAATGCTTTCTGGCCTGCAATTCGCAATGTATCCTACGGTTAATGGTTGCATAAGTGCAGGCGCAAGAACCGTTTCATTTCAATTCTTGTGCATAGGACGAGTGGTTGACTAATTATGCGAAAATTCAGAGTATCTAATGGGAATGCACCTCCATTTGCAGAAGCGGGCGGGTGCTGGGACTCCGAGAGAGGGGGTGAGGGGGACGATCGTCCTGAGGTGTCGCCCACTGATCGACACTACGTGAAGGATGTTCTGGCAGTTCTTCGGACGGTGAAGACCAAACAGGAGATGACGGAGAAGCTTTCGCCGTTCGTGGGAAAGCTGTTGCCGCGAGATGCGACGGTGATTTTTAAGATGATGTATAATAGACAGGTATCCGTGGCGCCGGACCTGAAGTTCTACGCCCAAGTGGTCCGTGAGTCCATCAATGCCGGTCGTTTCCAGACGGCCGAGAGGTGGTTGTCCCGGATGCAGTTACAAGGGTGCCCTCCCGACTCCATCATCTGCAACATTTTGATTTTGGAGTATGGCAAGAGAGGCCACTTCAGCCAAGCGATGAGGTACTTCGGTCAAGTGAAGAGCGAGGGTCTTGTGGCCGATGGCGGCACGTACTGTGCAGCTCTCAGCGCGTGTCATAAGGCTGGAATCTGGAGAAGGCGTTGGCCATTGTGAATGAGATGAAGGAGTCTGGACTGAAATTTGACCAAGTAACTTACAGCATCTTGATCGACATATTTGTGAAGGCTGGTCGTTTGGAGGATGCTGCGGCCACGTTCCGAGAGCTCCAGGTACTTTGGTTCATATGTTTAGTTTGTGATTGGCGCACTGAGGCTGCAGTCTTTGCGTTCCGCTCTGCTTGATCTCTGAATGGACGTTGTCAGTGATTATGAGTCGGTGTCGGTGTTTTTAATTCTCTGGCACACGAATAGCTGCAGGTATTCGAGTATTTGTATGGTGAGTGTGGAGTTGTTATGAGCGCGTTTGTGGTTGGCTCGCATTGTCAGCTGCTGCGATTTGTGTGCAGCATTTGGATTATGTATGAGGGACAGTTGGTTGGGAGGTTTTGTGTTAGGTCAGGGCAAGTCGTTGTATCTGAGATGAGGGGTGTGGTTGTGTGCAGACATCCGGTTATTTGCCTGATGCAATGGCGTACAACACTCTGATCCACGCCTTTGGGAAGGCGGGTATGGTGGATCAGGCCACTTTGGCGTTTCAGGAGGCCCAGCCGGGTGTCTAGGAGATCCTATCATCTTTTACACCACCATTCAGGTGTGTGCCAAGGCCGGGATGTCGGAGCAAGCTCTCCAGGTGCTGAAGTTGATGAAGGACCTGGGGATGCATCCGAATGAGCTTGGGTATGGCAGCGTGCTGAACGCGTTCATGAGAGCCGGTTCCCCTGCGGGCGCCATCGATCTGTTCGAGGAGATGCAGGCTTCTAAGTCTTGGATCAGCGAGAGCACTTTCATCACCATGCTGAACGTGTACTCGAAGGCATGTTTCCATTCCGCTGCGGAGGAGTTGCTGGCGAGGATGAGAGTGCGTGGTTTCCGTGGAAACATCGTGCCGTACAGCACTTTGATCGACATGTAGGAGAAAGAGGGCAAGATTCAGGACGCGATGCGTTTTTTTGTGCGATGAAGCAGAACGGGTGCAAGGGGACTGTGGATCAGAGCGTATTCTGAAGTCTGGTGGAGATTTACGAGGATGGCGGTTTGTGTGCGAACGCTGCGGAGCTTTTGCGTAAGATCGACGAGTTGGGGCCGTTGGAGAGTAGTTCGCTGTGTAAGCCGAGTCGTTCGGTGACCCCTGCCCCTGGTAGGCGACCTGTTGTAGCCTCTTCTGTCATAAATGTTTGAGTTGTTACCATATTTGAGGGTTGTTTGGTGTTGGGTCGATGTGGTTGCTGTTTTTGTTGCTGACTGCATGTTTGGTTTCCTGTAGTTGTGTGACATCTTTTATGGATTTTTCATGGTGTTTGTGGTGTTAGCAATCTTGGATTGGAGTTACTGTTTGCTGATAGTACATGTGTTTCTTTGCGTTCTCATATTGGTCCGGTGTATTACTTGGTCGTGTAGAAAGTCTTGGTTGTTCTCAGGGTAATGCTGATGTGATGAGATGAGGTTGTAGAGGTTGGTACTGAATTAAAGAAAATGGAACATCTTGACGCTGTAACTTCGAGGTCCAAGCAACTATCTTTCACCTTGGTTAGATTGAGCAACTACCTTTCACCTCAGGCATTGAGCAATTGACCTAGGCAGGAGAATTTTGTATGAGATAATCTCAATTCTGAAACTGGGGTAAGCGTATGGAATTGTTTTGAGCCTAATGGCAGCCTAGACATTCGATTTCCATTTTCTCAATGTCTTCCTTTGTAAATTCAACACGACAATCCTTCAGAATGAAATCGTTTAAATGCATTGAGCTATTGATATCCGACTATGAGGTTCAAATTTCTACGACGATTAAGTTAAGTACACCCAAAATTGTCACGTCTAGGTTCTAGCCTAGAATGAAGACATCAATTCTGAACACCATGATTTAGTGTTGATTTATGGTACAACTGTGTTCAGCGCTTTGAAAATTCACAACTTCATAAAATTTCCTGGTAATACGAGCTTAAGTGCTCTTAGATTCCTCTTGCCAAAAAAACAAATTATGTCGGTCATATACAAGTAACTATGCTCAGGTTGCAGTTAGTGGCAAATTCAAGCGTTTGCAATGAATTATAGATCAACCTTGAGAAGCTTGAATATATCAGGTAGCTTTCCCAACTTATTGCAACCCAAAATATTCACAAGTTGCAAGGAGGTCATGACAAATTTCTCAAAGCTAGTGCATCATAGAAATTTGCACTACCAAACGGTCAATGCTTGTAATCTAGTAAACTTTGAAGCCCTCATATTTCATTTGACCCCTTGACTTGGCAAGTTTGAAGCAATATAGGTTCACACCTCTAAGAATGAAACTTCTATGAAGAATGAGAAGGTATATATGGAGTGAAAAGAGGAGTCAATCAAAAGCCCTTCTCCGTGAAGAAGGTGTAACCCCCTTTGAGTGTTGTGTGGAGAATGAGAATGGAGAATGGAGAGAAGTGTTCACCTATGATTCATGATTGATGCAATAATTTTTCAACAATCCAACATTCAACTAACGTACATTCACAAGTTCAACGTGCATCTACGGGTGAAAGTAGAAGAGCGGTTTGGGGTGAAAGTAGTGCTTCAAAGGTGAACCATTTGCACATGAAAACTTCTTCATTCTCATCCTTCACTTCATTGGAAGAGAAGAATCCTCCGATTCTCAATCTTTAGAAAATACGCCTTTTGAAAGCCTTTGCAAGCCAACAAGAGAATGTCATGTCTCTACTTTTGAAGATTGAAAATCATGAGAAGGTGTGACAACCCCTAATGAGCAAAGCTACCTCTTTGAGGGTGATTCACTCACCATCTAAAATTCTTCTTACTCTATAATTTCACCAGAGGTTGAGAAGATTATTTGAATGCAATGAAAGACAGTGATATTCAGCCTTCAAGGGACTAGATTAATTTCAATTAAGTTTCAAAATTCTCCCAATAGCACTCATTTTTCAAGTGAAACTTGTTCCTTGAGGCCCAAACTCACCAATTTCAATATTTTTAAGTTTTTTTTTTGTAGAAAAGACTTCATCATTGCAAAATGAAGCGACATTATTGTCACAAAGACTTATTGATTTGTTCCCTCATTTTGTATTCCACACAAACCTTGTCTCTACAAGTACCGGTACTCAATATACCTAACCTTCCACAATAAATGGCTACATTCTTTGAATTTATCACAACTATCTTTCATCTCTTATGACCAAATTTGATGTTTAGAGTATTTGATAAGATTGTGGTATTGCAAACCCAATTTGTCCCCCAATTTTTTTAACCCCTAAAGGACATGGCCTCCATGACCAAGGTATTCACAAAAATCCTTGGATTATTAGATCAATAAGGTGGAACCACCTATTCCCAACCAGGGAGCCATGCCCAACTTGTAGGATGCACTATTTCAAGCCAGGCAAGGCGCTCAAACTTGGAATTTTTTTTCTCCTTTTCAAGGTTAGAATAAATAAGATCATGGCACATATCCCATCATGTCCCAAAGTGCACATGAAGTAGTTAGCAAGATAGTAGGAAGTAGTGAATGAGAAAGTAGTTTGGCTATGAATAGAATTAGAAGACTCTAGACATTGGTCTATAGATTTGGAACACTTTTTGACTCCCAAAATTCATGTTAACTTCAATTTCAGTCTCAATATTTTTTTATCTCTCTATATGAGAAATTTTCCAAATGCTTTACATTGCTCCTCATCTGTCCTAAAATTGCTTAAGTGATTTAGTATAGGTAATAGACTATGATTGACTTTGGTTCTATAGTAAACAATCAAGTCATCCATCAACCACTTTTCGACCTCAACATCCTTTAAGGGTCATTAGATGTTTTGGGGGAACACTAGAGGGCTATTTTTGGTCCATTCTCCATGCTATGAACCAACCAGTGCTAGCTAGTATTTAAATAAATTAAATTTGAATTTTATAGAAAAAAAAACTAAAACTAACTACTATATGCCGTAGTAATCTCTCAGCCACGTTAGACTGCTATTGTAGCCAAGTTCCCACAGTCTAGGAACTTAGGGGAACTTACAGCCCTTTAGACTAGCTAAATTTCATCTAATGTAAGGTGCTTCAATTTGATGCCATAATAGTGGTGAGACTTGGTGAAAGATGAGCAAGTGTTTTAATTGGTAAACTTTGTTGGTTGGTAATTTTTGCCTCTTTTGAGTTCATTGTCATTGTGAGGAAATGCACTCAATTTTAAACCCAATTAAAAAAAAATTCCAATCCCCCCTCCCATCTAACTCCTCCACCCCACTCAACTCAATCCAATTCAATCCAACCCAAAACCTCCACCCAAACCCTAATCCTAAGCAAACCCCTTCTATTTGTAATTTCAGAGCAACTTGACCCAATTCAATTGATATGGGATAAAACCATTTGTATTTGTATCCGTTTTCTGTATTGTACCCATATTTGTATCTTGTATTTGGTATCTATATCTAGTATCTATATCCCATATTCCCTATCCCGTATTCAAGATCAATAGCATTGGAGGGGGGGGGGGGGGGGGGGGGGGGGGTTCTTTTTAAAAAAAATAATGGTTGTCGATTTTTAGAGAAGGGGGGGGGGGAGGAGATGGCCTAGCAAGAGGATAAGAACAAAGTTTGTATCAAACTTTTGGATGATTTGGATGTTTGTATGGGGTGCTTCTTTTCAAGATTTTCATACTACAAACCTTCCTACTGAATAAGACCACTTGTTGTTGAAAGGGTGCGCAACATACATGCAACTTTCTTTGGCGTTTTAATGTAAATTTTCTAGCTTATTGCCAAAAGCATTTCTAAATTGCTACCTTATTGTCTTCATAATCTTAAATTAAGGTGTTGAACCTCAAAACCCAAAGAGTAATTGAGAATTAGAGAGACCATTTGTTAATTTTAATACTTTGACTATGTTTAGGAACAAAAAAAATCTTTTTTTCATTGGTTAATTTCTTACATTCACATCTTGTTAAACATCTATATATGTAATGTTTATTTTCAATAGAGGTTAAAATTGCAATAGTAGCCATTGAATAATACTAATCTAGACATTACATTTAGTTTGATTGTTCAAATTTGACGTGAATGAGTAGTCAAAGGAAAGAGCTAGTTTTTGTAAGCAATCATAGATGACCAATTGTGAGAGAATCAATAGCTAGTCATTACTTCCCAACAACAAAAAAGCAACCGGAATGTGATACCATTGGGCAAAAAGGAATGCACACTAAGCTAAAAAAATATTTTTACAAAAGGTGCAGTGGGAAGCCTTTTGATTAAAGAATAACAACCTTTTTTTTCTTGTCTAAATTATAAATAATAATTACTCCAAGAAAACATCTTTGATTTTGGAATTTTTTTACAATTTCATTTTCATAAGATTGTTTTTAAATTTTCATTTTTTTGGAAAATATAGTTTTATATACAAAAAATAAAAGATGTAATTTTACATTAATTTGTTACCCATTAGACTTGAAAGTGTCCTATGAATTACTTTCAAGGATACTACAAAATAAATAATGCACCTATTAATCTAGGAATTTGATCATTTTTTGCTATAAGGTGTGCACTCTATATATTTCTATGGTTACATTTGTTACTATAGAAATTACCTTTGGAACAAAACATCATTTTATTTAAAGATTTAAAGTTAGATTTAAACAAATTATAAGCAAAGATTGATAGAAATTGTGTCTAGAAAAACAAGCCTTACATTTACAAAGACATAAAGTAAGTTCACACAAAATCAACACACTAAAAAAAAATGACACTATAATTTAGGTGCATCAAATGTATAGCATTAATATATAGTGTTGCTTTTGGGTGCACTAACCTTAGTCCAATGCCTCCACAAGCATGTTCTTCTGTAAAATATGCACAAGAAACTCTAAAAACATAAGCAATATAACAAGGACCAAAAACACCACCATATAAGGTGGATCCCCCCAAATTGCGTTGTACCTTCAACCACACACTAAAATAAGAACCAAAATGGTGTAGATGCATACTGAATATTGTCAATGGCTTTTGATTATGTAAGTATTACCACAATTTACTATAAATGAAAATGAAGTTCTTCTTTAACCCCTGAGTGTCTAGCATGTGTTTACTAAAATCCAGACCCTTCTGAACTCATTCCAATCAAATTATCACTTAAAAAGATATCTACATAAACTGACCGTACAAATTGGTAGTGGAGATAGGCCCAGAGCTCCATGAAAGGGGCACATTCTTTGATCGTATTCTCATCGAAAATATTATAATAGTCAAACAAGGAAATCTTTCAATTTTGAAAGACTAGATTTGAAGCACTGGGGCGCTTAAGGGTTAAGAGTGATTAACTAAAGGATGAAGGTTTATGGAGTGAAGATAACATAATTACATGTATAATTGAAATTACTTTCAAACAATCATGAGCATTATGATTTTAAATGAAAGAACAATAGGAAAATTTTAAATGCTCGGTGGAATTAGTTAGAAGCACAAATGACGTTTCTTATGAAGTACAACAAAATTGTATAATATTTCTAAGAAATCATGACCTAAACAACAAAAAATCAACTAATTTTTTGTTGCTTGGGACATTATAATGACCATTTTTATCGATTTTTGAACTTTTGTAAGAAACAACAAAATGGCCGCTAACTTTTTGTTGATTTTAAAAGTGCAATGACCAAATCTACCAAAAAATTTGGAATTTGGAATTTTTTGGAATCCACTAGAATGTTTAAAATCTTATAAAAATTTTGGTCTCTACTTGGAACATTCATAATATTTGAGAATAATTTGAAAATATTCTTATACCATAGCAGTAAGGCAAGGTCAGCACATTGATGCCAAATAATTAATTAACTCTTTAAGCCTTGAGGCATGATTTCAAGCCATTTTCAACTTTTAGGTAGGTCCTTCTTGGTGCAATATTTGTTTAATACAATTCTTGTAAATTTCTTACAAAATGAGTATTTACCACTAGCTCAATGCTTAGAAAATTTCAGGCCAATCTTAGTCATAATTAAAAAATTATGTCTTAAAAGCTAGTTAGTTTTAATTACAAGTAGTTTTAGGTAGTTATGATAAATTGATCTAAATTCTTTATACATACTCTCAACAATATTGTTAACATAATCCCAAAAGTTGAAAGGAATACAAACACGCAATTTTGACTTACAAGCATTTAAAACAAGTTTTCTTTATTTGGGTAATACTTAAAACACCATGGTTGAAATTTTACAGTAGAACTTCTATAAGAAAGAAAGTTGGGACCAGAGCTGACATATTATATTACAAAAGTTATTACAATTAAAGAGACCATATTATTAATAAAATTTGTAAACATTGCATTAATGATTAGTGATATTCATATTGTACTATACAAACAAAGAACATTGGACACAATGACAATGAGCTGAAAAGATGGAACCATGCCATTTCCTCCCCCCCCCTCCTCCTCCTCCAAAAATTGACAACCATTTATTTTTTATTTTTTAAATTCCCGCCCCCTTCTAATGCCATTGATCTTGAATACGAGATACGGATACTAGACACAGATACCAGATATGAGATATAAGTACGGTACAACACAAAAGACAGGTACAAATACAGATGGGTTTATTCTATATTGATTGGGTTGGACAAAGTCAGTCTGAAATTAGAAATAGGGGAGGGGGCTAGTTAGGATTAGGATGGGATGAGGGTTTTGGAATGTTTATTTTTTAAAAATTGTTTAAATATTCAAAATATTTAACCAGTTACTGCATCTTTTGAGTACAGTTTCTCACAATATACTCAAAAGATGCAATAACTGCATTAACACAATATGGGCACATTGTGTATAAAGAAAATGTTTCTTGGAACTACTGGCTCAAACTCTACAGGTAGTACATTTTAGCAAATGAAGAATACATATTAAAATGAAGATCAAGCTTCTTGTTTAAAATCCAATTTTACCTTATTTTGGCAAGCTTTAGAACAGTACAATATATTCTCATTTTCACTTTTTTTGTGCCTAAGTGGTTGTCATTTACTACGGTTGCATGGTTGTCACTTGCTATAAGACTATGTATTATGTATTTAGCTCAAGCCAAGACCGCCTACTAATATTACATCAAAGAGGTTTATTACTTCAGAGAATGAGGTTATTAGAAGTTCTACTGTATACAAAATGGATTTTTTTTAACTTAATCATTCACAATTCAGTATTTTTTAAACTCATCAAACTTTGTAGGCTATTTTGACATAGTGGAATAACTTTTTTCAAAAGAATTTGAACAAAAAAAAATTTGAAAAATGAAGTTATCCTTCATCTCTATAAAATCATTTGAGATTTTGAGCATCCAATCAAAAGTTATAGACAAAGTTCAGAGAGGAGTTGGAAGAAACATTTTCTTTAACATTTTCAAACATTTTCTTTGAATTTTGTCCATGACTTTTGATTGGAGATTTGGAGATTAAACAACACAAACAGATTTTTGGAGATGAAAGGTAGTTTTATTTTACAATTTTGTTTTAATCAAAAGTTTAGAAAAAGTTATTCTATTATGCCAAAATGGTCAACAAAGTCTGTTGAGTTTAAAAAACACTTCTATTCCTTCGTTGGCTTTCAGTTAGCAAAGATTGAAGTGGAGCCTCATCCTTGCAACTTTCTTTTTCATTTGCAGTCACTTTCAACTTGAGATAACACCCTTTCTTTCCGTTTGAATCTCCAGTTCTTTTTAGGTTTTAATCATACTTACCCTTTTATTCTTTAGAAATTATTATCGCCCTTTTTTTTCTAAAAAATTGGAGGTTAAACTTTCTTTCGGGATACTTGTGGTAAATATGAAATATTAACATTGAAAATGTTATTTAGTGGATTTCTTTGTCTCTTTTCTTCTTTTATTAAATGCATAAGTAAGAAAAAATTATTTTCATTGTACATTGAATTCTGACGGTGGTATAATGGTTAGAGCCTCATGCTCATAGGCGTGAAGTCTTGGATTCAAACCCAATGGATAATCATGAGATGATTATATGGCTACTCAAAAAAATATATATAAATTTATGTGGTTGCTTGAAAATCCTAGCCAATAGATTTATTTTGATGATTTGGCCAAATCAACAAAAGGAATCAACAAATTTCAATGTAATTTTGACTAGGACAATGCAACCCAAACAACAAGTGTGAAGAACAATTTTTTTTTTTTTTTTGGTCAAAGATTTTTCTAGTAGTATTTGAAAATACTCAAAAGGCGATTAAACTTCCTATAGCAGAATTTGCATTCTTAAGATAGTGAAATATTGTCTTAAAGTAGCAAAAAAAAAATCTAAAAAACTTAGAGTTTAGGTTTAGGGTTGCCAAGATTCCAACGGGAACTTGATGGAATCATGACGTATCATAATGTGAGTATGTGACGTGATGTGACATCACGATGTAAAAATTCCAAGTCACATTAAGATAGACAAACCTTTTACAAATGGTTTATATGAGCTGAAGCATGAGCAAATAAGTACATGACAAAAAATCCAAACTAACAATGTAGGAGAAGCTAGGAGTGATAAAGCCTAGATTATTTGATGACAACATCTTTTTTTGATTTTTACAGAGATTGCAAGCTTTTATACCTTATAGCAACTTAGATGGAAGAACATGAAGGTAGAATGAGTGAGAAAAAAATATGTTTCTTATTAAAAATGATGAACATAAGTGAGGATGACAAAGTTCAATTTATCGAAAAAAACAATGTCTCACACCACATGATGGAATAAGGAATCAACTTGGTGGCAATCATACAAATAATGAATACAATGGATAGACCATATGAAATGCAAGTGTTTTGGTTGAATTCAATTGAGTATGGAGGAGGTTAGACCCAATCAAGTCTAATTATTTAAGAAATGAATAAGCAATTCAATACTTTTTTCAAGATTGAATGACTTGAAAAGAGCAACAATACAAGACAACAACTCAGTAGCAATATGAAGAAAAAAATATAACAATACGACAACCAAAATGACTTATATGTTGTAGAAGTTCAACATAGGACACAAAGGCAATTGCAACCACATAAAAAGGAGACACTAAAACTATAGCAGCTACAAAACAACTAAATAATGAATTGCTCAAGAGGAGATAGAAAAAGAACAAGGAAACAACCAACATGTTAACAAGTAAGGAATGCGTTGAAATGCCTACATCTAATGATATGGTTGGTCTTTCCAAGACAAAAAACCAAGAAGAAACAAAAAAAAATGATAACAAAACCGATTTTCAATTCAAGACAACATTGAGAGCAATAGATAGAAGAATTAGGATATATTCAATAGTTAATTATTATAGCATCTTTAGAACCAATTTAAGAAGGTATATAGATGGAATTATCCTATCCAAAAAAATGTTAAACTTTAGTACTTTCAACTAATGAGGAAGAAAGACTTGTTAAATATTTGGAAGTCATGGATCAAGTGGTTCATAAATGACATGTTGATATTTCACTATAAAGTGTACAAGCATTGGAGATGGCCAGAGAAAGCTAAAGATTTATCTCCAATTATTGTCACTACTTTTTAAAAGAATTTGGAACATCTTTGTAGAAAAAACAAGTACAAGTACAATCAAATAAAGAACTTACATGAGAGTGGTGCATAAACTAACAAGAATGGAGGAACAAAAAATTTAGCAAGAACAAGGTTAAGAAACATTTACATCATCACTTTAAATGAATGTAACATATGAAAGCAGTATCATGCATCAACTTAGGAAGTGAAAGCATTCTCAAGTACTATATTTCCAAAAGAAAGTAATACAAGAATGTACAAATTGCTAAAGGTTCAAGGATGGGGATGTAGAAGAACGCTTAAATGACTAGTTTTTTTGTTTGATAAATATATCACTTTGTAGACAATATACAAAAGAAAGGAAGTGTCTCACCCTCCAATTGCCAACTATTTATAATAAGTGGACATAATTTTTACATGGCTATTTAAATCATTGACAAATTTAGCTTTTTGGACATAGATTTGCTAACTTACCATCTCAATCTAAATATGCATTGTAGCCCTTGAATGTTAATTGTTTCAAGAGTTTCAAACTAGATTTTTACATCTATAGAGATATTTGAATTATGCATAATAAAGGAAGAATAATAATAAAGGCAATATTAAAAGAGAGGGTATGCAACTTTTAAAAAAGAAGATTAACCATAAGCATCATCAAGAGTGGATTTAGGGCAATATGCATACTCTCTCTAAATCCAAATGCCATGGACAATAAGTTTGAACCATTTGAACTTCTAAAAGATATAAAAGATGATTGATGAAGAAGACAAGCAGAACTATAGAGGTCTAATGCAAGAAGTTTTAAGAGAATTAAAAATTATAATGGAAGAACTTGTGGTTATTGATTATTAACATGAAGACCATGGCACTAAAGGTATCCCTACAACAAAAACATCAAAAAGGAATGCTTATGGGACATTTGACGTGGTATATAGAGAAGCTCGGCTTGAGTGGTTCTTCTCCGTTCTACTGCAAAATGTAATATAAACACGACAATATAGAGATGCACGGGGATTTAGAAATTCAACTCACTCACTGTGGTTTTTGTTTTTGTTTTTAAACAATTGAAATGTGCAGTTTATACATAAAAAATCTTGGCGTGCCTACTGTGGGACACTACTACAACCCTAGAATGACCACTCAATCATCATCTTTGAGTTCTTTGATGTGTTGTTGTAAAGTGCTCTAAAGTTGGCCAAAGCGACCAATAGTCAAGCCATGAGCACAACGAGTACAACCCTAGTGAAATAGAGAAACATTTAAAAGTGCCAAGTCTATCAACACAACCATCAAAGAAACAAAGAATGCAATCGTATATTGATTAATGTGCCTTTCTACTACTAATTGATATCTAACCACATTTAAATGTTGAAAGACATGTAAAAAAATATGAGGTTGTATAAAAAAATACGCATGCAAGACAACTTGAATGTAAAGCCAAGAAGGAAATAGAAGCATTTAAAAAAAAGGGGTAGTTCAATAGATGAAAAAATGAAGAGAAGGCAAATAAAAAGAGATTAAAGGCATACTATGAAATACAAAGATAAAGTGGGTAGGAAAATAATCTACACATATTATTGAAGAATGAAAGGACTCTTTGTCCATCATTCTATCACGCTCTTTATTGTAGTAAGGTCTCTCTTCTATGCATCCAAAACAAAAAAAGTAGCAATATTACAATTTAAATTCTAAATACCAAGAATGGATCCAAGATTTGTCATCCCATTAATTACAATTCTATGGGCCAAAATGCAAATATGTATTCAAATAATTTGCCTATAATTTAGATTTTGTCTTATTTCACAAGATCCAAAAAACCATTAATATAAGGGTAATTTTAAAAAGAAACTTGTAATTAGTCTATTGTTATGTAATTAATGTCATTTTCCAAATAGTATTATATTTTAAAATCAAATATACATGTTTTGAATTTCATGGTATACTAACACTATTATTTCCAAGGATAGTAATTTGGTTCTTAGTCCTTTATCAATGCTATTGACAGGATTAATGATGTCCCAATCTTGCCTAGCATTCTATGGGTGGTCAAATATTCTGGACAATGATTCATGTTTGGTTAAATTTTCATGCAAATATATGCTTTATCACCTAATTAAAATACCTAGATAATACTTTTAAAATAATATGCATAATTTTTTACTCATGACAAGACCAAGACTTGACTACAATTGGTCTTCATTGCCCAACACTGTAAGAACTCCAAAATTTTCATCAAGGCAGATGAAAATTAAAATTTTCTCCCTATTATAGAATGGTCAATTTTGAATTTTGTGACCTTTATTCTCTAACTAGAGATTCAAATATGCGTTTGAATTATTCAATTTTTTCTATTTGTAGCAAATAATAAGTTTTTACATTTTTTTTTGGAAGGGGGAGATTTTACAACACTATATGTAGTCTACTCCTCCAATAGCAATGAGATACAAGATTCTATTTTTTCCATATAAATACTTGTGTTACTTTCTATTTATCATATTTAATGGACAAGGGCAAAAAAAAAAATTCTAAAAAGAGATGCCAAAATTTATTAAATAATATTATTTAATCCAAAAAATGTCAACTTGGACTATTAGGAATGGTGCTATATGCTTGTAAATTAGATTTGAAGATTTGAAATGTAATATTAATCGTTAACCCCTAAAGGACAAAACACCATTTTTTGGCAACATTGTGATTTGGAGCAGCTCACTACAAACGGAGGTTTTATTTTGTTTCTTTGAAAATTTCACACCACATGTACTTGAGAAGTAGCTTAAGGCCTAACAATTTTCATAACTTTTGATTACATGGTTAAAAAGTTATGAAAATTGTTGGGCCTTAAAGCTACTCCTCAAGCACATATGGTGTGAAATTTTCAGAAAAAACAAAAAAAAACCCTCCATTCGTAGTGAGCTATCCCAAATTGCTATGTTGCCAAAAAAATGGTGTTGGTCCTTCAGAGGTTAAAGGACAAGCCAATCACCATGGAAATCATTTCTTTTGGTATTGTATGAAATTGTTGGCTTAAAAAAATGCAAAGCATTCATTGGAAGTCAAACTACTGTAGAAGACCTTCCCTTTTCACACAAAATTTGGAGGCTAAATAGTTGCACTTCTGTCATGTATAGAGAGATTCTTTGTCATTTATTGGCCGAAAATGTATAAATATGATCTCCTACCTTATTTTAGTAGGATCAATTCAAATGTTTATTTGGAAAAATAAATTAGACAATGATTTTTTCATCTTTTAGGTTGGTAATGCAACATTCACTCTATAAATGTCAACAAGTCATAACAATCATCTATTTTTGCTCATATGTTCATCAATCACATGTTTAAATCATCTATAAAACTATCTAAATTTAATAAAAGTCATCCAAAATTTGACGAGCCTTGAATTTTTTTTGAGATTTTTTTGGCAATTTTGTCTACTCTATCTCCCATCTTTTTCTTGAATAGAGGTAGCAAGTTAAAAAACCAGGTAAGATTTTGAAAAAATTTATCACAACAAATAAATACTAATTTTGAAATCCTCATGGCTAGGGATGAAGGAGAAATTTGAACCCAACCAACTAATATCTCTAGTTTTCTATCGAGAAATTTTTTTCATTGATAATCTTCATCTATTCTTTGTATTTTTTCTTAACATAATTTAAAAATAAAAATAGTGACACATTATTTTTTATTTTTTTATTTTCTCAAACAAATGGAATTCCATTGCACAATAGCAAGCCAAGCTCGAAAGCTGAACAAGAATGACCGATTAATTGCAAGAAGTTTTTATTTTCAACCAACAATTTGGGAAAATGAACCGACTCATGATACACTAACTGACGGTTCTCCCCCTTCATTTTCCATGACATTTGAAACCCCAGGAAAGGCAAATTAAAGTGGCATTTCCAAGAGCAGCGACTGGCTAGCTTCCCCCCCCGGAAGAGAGAGGAGAGAGAATGCCTCCAAACTCGACAAAAGCGAAAATATCGTGGCAGCACCATGCAGCGCCACCTCTCCTCCGCAGGAATCAAAAGCGTAGAATCAGGGACCCCCTCCCCGTTCGCCCGCCTACCCAACCCGTCCCAACCCGTTCCCGTCCCGTCCTCTGCTCCCCACCCTCTCTCCCCCTCCTTGCCATGCCTGCCGCTCTCCGTCTCTCTCCCCTCGCACACCAACAAGTGTCCTCCCTCATCGTCTCCACCATCGCCACCACGGCAACACTTCTCACTCTGTCTCACTTCCCATTGAGTCGCAGGGCTGCGCACCCGTGCGCCAGCGAATTCCGGTTCAAGGGAACGTCTAAACTCGCAAAACCACAACGACTACAGTGCGGAAGGTGGAAGGCAAGTTGCAAGGTACGGCGGTCCCTCGGGATACAACACTTGGCTTCTCATCTCCATCGCCTTCGTGTCCATCTGAAAGTTCTCTCCCCTCTCGTGTGTCAGCACCAGCCCGGACGCTACTTGGCAGATTCTCCGCTGTGGTCACTTGCATGTTAGGGAACCAGTTTGTTGGGATCACCAGGTGAGTCTCGTAGTTAAGGGTGGAAGGACTGTCACTTAGCTGCTGTTGCATGTGGGATTAGGGCGGGTGCGCGGGCGGGGGTGAGGGGTGTAACCCTGCGCTCCCGTTTGGAGGGGATGATCGAAGTTCTTGGGAACGTTTTTGGAATTGAGCGAGGGTTTGGAGTTTGAGGGAGGCTGATAGGATGAACCTGCCCTAGGGGGAGGTGTGGTGATGGAGTTAGGGGTTGCATGTGTGGTGTGGTGCATTGGAGCGTCTTCGATGTAGCTATAGAGTGAGCCAGGAGCTTAGATTGGTAGGATTATTTAGTGGTGAGTTTTTAAAAAAAAAATTGGTGTCTACCAGGATAGGTTTCTGGTTTTCTGGCTTTTTACATGTATCGGTTTCGTACTTGGGAATGGAGAATCTCTTGTGATTTGTTCGAGGTCATGATTCGTTTGGTTCAGGCGGTTGTGAATTTCGGCACGGTTCGTCTTCCGGAAGTTCGTGGTTCTTGTCTTGGTTTTCCTCTGTTTTCTTCCTATTTCCTGTCTGTAGTTTAATGTAGAACGTGAGGCGGGTTACCCTATCAGGTTGAGTTGTCATTTGTGATGGCGAGTCTCTGCTTTCGTTGTGGTTTACGTGGCCGGCATCTTAGTGTAATGAGTGAGGTTTCCTGGAGCTTTGGTCTTCTGGCTTTATCAGTGTTATTTTGTAGGCGATCTGTACCGTGGAATGTTCAGAGGATAATGTTGTCCAAGTGTGAGTCTCGAGACTGGCGGAGACTGATTGGTCTTCGCCTTTTTGGTATGTTTTGTGCATGGACATGTGTCGCTTTTGTAGAGTTCAAATTTATGTTCATTTTTTTGGGAGGGGGGGGGGGAGTAGTGTAGTGGCGAGCCCCATCTCTGTCTCTTTCTTTCTGTGTACGCTTGAGCAGGCTCAAGGATCAAGGTGGATGTACTGGAATTGATGATGTTCTGACTGTGATGTACAGAAGAAACGGACGTGAAAGCGGAATTCCTAGAGTCCTTATCCGATCTACGACGGGAAAGTCCTTGATGGACCTTGCATTGGAGAATTGATGTGGTTCATTACTGCACCTTATTGGAGCTCAGACGATTCCTACTGTTGTATATGCATAGTTTCTTTACTTCAGGATTCTCTACAAGTGGCGTCAGTGAAGTTACGCCTTGTCTACCAAGAGTAGCAAATTGCGTCAGATACTCCCGTCCGGGTAGAAATTAGTCATCTGCAGCCAGTTCCCTGCGATTTAAAGCCGCTACGCTGGCAGGTCCAGACGCCCGAAGTCGGGCTCGAGATCGTGCTGCCCGTAGGGTAGCAGCCTCAGAGGTTCAGAACCAACCTGTTTGGCAGGAAGAAATGGGGTCGCGTCCTCTAAGTCCGCACGCGCAGACTCGAGCAGCCGGAGCAGCTTCAAATGGAGCTAGTTCTTCTAGTGTCAGCAACGGCCTGGCCACTTCCACTTTGCCGGGTGGTGGCAGTCGGTTTAATTCGCTTGCTCGGCAGTCCTCCATCTATTCTCTCACTCTGGATGAGTTTCAGAATGCACTCACTGAGCCAGGGAAGAACTTCGGGTCAATGAACATGGACGAGTTTTTGAAAAACATATGGACTGCCGAGGAGAGTCAAGCTATGGCTGCAGCCATGGGATCTGTAGGAGATGCAGGGCAAGGTAGTGGTGGAATGCTTGCTAGACAGCCAAGCTTACAGAGGCAAGGCTCAATTACTCTTCCCCGAACGCTGAGCAGGAAAACCGTGGATGAAGTGTGGAAAGATATACACCGGGGTTCATCAGGAAATTCCGAGAGTGGGGGTGATCCTCCTGTGGGGGCTTCCCCACAAGATAGGACACAGACGTTTGGAGAGATGACTTTGGAGGATTTTCTCGTTAAGGCTGGTGTGATGCGAGAAGATTCGGAGGTAGCGTCTCAAGGATTTGGCGCTTTTGTCAGTAGTTTGGGGAATGCAGAGAAACCCAGAGCTGCGCACGGAGATAGATCGGCTGGAGAGATTGTTCCAACGTTGTCGCTGTCCCCAGCCAATGTCATGCCTAATCAGGCTACAATAGAAGCAATGCAGTTAGATGAATACAACAAAAACCAGCAGGCTGCTGCCACTCAACAACAACACCAGCAGGTATTAATAGTGAAACATCTTCTCAGAGCATTTACTTGTGAGCATTTCTTTATTCTGTGTTATATCATTGCATTTTCTTTGGTCTTATATATTTCTTCAAACGTACTGCTTTTTGTAGTGCGAAAGCAATTGCTGTAAGCGCAACTTGGACTTCGGAGTTACTTCGTCGTGGTCTTGCCCAATTCGTGGCTTCTATAATTTGAACACGATGTTCAGGGATTTTGCTCACGAAATATTGTATTTTCTTGTAGCAGCAAGCTGACTGGCTCCGAAGTATGGCGCAGCAACAACTGCACCAGCAACAGCATATGTTGCAACAGCAACACGCAGCTGCAGAGGCTGCGTATGTGAATGTGGCTGCTAAGCGAATGGGAAACGGGACCGGTCCAATGGTTGGCATGGCCCCTATGGGCATGCCTGGAGCCATGGGGGCCAACATGGGACCTGGCATGGCCGGGGGCATGCCAGGCGGAGGATTGGCAATGGGCTTGGGTGGTGCCCTAGGAGGTGGGATGACTGTCAACATGGGCCTTGCTCCAAACTCTCCACCAAGTCCTGATTCCGACGGTGGTCGCAGTGGGTTGTCTCTCTCGCCTATCCATTATGGCTTAGACGGGTCTGTGCGTGGAAGAAAGAGAGGACCAGATGGTCCAGTTGAAAAGGTAGTGGAAAGACGTCAGCGCCGGATGATAAAAAACAGAGAGTCAGCTGCACGATCTCGGGCCCGGAAGCAGGTAACAACTCTATGTCGTTTGATATATGATAGATTTGCTACAGTGACGCCTTGGTGTAGATCACTAGATTCAAATCTTCTGTATTTAGGTTCAGTATTGTGCTTCATTGCAGGCTTACACAGTGGAGTTGGAGGCTGAAGTCAGTCAGTTGAAGGAGGAAAATATGAGGCTGAGGAAGCAGCAGGTATCATCCAGGAAATCTGTACGTACCATCTTATTGCTGGCTTGCAATCCCTTCCATCCCTACTCTTTTTTATTTGGGATGTTCCTCGATAATTGGCTTATATAGTGGAATTGGGTCATTCTGTTTTTCGTCAATCTGTACACTTGCTATGCCGTGTGAGTTTCTCTGGAGATTAATCTTGGAGTTTTGTTTGTCGTGATTATCAACAAATAAAAAAGGGGTTCTTCTGGAGGTTCACCCAAGTTTCTGTTATGGTTTGGTTGATTTGAATCATACCCTGATCGATTGTTTCTTTGATTGTTGTCCTGTGGTACAGGAGGAAGAGGCAGAACGTAGGAAAAAACAGGTACTGTATGCATCTCACAATAGTTGCGTTCATCTTAATCGATCTGGCTTCTTTGAAAGTCAAGTAGATTCTTTATGGTGATTGTGTAGAAATTTTAAACTTACTTCGGTTGAATGCTCGCAGATTATAGACATGTTGAAATCAGCAACTAAGGCTGCTGGAGTGGAGAAGCCGAATAGTTTGCGGAGGACAAGAACAGCAACTTGGTAGTTTCCTCCTTGGAGCGTTTCCATTCGCTACTCTAAACGATCATCTTATCATGATCACAAATGAGATACTCAGTTCTTCAGGCTTCTCCGGCTTATTTCCTTCACTTGGCTGGCAACAGGGTGCGTCAGATGGATCTTTCCAATGGTTTTCCACGTAATGCTCGTGCCCATGTGCGAAGGATCTGTTTGAGACCCCCAGGACCAGGGTTCTTCACATTATTGAAGACCTGTGCCACCAGCAGCAGTGAAGAGGGGGATCTTTTCCCATGAACATAAAGTGCTGAAGAACGAAATGAGTTTCTACCCGGGTTTAGCTGCAAGCCACCCGCCTTGTCATACGATATATATGCACACATATATCGTATGGGGTGTGTTGTATCTAGAGAACTGCGAGTCAGGATGTATAGCACAGTGGTTCCTCTTCCAGAGACCACCATTGTCTGTTTTGAGCCCTCATCTGTACACATATCACTGTCGGCCTTTTCCCATGGGGTGTCCATTACAGTGTAGACTTCGTCGAGGTACTTGGCGAAAGTTTGTTTTTTTGTTTTTGTCCCTTCCTTTTTAAGATATTAGAAAAATGGGTACTACACCAAGGTGGACACAACTTCATTGTTAGCTTTTGCAATATTTTCGTCTTGAGGACACTTGGCTTTCCTTTCCTTCTTTTTTCTTTTTCTTTAATCTATTGCGCATGGGGATCCAAACCTGGAGTCTAGAATCTCTCTCTTAGTGCCAGACTTTGGTGGATATGATGGTGGATACGTGTCACTATTTGGAGCTGTAAGGTTTGACTTCGCACATGCAGAAAGGCAGAAAGTGGACACTGGAATTAAATGCCTACCCCTAGTTGTATAAATGTGGCATCGCGGTGCAAGACCTCATGATGGACTGTTTTGACTCAGTAAAAAAATTGACAATGAAAATTTGAATTGGCCATGTCATGAAAGAAGGGCCGGGGTCAATGGAAATTGTCCATGTGTTTCAAAAAAAGTAAAAGAATGACCGGGGAGAATTGCGGATGAGTTCATAGTTAGCCAGTGACATAAAATTGGCAGAAGCATCAATCATTGTGCAAAAAGAAAAAGGTGGATGTGTGCTTGACTACCGCTATCATGAAATCGTCAAATTTAGGTGTCATTCATGGCTAATGTATAGGCTAATGTATAGGTGGTTGGAGGCAGATATGGTAAGTTGATTGCTTTAAGATTGGTCGTTGAGGGGCTTGGTGGAGTACTTGGACAAGGTAGCAATGGATATTGCTCATTTAGAGTTGGTTGTAGCCTATAGTTTAGTTGATAACGTGTGTCTATTATAATTAAATTTGGAGTTTAGTTTCAACTTTGGCATGTCTTTAGAAGAGGAGGATTTGTAGCCTTCTGTAAATTTGAAATTGAATAAAAGTGGCTAATGAGAATTTGATACTAGAAGAATTGAGATTTTGATAAAGATTTTGATAAAGATTTTGATAAAGATTTTGATACTAGTGAGTTTTTGATAAAGAAAAGATGCAACCAATACCTTTAGAAAAAAAATCAACTTCTTCTAAAAAAAACGAAAGTTATTGGGACAACTTTCTAAACTTTTCCAGTGCTACTATGAAATATTTTTTCTAAATTCCTAATTGGATGTGGGTTTATATGCAATCTAGGTTAGGATTGGACAAGCAATATTATCTTAGACTCTTAGAGAGGTTATTATAGTAGGAATACCACAAACGACACATTGAAGCTATGAAGACAAGAATAGAATTTTGATAAAGAATCCACATTTATATTGAATAACATATTTATCCTTGAAGAAAAATAATTCCTTTTTTTTCACATTTTTCCTCATTTTTATTTTTGCACACATTGAGCTCAATTTCTCAATGAATTTTCCGTATACTACAAGTTGAAATGCTTATTTTAACCATTTATGATATTCCTACCTTTACTTTAGAAAGTATTAGAGGTTATTACTTTTCAAGAGGCTCTACCGTACCTACCAATGGGGACGTCGTGTTGATTACTTCGCTGCATGTATTAACGTGTTTTACTTCTTTACTTCACTGTGGAGAATCGAGCTTTTCCAGGTAATTTTTTAATAATGGACTAGGTGGAGAGAACTTCTCAACGAGTGAGTCAGAGCCAGCGCGGCAAATCTGGACTAGGAAATTTAAAAAAAGAAAAAGAAAAGGGGACGGGTTAGGGTTTACCAATAAAGGATCTGAGTCGAGTCGTTCCAAGGAACGACACTTGTCAGTGTGCTGTGCTTTGGCCCCCTGCAAGCATTGCTTTCTCTGGACTGCATTGGTGGTGAGCCGTTTGCAGCGCGACACCTGCTGTGCGGGGATTGGCTTCATGCACATGGGGGACAATGCACTGATAGGGGGGGGCCTCGCATGGCATTTTCCTTACTGAGTCTGGTCGTCTGGGTCCCCACCACCACGGAGGGTGGGGGGAATCCATTTTTATTTGGAAAAGTAGAAATAAATAAATAAAAATTGGGACTCAAGCGAATCCAATTAAGGTGAAAACACCTGAAAACGCCAAAATAAGCAACTCAGCATAGTTGGAGGCACCTATCAACTAGAAAGAAAAAATAATTTTTTAAATTTATAGTAGTTATCAATTGAAAATCATGAATTTCAAAAAAGAAAAAAAGAAAAAAATGTTTGTACTTCTTTGGATTCATTCTTCAAAGTAAGTTGGCTACATGTTTGATAAATTTCAAATCATTTGGAATTGTACAACATATAGGAAAAAAATAGTTAGTAGAAAGAAGTAAAGAATGATTCAAAATACTTAATTGTTGAGAATTTATTTATGAAATTGAAAAATGTCAATCGCAACAGTTGTAAAGCTGTAATAAACAATCTATATCTTATGATTTTATTTTTTCTCAAAAAATATTGAAAATTGAGTAAAATAAATGACTTCAAAGCTTATTTTAGAGTAGAGAATCCATAACTGCCCACAAACAAAAACTTGTCATAACTTTTGATTCACTAATAAAAATAGAATGATTCAAAGCTTTCCACACACACACACACACATATATATATATAATTTAATTTAAAAAAAATTAAATGACTTTTTCTTATCTACTCGACTGCCAATTTACCAAAAAAAACCCACATATTAGGCTATAACTTTGACTCATATTTTCCAATGTTATGAAACTAAGTGCATATAAAAGATATTTCTTGTATTTTTTATATGCACTAAGTTTCATAACATATGCATCTTTATAACCTTCTATTAAAAATTTAGCTTAACCCCTAAAGTCCCAATGCCATTTCTGTCAAAAAACACTCAAAACTGCCATTTCTGCTGCATTCACCCCAAGAAATTTAAAAAAAAATTTAGAACCTAACCATGGGATCTTGTACTTCACTTGTCTGAGATCATGTAGTAATTATTTCATCAAATTTGACCGTACGGATTGGAAGATATTAGCATTCAAAGTTGGACAAGAAAGTGTTTTTAAAAAACATCCTTAGATTGCCCAATAAACAAGATCGTCCGTAACTTTCTCATCACTAGTCCAAATAGAATGATTCAAAGTTTTACATGTAGACAAAAACATAATGTGTAAGGAAAAAAAATTATTATTATTCTTTTGACTTTTTAAAATTTTGGGGGGTTGCCCGCCGACCTTTGTTTTGGGCTTTTTGTGCAATAACTTTTGCTTCCATGCACTAATTGAAATAAAAATTATATTCCCAACAAGCTTATATGTTTTTCTAGCTTAACAAAAAAAATTAGTAAATTATAATGAATATTGAGACTGTATGAGCCTACCCATAGGGCAAATGGCATTTTAGGGATTAAAATATATAAATCTCCAATCACACATACCTACCCAAATTTCTTATATTGCCAAAATATACATGCTGGTCCTTTAGGGGTTAAAAATGGGTACACAAACAGTTTGGGGTGTTTTCACCTCAGTACAAGAAATACCTTAGAATGGATATATGCACGTTTTTGTTTTTTTAGGGGGGGGGGGGGGGGATGACATTGCCCAAAACATGGTTGGAAATATAAAATTTGTCAAATTTTAGATGTTTTTATAATAATGGATGAAAGTATATGAATGATGGATGGATGTCCAAAATTGGATGATTATTTTGACTTAGTTGCATTCCAAGTCACATGTTTTTTTATTCATGAAAATATTGGAAAAGATTCCTAGTAGAAAATATCTAGAAATACAATCAGGGACATAAAGATACATTCCTTCTAATCACCTCAACACATTAATACTAGACAAGACGTAGATCCTTCCATGACACTTTCTAAAAACACTTCCATGTGAAAGTTTTAATTCTTAGAAATCAATGAAAATCTATTTCAGCTTTCATAATGATTACACTCACAGATTGACGTACATCTATATCGACTAGTATAATTGAATTTCACATTTTCATCAATGTTTACCAATACCTTCTTGAAATTGAATCTTAACCACTAAACAAAAGAAGCTAAATTTTAGCTAACGTCTTGCTACAATGGGAACATGGCGCAGGAAGCAATTTGGTTGTTCAACAATGATAAAAAGTCAATGTAAAAAGTCTTTGGATGCCTAAAGTTAGAACTACAAGCATTATTTAGTTTAAAATATTAATTAATAAATTAATACTATTATTTAAATATTTAATTATTATTTAATTATTATATTAATAGTGGTTGGTTCATAGCAAGGGAAATTGGCCTAAAATAGACCTTCCATGCCCTCAAATTCCCTGTAATGTTAGTCATCCAAGGAAACAAGTTCAGCAACCTTGTCCATGTCGAGCTTCTTGTGATTCAATTGAGTAGGAAGGACATTGATTTCAAAGTCCCCCCCGCCCCCTATTGCAATACTTTAAAATGATGGTTTCTATTATGTCTACTATTATGGCAAAAGCAACCAGCAACTCATAATTTAACTACAACATCTATGTTGAAAGATGATTGAGCAACCTAAACGAGTCATATTGCCACTTGGATCACTGTAGTCAACAAATATGAATTTGAGCAAAAGAACTCATCAATGAGCGTGGCACAAATAGACATCCAATCGACTAACATTGACAATTTGATACCTCCTAATTCATCATTGTTTAACTCCCAAAATAGAGCAAGGATCCTAATTAACTTTTAAAACCTTCTTTTCGACCTTCTTAGCTCTCAAAAATACTTTCTGAATTGAGATTGGTTAAGAATTGATGGTGTGGAATGCATCTTTTGACTTTATGAATATGTTTTTGAGGTAAATCTTGTTTTCAAACAACATAATCTTGAAAGCAAACAAACTTGTAACTTTTCTAAAATAGCATTATTTTTATAATTATTAAAAATTGTGCTTAAATGTAACCAAAAACCTTGTAAAGGTTGTGTAATTCTTTGATTTATTTGTTTCTTTTAGATTCCAGATGTTTTTAAAAAAAAATGAAGTATTATATCTTGTATGTACAAAAATGATATTCTATATATTAGAGAGAGATTTCAACTACAAAAAATGAAAATGATAAACCAATGTATATTAGTGTATTTTATATATATTGTGGTATTTGGAGACCTTTAAAAATTAGTAATGCACTTATTCTTTACCATTTGATTCAATGCAAGATTTCTAATGCAACAATTCTTGTACTATTTCTTACAATTAAAGATTTTAACATTCACATGGCTTACACAAAGGTCTAAATTTGAATTGATTTCACATTATTCAAAATTTGTGCTTGGAATGACTACCCATTCAAAAGAGTCAAGCAACCCATTTCAAACAATCATTCCCCCTTTCAAACAAAAAGAAAAACACACACGATTATAGAGAAGTATTTAGAATCAAATATAAATACAAATACAAATATAAATATGAATAGTGAATACATATATTGAATAGATTAATGTATGAGTCCCATTTTCAGGGGCAACATTAGGATGTCATAAAAACATGAGAGTTTTAAGTTCAAGAATTTTTTTGAAAATAAAATCAATATCACAGCAATCCATTTCACTACTACTACTACCACTAGTACAATACATTCCCTCTCTAGATAACATTGTATAACCAAACAAATAGTCCTCCACATATGAAGAAGGTATGACACTTACGCTTAGATATATAGGAAGCATTTATCAGTTAATTCAAGTATCAGGATTGGTTAAGGAGCCATCAATAAGACCATTTTATTCATTGTAGTGGGCCTTTTTCAAAGATGCAAGTGAACCCCTTGCCTCATTGGTAAGCAATATTATGTCTCAGCTGGGAACATTGATCCACTCTTCAATAAGCTTGAAACTAAACATATTTTGGGCCTCTAAACATGAAAGAACTTTAGGAATTAATTCAAGGTTTGGGATTGGTTGACAAGTCCTATTAAGACAATTTTGCTCCCTGTCGTAGTCTCCTTTTCAAGGATGCAAAAGGGCCCCCTACCTCATTGATAAACAATGTTATGTACTCAACCACTTTGAACTCATCTAGGATCCAAAGGCTCAGTTTCAAAGGCAAATTACAAGAAAGGAAATAATGCTCAACATGTTTCATACCAAGGGTAGTTTGCTCTAAAAGTCACCGTGCTCTAAAAGTCACCATGTTTTAAAAGCAATCATGATACAAAGGTACATTTTTCTTTCTTCAATGTATTAACAATGTTCATTTCAAAAGGTGGTCACTTTTCGTGACCACTACGTTTCAACTTCAAAAATATGAAACTAATTCCACAAAGGTACCAAAAATATGAAATGCCTTAGGTTAAATGGCCATTCCATTTTTCTTCCTTTCAAAATTTACTGAAAATTGTTTCAAGGAGTTTAGCTTCCCCGGAAAAGCAATCAGCTCTTAAATGGTTGCTTAACCCCTAAATGCCCAAGGCACCCAAATTTGGTGTTTGCAAAACTTTGAAGTTAAATAAAACTTAACCAAGTTGCTATTTTTAAGAGTTTATATTTTTGGAAAGTTTTTCTTGAAGTCTAGTTTCAGCATCAAAAATCCGATCTTGAAAATAAATGATAGTGATTTTCTATTCAAGATTTTGTACAGGGTACCCATTGCAATCTTGACTTCCCATAGTGTTGAGAGCTCTTAGAAATGAGCCTCAAATACACTAGATTTTGGAGAAAAAATCACATTCAAAATTCATTTAAAAAATTTATAGAGTAGATTTTAAGAAGTCATAAATTGATGGGGGTTATACGTGTTAGGCCCTTTAACCTCATATTTTTTTAGTCACCAACTTTTTAGATTTGACTTGTGAAAAGAGGATTGAAAGACTTCACATCACTTTTGCAGTTTTAACACCCTCATGGTCAAACATTATAATCTTTCACTTCATAAGTGATATTGTTGTGTTTTCTTTTCCTATGAGATCTCTAACATGTGTAGTTTGAATTGATACGATTACAATTCAAAAAATATTGATACAACTTATTAAAATGTTGTCATTTTGTTCAATTTAGTGCAAATTTCAAGAAGCTCAAAACAGGCCTTGGGCATTTAGGGGTTAAAGAGCAAACTACCTTCATGTTCCTTTACCTTGATCTGTCCCCTCGGTAGTGAAACTTACAGACGTTCCCTGCTACAGGGCAAGCAAGGGAACCACTGTCACTTTGTCAGTCCCCCCAGTGGCGTAATCATGTTCCCCATCAACATCACCTGCAGCCCTGTAGTCACGCTGTTTGATTTACTCACTGTGCAGGACATTCATTTAGTGTGACTTTTTAAAATTTATTTTTCCACATACAGCATTTTTTCAGCTGGGCTTTAATTTATTTAGTGTGACCTTCAGGATGTCGGTATACTTAGTCCTTAACCCCTAAATGACGGACCCATGACCACTGATTTCAAGCCTCATTGTCCATCACTCAGTTTGCTGCAACTAGATATGTACAAAAAAAATTATATTTATTTTTCAGATATAAAATTACATGTCTTCATCACTTCACAAAAAAAACTAGATTTCTTCATGGAAAAATGATTTTTTCGAGAATTTTTGAAGAAAAAGTGAAGAAAAAGCACATCATATAAAAAATTATTTCAAAAAATCTGAAAATTTCACCATATGTGTATATTACAATGATAAACATCATAATGTAAACTCAATTTCCATGTTATTATGTAATTAGAATTCAATAGACATTGAAAATACATTCAGAGTTCAAATTGAAAAAAAATATTCAATATTAGGAATTTTTTCAAAATTCAAACTGGAGTAGCAACTAGAGTACATGAACATTCTTTTTTTTAGTTGGGATCAAACTCAAAAAATATCATTTTTGTGAAGAAATTTAATATTTAGAACAAGGAGAAACAACTTTCCAAAATTTACTAAAATAGTACATTTTGTGATCTATTTTTTTACTAACTTCCCAATTACATGAAGAGAAACACCGACAAGAGTACAAACTCAACTGGATACTCTTCATAAGCCAACATGAAAGATCAACGAGGAAAATGGTGATGGAAAAATGCTTCCAATAGCTTTATAGCTCACTGGATTGTCATCTAGGCACCACAGAATGGCGACGCTAGCATTTCAAGGTTAAAGGACATGGACCCTATGACCAAGGTAGTCATCCAAATCTATTTGGATTATTGGACCAATAAGTGCATTCTTTGTTTCTATACTAAACAATCAAGTCATCCATTTGTCACTTTTAGCCTTAGCATCCTTTAACCCCTAAAGGACCAAGCTGTGTTTTTTGGCAACAAAGCAATTTCGGGCAGCTCACCATGGATGGAGAATTTATTATTTTTCTTTGAAATTTTCACAAAACATGTGCTCGAGGAGTAGCTTTTCAGTCCAACAATTTTTATAAATTTTGACTACACGGTTAAAAAGTTATTGCATAAAATGTAGTTTTCTTTGAACTCTAGTCAGCCTGGGCAGTACCAAAAACTTCTTTAAAAATCACTTTTTTTTAGAATAAAAATTTGAAATTGGTTCTTTAGATTTATATGTACATGGGGAGATTTGAATCATTCCATTCTGATTTGTAAGATGGAAGTTATGAGGTTTTTAAGTTTGCAGGTAGGTATGGTTTTCAAATTTACATACCTATCCCCAAACTTAAAAACCTCATAACTTCCATCTTACAAATCAGAATGGAATGATTCAAATCTCCCCATGTACATATAAATCTAAAGAACCAATTTCAAATTCTTATTCTAAAAAAAAGTTGATTTGTAAAGAAGTTTTTGGTACTGCCCGGACTGCCCAGAGTTCAAAGAAAACTACATTTTATGCAATAACTTTTTAACCGTGTAGTCAAAATTTATGAAAATTATTGGACTGAAAAGCTGCTCCTCGAGCACATGTTTTGTGAAAATTTCAAAGAAAAATAATAAATTCTCCATCCATGGTGAGCTGCCCAAAATTGCTATGTTGCCAAAAAAAACACAGCTTGGTCCTTTAGGGGTTTAAGATTAAGTAGGTCCTCAATTTTTAATGTTATCAACAATTTTTACCATTATGTACTCATTCAAAAACACTCACTGGATCGCACAACAATAGCATGACTTGAATCGATGTTTACTAGTACCAATAATAAGTAACTATACAATATTCTTTAGATTATGTGACTACCATACTTTACTAGCAACTTTGGTTTAAAAGTAATACAAATAATTTTATCTTGATTTAAAAAAAATTATCCCATGTCTTTGCCTAGTATTTAGAAATTGCAATTGATTGACGGAGAATCATGATTGATATCCTTTTCTACAGACATATTTTAGTCATTTATGACAACTTTGTTTCAATATTATCTCTTTCTATTTTATGAACGTAGAACCTTTTGTCTTTTTAGAAACTATTAAATGAAATATCCAATCCTTGCCATATGCCTATACCTTGTTCAATTTTGAATGGTCACCTAAATAGCATAAATTAAATTTGGTTCTTGCCTAATCTTTCTTTTGGACTTTAATTAAATACTCAACACTTGAGTGTCGAAACTACTAGTAAAGTACGGGGAGATATTATTTACTCGTACTTTACCAATGTTTGGAAAAATTTGAGGTTTAGTGTAATAGTAGTAGTAACAAAAAAACTACATGAAATGGCTAAGTCAAGGATGTAAAACTGGTATATTAACAAAAATTATGGAAATTAGCCGATGTTCAAATTATTGGGAGGAAATTTTGCTTATTAAAGCCTTAATGGGACAAATTTTGGTTGAAAAGAGCTCATACCAAAGAGGATGTCTATTGGTCAATTTGAGGGTGTATAGGATTTTGACTCAATGGACAAGTATTAAAATACTATCTAGTAGGCTGCTTACTACTACCTATAGGAGGGTTTCAACGACCATTTTTATCCAACAATCCATACTTCACTTTTATGCTGCTAGCTCTTATGCTCTAGTGTTTTTTGCTTTGCCTGTTTGTTGCTCTTTTGGAAAATACTAGCACTATTTGGTGTAATGAGTATGATTTATCCGGAAAAGATATTGCTATAGCCACACAACTTGGTCTTTGAAAACAACCATCTTAGAAAAAATTAACATGTGGAATTACTTGAATGGAAAGAACTGATGAAAGAATAAAATGGACACAAAGAAAATTTATGATTTTGTTCTCAAAGAAATGAACATGCTAAGTGACTATAAAAGTGCATAGTTAGCACGCAATAATTTCTTCTTACAATAAGTGTCTACAAAAAACTAAGCTTTTTCTTTTCACTTTCACAATTCAAATTCTTCCAATTGATTTAATCCCTAGAAGACAAAATTGGAATTTCAATCCATTTCTCAATTTGGGAAGACTGCACTAATTTGTTGTAATAGTGTGTACACATGACACTAATTTATCAAAGTCATGGTATTTTGAATTAGTGTACATTCAAATGTTGTTATATTGTATCAATTTTCACAAAAATAAAATTTCATACTAACACTAATTTTTTAGAAGATGTTGATATTTGCCCTGAGTAGCAAGACACATGACATTGAAGTAAATGGGAACTGGATTATTGTCTAAAACCCCAAAGTGTTTACACCATCAAGTAGTGGTCTCAAGCTCCGCATGTAAATGAAGATAGAAATTTCTTGTATGAATAGGAAATTTGGAAAAATTATTGTTTAGATTATGCATCAAATTGAGTAGCTCAAAAAATCAGTTTCTTTTAACGAATAAAATAGGACTCAGTTTTTTAGATGTATATGTATGTGGAAAGCCTTTAATTTTAAATTATGATTAATGAGACAAAATTTATAAAGAGGTATTTTATTAATCTCATTTAAAAATATAAGAATTGAAGTTCATGTTTTTAGACTAATTTTTCAATTAAAAACAACAACATACCCAATAGGTGTAGATTGTTTATTATGACATTTCCACTTCAATTCAATATCTAAGTTATTAAAATTATAATATTTTGTTTCATATTGTATCTCCTAATTATTATCAATGAATATGAAATAATTTAGTTGTTTAATCTTTTTAAATATATGCAAAATTCATTTCATATTACAACGTTTTTTTATTACAAGATGTAGGACATACTCATTGATCAATAAAGAGTTTGAAAGATGAAAGCTCTCCATTTGGTGGAAGCTTTGGAAAAAACTTCTTCTATTGCTTTGATAGCTAAATCTTGCAATTTCGATGGCCAATTAAAAAAAATTCACACATTTCACACATTTTTAGTACAATTTTACACGTTTAAATCTATGTAGAAATTAAGATTTTGAAAAATCATTTTTATATTTAAAAATAAATGTAAAAAAATAATTAAAACTTATTAAATGATCACTCTATTCTTCATTGCTATTTTAACCCTAAAAAGAAGTTACAAATTAATAAGATCAATATTTTTTGGGATTTTTTCTTCTAAAAATAAAAAAGTGACAATTCCTGAAAGTGCTAGAAAATTTTTACATTGCTTGACAAAATGAAGTTTCATATAATAAAATTATAAGATTGAAAATTATTGGTAATTCTCAACAATTCTCTACTTCTTTATGCTTACTATTTTTTTCTTGTATGTTGTACAATTTCAAATGATTTAAAAATTTTCAAGCATGCAACAAACTTGCCTTGAAGAGAGAATCCAAAGAAGCAAAACCATTTTGGACATTTTCATAATGATCTAACCTTGTGAAGTACAATTGCTTGGTTTTTTGTAGGGCCCAGAAAAGGATTTTTGCCACTTCAAATGCTAATATCTTGCAATCTACACAATAAAAATTTGAAATTTGAAATTTGAAATTTTTTCCACATATTATGAAACCAGTGTACTAGAAGATCCTATGGTTACATGTGTTCAAAAATGATATTTTCAAAAATTTGGTACTTATAGTAGAGATGGCAATTTTGGAGCATTTTTGGTGAGAATATTGTCAAGAAACTTTAGGAATTATACAGCTAAATTGACTTTAAAAATGATGTTTGACCATTTTGGCAATGGGCTTGATCTTTAACCCCTAAAGGTCTCTACATCAAAAAATAAATGCACTTAGTCAAACTCGATTGTAATTTTCAAAGTATGCATTTTAAAATTTTGATTTAAACTTAGAAAATGAAGTCTAAGAAGATATATTTCTATTCCATTTCAGTACTTTGAAATTAAAAAAAAAAATCAATGAGCTATTGCAAATGAAATAATGCAGTTAAATTCAAATAACACAATAATGAATGTATTTATTTTGTATTTTCTTCTTTAAATTTGAATTTTAAGTTAAGATTCAAATTTCTTTTTCCATTGTAACCTTCATATTTGGTCAAAATTCTATAATTGTTCTAATATGTACTCTAATTGATATAATTTTATGTACACAATACACTCTTATAAATCACAATAATTTTATTTTTCTACTAGTAATAGTGCATCTTTAACCCCTAAAGGACCAACATGGCAACATAGCAATTTTGGGTAGGTACGTGTGACTGGAGATTTTCACATTTTGGGCTGAAATTTTTATAGAAGGCGTGGACGAGGAATATCTTTCATATGCACCAAATTTCATGACATTTGGAAATGCGAGTCAAAAGTTATGGCCAAATATGTTGTTTGTTTCTCAACTCGGGCAGTTCGGGCAGATCAGAAAAAATCACTTTTTTCAAAAATAAAAATTTGAAATTGGTTTATTAGATTTATATATACGTGAAAAGCTTTGAATCATTCCATTCTGATCAATGAGTCAAACGTTATGAGGAATTTTAGTTTGTGGGCAATTATGGATTGTCTACTCTAAAATAAACTTTAAAGTCGTTTATTTCACTCAGTTTTCAATATTTTTCAAAAAAAATAAAATTTTAGGGTGTAGATTGTTTATTAAAACATTGCAACCATTGGGATTAGCATTTTTCAATTCCATAATTAACTTCTTAACAATTTAGTGTTTTGAACCATTCTCTACTTCTTTCTACTTATTATTTTTTCCTATATGTTGTACAATTCCAAATAATTTGAAAATTTTCAAGCATGTAGCCAACTTGCCTTGAAGAATGAATCCAAAGAAGCACAATCATTTTGGAATTTTTTTCATAATAATCTGACCTTGTGAAGTGCAGCTGCCCGGTTTTTCGCAGGGCCCAAAAAAGGACTTTTGCCACTTCAAATGCTAATAAATTCCAATCTACACGATGAAAATTTCTGAAATTTTTTCCACGTATTTTCAAACCAGAATACTACAAGATCCTACGGTTATATGTGTGCAAAAATGATATTTTTCAAATATTTGGTACTTGTACTAGAAATGGCAGTTTTGGAGCATTTTTGGTGAGAACATAGTCAAGGAACTTTAGGGGTTAAAGTTGAATATCATCAAAAATAAAAATTATAAAAATTATAAAAATTACATTTTATTAAATAATTGATAGAGATTTTTGATATTGATAAATAACATAGAATCTTATGTAATAAAAATATTACATTGAAACGTGAATATCATTTAAAAAGCAAAATTGAGATTAGAAACAAAGTTTGACCATGTGGCAATGAAATTTGGTCCTTTAGAAGTTAAAGGATTAAGAAATTGACTAAGAAAGGATAATTTTCAAAAATATATTTTTGAAGCTTCAATAATTTAATTTTGAAGCTATTTTCAACCACTGCAATTAAAATGTAATTTAGTTCATTTATTTTTGCACAAATTAAATCACATATCTTCTATAAGTGACTATATTGATTTTTTTGGGTAACAATTTGAAATTAATGTTAATTTGGTTGTCAAAATTAAGACTAACAAATAAAAACTAAACTTTGCCAAACTACATTATATGGTGCTCAATTTTCATCCATTATTTTGGAACTAAAGCCTCTGATAAATCTAAAAATAGTTTAAACAACTTGGAACTAAAGCCTCTGATAAATCTAAAAATAGTTTAAACAACTTGAATGAACATGACGTGGTATACATTATCCATGGACGAAACTTCAGCAAAAAGAAACAGTGGAATTGAAAGATCTTTATCTTTCCGAGGACAGACATCAACCACAACATCTTAAAGAACATTAAGAAAGTAAGGTCAAACATTATTCACAACTTTGTACAGTCATCTCATACGCCCTTGAAAGGCGAATAAAAATTCTTATACTATTCTAATCCTAGTATCCTCATTGCAAACATGGCACCCTAGGAATCAGGTTGGCTTCCATCAAAAACTCAAAATGTGTACGTGTTGCACCCACAACCCGTACACAAAAGCAACCATGATAGATTCTTGAGAAACATGTATTCAATCTAAACATCATAGATAAGCGACGGTTGAGTAGGCTTGCAATCACGCTTTTCAAAACTGAGTTCAAAAGCATGATACAAAAACACAAACCAGGTAAGTTGGAAACATCATTATATTGCAGGGAGCTTCTTGAAATATTGTCTTTTAATTGCAAGGAGCCAGGGACTCCTTGTACATCTCTACAAAAAATGAAGCTGTGACAAGAACTGCAGGTCAAAACCAAGCAGCAAATCCTCTGTGCCTGCCTACAATCTGCAAACAAATCGCACCAACGCACGAACTGTCATTGAAACCAGCTCCTTCCAGAAATTACAACATAACCAACTGCCTTACGAAACTTTCTACCTTCGGAGTACCTCCTCGCAAGGGAGCGATTTTGTTTGTGCCAGAGAATAATACTAACGCCGCAAAGCATAGTCAAGTTTGACATACTAAAATGGCTCACAAACAATGTAGCAGTGATCGCAAATGACAACACACCAAAACTGTGATGTAATTGCATACCGCGAAAAAATTGATATAACTACCGCACAGTTGCTGCGGTAACAGCTGCAGAAGTCAGTACCACATTGGTGGTCAAAGTATAACTCCGCTGGCCAAGCACCTTGGTCTTCTCAATAATTTGCTCGTATCTGAAACAGAAAAAAAAGTAGTGAGATTGTATACAACTTCACGAGCAGAGAGACAAATAAACCTAATTTAGCCCCAAAGCGGCAAACACTTCAAGTACAAGTTGATAGCATGATTTCTGGAATTTACTGGTATGGAGAGATTGTTATTGAATCATTATCATAGAAGAGAAAAATAACCTCCCGCAGAAATCTGGAATGGGAACACACAACCAGAAAGTTTACATACATGTTTGGAGGTTGAGAGCCCATAACAACAGTGCCCATCTTTGAATCAATTTTGGCATCCAAACGAGCATTGCGAATAAGGTTCACTATCCATCTTTCGGCATCATCGTAGTTCATGTTCAACTTCTGAGAGAGCATTCCGATATCAATACACTGGTGGATCCGACAGTATGTCTCAAAAATGAAAAGACGGGCATTTTCCATAAACTCGTCCCTCAATGGAATGGTCACAAAGCCATTCTCCGATGTTTGCTTGCCCAAGAAAAAGTCGCTGACAATTAGCTGCATGGAGAGCAACTTTACATGAGTAACAGAACCCAAAGTCCGACAAACAAAGAAGAATATATCCTGATGCTGAGGACGATACTTTTCTACACACAACTTCCACAATCACTTGCACCTTTGGAACTGATCATACAAAGTATTCAAAAGAATTGCTCTTGTAAACAAAAAGAAGAAACAAAATAATACAGATGTGAATTACATCACTGAATTTCTTAGACTTACCTCTTCACATTCACGAAGCTTCTTCTGAGCTCCGTCAAAGTCATAATTTACATACAAGCATTCCAAAAATTCAGTGACAGGGTCGCTGTAAGTGTAACACTCCTGTTGGATAACCTTGATCAACTCCTTGAGCACGTTCCTCCTCCTTTTATTCACAATTGCAGCTGTGGCCAAGTACCGCAACAAATGATGAGCATTTGTCTGAATAGCATTTAAATACCTGCAACAAATGATGAAACTTTAGTTAAATAAAAGAAAGTCAGATAAGGATATTCAGAACCTGCGAAACAGTAATCCAAATTTGTGAACATGCACAATCCAGACAAGACATGATAACACATGTATATTGTACTTCCACCAGTATTCAAACAAAGCATGCATCAACGAAGTGATACCTTTCAGAGAAGAACAAATCAATGATGCCATTCCTTCCGTTGTCATGGTTAAAGAAGATGAAGAGGCTCCAGTGCATTAACCATGTCCGCTGTTGAAGCTGATTAAGAGGTGAAGCGAAATTCTGAATTGAAGAGTCCAACAAGAGCAAAGTGTTACTATGGCTTCAACGTGAAAGCCTGTCATTATGGCATCTAGCATTCAAGAAATGGCTGACTGCCTAGGAGATAGCACAGTTGTTTAGAGTTCATTTTTTTTTATCAAAGTACAAGCAAAAGCAATTGTAATGTGCCACACTTAAAACATGGGACAATAAGACGCGACTTAGCTGCTGTGTGGTTCTCACTGGAAGGAAATCTAAGCACCATATGGCGAATCCTCACAAAAAAGTATTGTTGAGTGTGACTATACCTTGGAGTCAATAATCTCCTTCAACCGGTTCAACTCTTCCGTCGCTACATCCCAATTTTGCATCAATATCTCACAAGCAAGCTTACCCCAGAGGGCACTAATGCTGCGATCACTGTTTGTACAGAGTGTGCGATACTGATAGAGATAGTCAGAGGCCCCCGAGTAGTTTCCACACTCAAATTGGAACTTGGCATATTGATAGAGAGCCTCTATTTGCTCAGAGCCAATCTACAAAACATAAACGAAGAATCAGAACCAGACAGGAAGTTTCGTTTAACATGAACAAACAAACACTTTTCTCTTGACGTGAAAACTGGTTACTCCCACTGTTCCAGACAACTGAAAAAAAATCGACCTGATGCAAGAGCAAAAAGACAAAAGAACCACGAACTTGGCTCGCTAAGCAGACCATTGATTCCTCATATAGTCTAACGAGAGCAATTCCTGGGCATCAAATACTAATACCAAGAGTCGCATAAGCTGAATACGCAAAAATACCCTCAAATCACGACACAAGCAACGCCTAGGAATGAGGCTTGAAACGCAAGTAGCATCTCGGTATGGTAAGCTTTATTGTTTTAAAATTGGAAGTCATGACAAGAGGAGATATAAACTACGAAAACCTAAAATCAGGTGCATTGAAGGAGCAACAGTCTACTCGTCGTGGCACACCTCTGAAGCCCACGGGGTACACCCTTGTATCCAGCCAGACGTTAAGGGGTGCTCTAATGTAGAAAACAGAGTGATCATGAAAAAGAATACCCTCTAAAATATTCAATGTGCCCTTACAAACAAGTGCCTGAAGGCTCCATCTCAATTTTCTCCGAAAGTTCTACTGAATACAGACGTCTGAATGCAATACCGCAGATGATGGACTAAAACATACTGAAGTCAGGGGCTGCAGATGAGCAATGGTAGGGTCTATTTCTATACTTCCGTTTTAACAGGCAGCCTACTAAGAGAAACTGAAAAAATGCTTAGGCAACCCGCTCTTCCATGCGACTTGAGCTTTCACAAGACCTAAACTTTCTATGAATAGATGGTAAATCAGTTATTTCCAACGTAGAATAAATCCTCCAGCAAAACAAGTAATTATAATCAGATGAAGATCCAACCTGGTACCGATCTTGCAACATTTGGAGGTTGTAATGCTTGTCGGCCCGCAACTCTTGCACAAGAGCAGGGTTCTGTAAAAAGCTGATAAGAGGCGCAGCTGATTCCTCCAGCACCTTCAGACGACCAACTACGTCTACCCTCCTCTCCACCATGTCTGAAGCAACTCAAATAATGTATCAGTAGCGAATTAATCCCTACATGACCAAATTGCGTCCTTATTTTTTATAAGCAGTTTTGAGTTCTTCCAATGGGGACTTTTTTTCGTTCAACTTCATCTTTTGACTATGTTCCTCACTGATTATGATGATATAAAAAGGCCTCGTCTGAATTTACAGATTTATCACGATAGGATGAATTGAATTGGTCATTTTCAAACCATTAATCCTTGGTCCTTCAGAGGTTAACTACAATGTACACCATACCACTTAGAATTCACCCACATGTTTCATCGCCACGGCTAACTCTTGAAAGCTTCACCCCAGCCCTAGCCAAACCTCAGAGAATCATCATCCAAAACTCGACATGTGGATGCTGCAAACCCTAGCTCTATAAAAATGCGGGAAACCTCAGAGGACAGTATCATTGAAGTCTTCAGTGGAGTACAACGTCGAGAGAAAGCTACTAATCCGAAAATCCTTATTGAGCCAAGTAAGCTTCTTTTCCTCAAGTAACTCTCCGCACAGAAAACAGGGATATTAGCAGATTAGCGAACATCATTGAATTTATCAAAACCTAAGTTCGAACGAGATCCCTCAGATGTGATCGCTTTGGGGTTTATTCTTGATCCAACCCTAATCGTTCCAGCATTGCCACAAACCATACTCGCAGGGTTTGTAATTTATGAGGGTCTGCTACTCCACAACTAGCCAGCATTGCAGGGGAACAAGAAGCCAACTTAAAGAAATTCGAGTACACGAATCAGCCATCTCTCGAGCACCAGGCTCGCCAAATTCCGTATCTCTAAATTGAAAACCCCGAAATGGAAGCACAGACCTTGCGGCACGTCTTCAGTGTGGTACAAGCTCTTGTGGATGTCCATAGCATAGTCGACCATGTTAGTCTTGGCCAACAACTCGATTTTGGCTTTCAGGATTTGGTCGTCGGTGTAAATCTGCTTGTCCTGCAGAAACTCCAGCAGCGGGAACACAAGGTGGCGATCCAGAAACGGCGCCACTTTGGCGGTGAGATCGAACTGCGCCATGCTGACCAAGGCGTTGGCGACGGAGACGAAGAAGCTTGGTAATAAATGGAGTCACAGAAAGGACCCGAAATGGGGAATCGAGAGACCTTTGAGACAAACCCTAACTTCTCTGTTGCTCAAGTTGCTCGACTGCTCCCAAACCCTAATTCCGGAATATGGTAGCTTTATAGATTTAGAGACTTGCTTTATTGCTTCATTGATTTTGGCTTTCAACAATAACAATTCAAATATCCATTATATTTTATATAGGTCTACACTATGTACACTACAACGCAAAGTATCACAATGTAACAATGTAACAATGTAATGGAAAGATGTGTCATGTCCATTTCCTCCCCCTTTCCGCTTGAAAAATTGAGAGTTATTGATTTATTTTTATTTTTTAAAATCCTCCTTTCTTGATGTTGTTGCTCTTGAAAAACAACTTTGCATATGGATACATATATGATACATATACATATACGGTATGAATGTAGACACAATATGGACATAAAATACAAAATACAGATATGGATATGGATACGAGATATGGGATATGGGATATATCCCATATCAAATGCCCTCCTTTTTTGAATATTACAAAGGGGTGGTATGGGGGGGTGTTATAAAAAAAAAACTAATTTAAATTTAAAAAAAATATGAACTCACTAGGAGGGGTATGAAAAAAATTAATTTAGTTTAAATTCTTTTTGAGCTCACTAGAAGGGGTACGAAAAAAGTTAATTTAATTTAAATTATGTTTTGAGCTTACCGGGGGATGATATCGATTTTATATTGTTTTATTATTGAACTCATTGTGATAGTTTGTCACACAATGAGCAATGAGCTCAAAAGATGCAGGAACTGCATTAGTAGCAAATTTCATCCGTTATGCTAAGTATCATGTGTTTCATCTGCTTTGAATTTCACTCATTTATTCTTTCTGAACCCTCTTTACTTCCACTCAACTTTTGAAATGTCATAGATTGATAAAACCTTTTTGTTGTCATTGTATTGTAATGGGATTTGTTCTACTGTCATATCAAGTGCAGAATGTTACAACCCATTCAATTGTCATTGTTTAATTGAGGTAAATGATCATGTTTTCATCTCTACAATTCTTTATTCAATTTTTGGTAGCACTTTTGAATTTAAAATCTAATTTTGGCAAACAAAAAATAACACTATGCTTTGTTGTGCAATGGGTACTGTTGCAAATGTTGCAACGGTTGTACTACTAGTATATATAAACATACTAAAAAACAACCTTGTAGGGTGCCTAAATATGATCCAAAACTAAATAAGAATTTGATAGGTTAATGCATTTGGATTTGGACTTGGTGTACAATTTGAAAAGAATGTCTAAAAGAAGTTTTTAAATAGCAAAAGTTAAGGTTGAAAATGGAATGAGGTTTCAACACCTTATCTCTCTCAAATAATTAAAACATCTGAAAGCTTGGAATACAATAAAAACATATGAAAGAACTAATGAATGTAATTTAATAATTTAATAAAAATTGTATTTTTTTTAAAAAGCTATAGAAAAAAATAATCTTAAAAAATATTCACAATTTTGGCATCTTCTAAACCTTAGTTTAAAATATGTATAATGAAGAAAATATATCAATTATGTCCAATAATTATGGGAAGTTTTAAAAAAATGATTGTAAGTTTATTAAAAAAGCTAATTTTGTTAAGAAACCAAAAATAATGAAATGAGTTATATTCTTTAGATGACTACAGTCAATCAAAGATTGAAAAAAATCTAAAGTGAAATTGATACATTTGATTTTTGGACGTGATTATCCAAATCATGTCCAAATTATGATAACATGAAACTATCAAAATTGACAATGTATCAAAAAGATGTACAATGTCCATTTTCTTCCCGCCACCCCCTTCTAAAAAAACCTTGACTGTTGAATTTTCTAACAAAAAAAATGGACCCCCCTCATTGGCCATCAATCTTCAAAAATTCAGAGAGGAACCAAAGTTGCTGGATCCAATCTAAGGTTTTAGGTTGCAGGATTCAGAATAGGGTTCATCAGTTCCTCATTTTTGGCATACAACTTCTGGTAATTAGAGAGGGTGGTGCGTAGTCCACAAAGAGGGTGGGGAGGACGACTCAGTAAACAAGCATGAGTAGCAATACCCCAGTGGCCTCCTTTGTAGCAAGCACCTCGTTGGCCTCTTTCACCTGCCACTGTTCATTTTTTGTTGCCGTGGCATTGGTGATTTGTCAAGTGAGCCTCTAAGCATGTTTAAAATGCATATAATAGGGTCCTGCAGTAGGATTTTGTTGTGTTGTCTGGTTTAGAAGGGTTGGGAGCATGAATGAATTTTTAAGTTTCTTAGAGAGGCTTGACTAGAGAGTGTACACTAGAGAGGCTCGATTGTATTGAAGTGCTTTGTAGGTGCATTCATTCGGTCTTCAACCTTACATGTTAATGATCTCGGTAGAATGAATTTAAGGTTTGTATTGATTCTTCATTGTTTGTGTGTGCAAGTGTGAGATAATTTAGTTTGTACACATATGTGAGGGTGGCACACAGTCCACGGAGAAGGTAAGGAGGATGACTCAATAAACAAGCGTAAGCAACAATATCCCACTGGCCTCCTTCGCAACAAGTACCTCATCGGCCTCCTTCACATGCTGCCGCGCCGTCGGTGATTCACTAGGTGAGCCTCTAAGCAAGCACCCCGCCGATATATTAAGGTTTCATTTTTCTTTTTTCTTTATAGATATTTTGTCAAATGTTACAACAAATTATTTATTGAAAATACTACCAAATCAAGCATGAGTTTTTGAGTCTCTATAATACCTAGTGTAATGGAGAAGTGTAAAATTATGTGGTTAACTACAAATGTGGCACTACAAAATGATAGAGAATGTTTGAGATGCGTGCAGTAGGGTTCCGTGGTAGGATTTTGATGTGTTGTCTGGTTTAGAGGATTTGGGAGCATGAATGAATTTCTAAGTTTCTTGGAGAGGCTTGACTAGAGAGTGTACATTGGAGAGGCTCAACTGTATTGAAGTGCTTCATTGGTTCATTCACTCGATCTTCAACCTTACAGATTAATGGTCTTGGTAGGATGGGATTAGGGTTTGTATTGATTCTTCATTGTTTGTGTGTGCAAGTGTGAGGCAGCTTAGTTTGTATACAAGTGTGAGTCATTGTTTTTGTGTATGCTTGTGAGAAGCCTGCTTGTGAGGTGATTGCCATATTTATATATTAGTAAACCAAGTTAGAGGTTAGAGGCAATATGAGGTATTAGTAAAGCAGGTTAGAGGCAAAATGAGGTGTTGGAAATGAAAGCGATTGCACACCTCAAAACATGTCACAAATTGGGTTGGCTTCCCAATACTTCCATTGTGTTGATTTTATTTAGCAAAAACATGTGCATCTCTGTATAGTCTTTCAAAATGGAATGAATGTGCTTTTCTTTTTTGCTTCTTGAGTAGGGTTTGTACATGGCACCATGCAAAGGAGCAACTCAGTCCATGCAAAGGAGTAGCCTAAGCACCACGCAAAAAAAATCCATGTGGAGCTACATCAGTAGAAAAGGAAATCATTAGCATTCCTCGTATTGAGAATGCTCCTATTGAGAATGTTGCACACATTACTATTGAGAAGTCCAATTAATTGGGAGAAACTCATATTGAGAAGTCCAATGCACCCAAAAAACATTGGTCCGAATAAATCCTACTCCTAAAAACACGCCTGCAAAACAATCTTTTATACAACTCACGGAGATGGATGTTAGTGTTACCATTTTTGTCGGAAGTACTGACATCTTCATTGAGCTGTTGGAGAAGATCGAAGAATTCAATGACAAAAAGTGCATTGTTGGGCTTTGTTCCATCGAAAGAGGTGGACCTTTGTCCAGACTCCACCTACATATGGTTTGTCGGCTTTTAGCCACTTTAGCAGTCATGGTCAATAAATTTATAAAAATTTGTCTTGATTGCAATGATCTTAAGAAAGTTCCTATGGGGTACCACATTCTCACTAAGGCGCTCCGTAATACTAGACCCCATATTTTCATTGGCATGTTGGGATATTGTATGAAAGACAAAGGTGAGGAACATTTTCATTACGTGCATCGGAATTGACTCAATTCCAAATTGAAGAAAGGACTAAGAGTACATCAAGCACGGTACTTTGTTTGCAAAGAACCGAATTGTTCTTACTTACACTAACCTCATTGAGAGGACAACCACATACTACAAATTCAAGTTGAAGAAGCAATTGGGAAGTACCCTAACATGCACTCTTTTGCCTATGTTGTGCTCTAGACAATACATTCCCTCAACTTCATGGGTTCTATATGTCCGTCAGAGTGGGATGGAATACACCTAGGCCTCAACGCTCTGAAAGTGCATAATGAATCCAAGTACTGTTGAAATGGAAGATGTGACTCAGATTTTCTTTGAGTATACAAGTCATGTATCTTGCCTAGCTAGTTTGGGGTGCCAAAAACTTGCAGCACAGTTGGACGAGGCACAAGAAGGAGCTGAGCACAATTATGAGCTTCTAGGTAATGCTTTCAAAGAACTTTGGCTTTTCTTAAAGTTTTATATTTTTATCATTACTTTGAAGGGTATTTTTAACGCAATTTTTTTTCTTCAATACTATATTCATATATTCAAGTGTCTATGTTGATGAAAATGACGTTCCAATGGAACCACAGATTGAGCAAAACAAAGTTATAGTAATTGATGGCACTCAGGATGTAGCTCCTTCTAATGCATAGGTAGCTCAAACCGATGGTGATGGAGGGCCTCATATAGGGAATCTGCCCTATGTACAACCAGGTAGTATATGGAGACCGAGACATATACACTAGTTTTCTAATCTACAATTGCACTCCGGGCACATGGCGATGTAGTTTTTAGCATTTGTGTTTTGGAATGCACATTTTGACATTTTCAAGTATTAATCTTTGGCAATTTAGCAATCTGAAAATTTGGCTTTTGTGCCCCTTTTTGTACCCCTTTTGCTACACAAATAATTTGAAACTTTACTTACTTCCCAATTTAAGATTTAAAATGCGGTCTTTGGTAGTTTATCAATCTGAAATTTTGGCTTTTGTGCCCTTTTTGTACCCCTATTAAGAATTTTAAAGAATGACAATGAATGAGATGTTGCCACATGGACCCTTATATCACCTTTATATTTTGGTTCAAAATTTCTTAAGTTTCCTCACAATGTCCTCAACAGATACAGGAATTGCATTAACTTTTGTATTGACTATTCTTTTGAAAATACTAGTTAGTGACTTCCAAAAAATATGCACATGAAAATGAAAAAGAAAGAAGTAATTTTCTAATTGCATATGAAAATGATCAAATATGGATACAAAAACATATAAATTTCTATATATTCCATGTTTCTTGCTAAAGTGCATCAAAGATTCTAATGTATGAAATGAAGTAAGCATCAAATATTACCAATTGATCAATACATCCATTGTTGAAGGCTCAAGGGATGAATGTTCCTTTATGTAACCAATCATAGAATAGATATTTGATCAATTCAAATGTTCTTCCTCACAATCCCTCAAAAATATCCAAAAATTAGGATATTGTTTCCCTCAAACTACTATCAATTATTCTTCCACATATAGAAAGGTATTTTTCATATGTATAAATATTCTTTGGATATAAAAAATATTCTATTTAAAAAAATAGAATTATTAAGATACATTTATTAAAATTTTGTTAAAATGTATTGTGCATAAACAAATCCAACTATTTAAATTCCTAAAATCTTAACTAGGATGATTGGATGATGAATGTGTCCCTACATTACATTCAAGCAATTACTAAATGTATCACAAGCATACAAGATATTCCAAAATGTCCTTGTGTCAAATTAACCCATAAACAACAGCACAAACATTTTGTGTCCAATGAATGACAGAGAAGCCTTCTATATAGGACAAAAGTGCAACTATTCATCCAGTTCTCCTATAGTAGTTTGACTTCCAATGAGTGCTTTTGCATTTTTTGAGGCCAATGATTCACAAAGTATACCAAGGGATGATTTCCAGTCACCAATCCAGGGTTAAAGATCTCAGTATAAAAATCGAGCCCACAGATCATCTTTTCACACATAGAAGAACGAGCCCAGTTGCCAACAAAATGAAAATGTAATCAAACAATACATTGGTGTTCTCTAGAACATCAACATCAAAGAACAAAGAACTAACATCAACATCAAAGACCCAGACACAAGATACCAATACATTGCTTTCAGGAACATCTATTATTCAGTTTCCTCAGAACCTCCAAGTTCCGTGTATTTCGACTTGAGACAATCTAAGTTAGTAGAGCTCACGACTGAAGTCTTCTCAACTGTCATTACCCTTTCACACAGATCAAGTGTCTCAAGTCTTCTTCACATCAAACAATTACTCAAGTGCTTGTAAGCTTTACCAGAACACTGCCAACAGAAAATTGTGCTGCAAAGGCAGACCAAGGTGTATACTGTCTACTTTCGACGTGTCCCACGCGGCTTAGGCTTTGGAGCTGTAGTAGTCTGAGAACACACAGAAATACCACTGTCAATAGAATAAAACATAAGATCACCGAGTCAGGACTAGATCCTTCAGATTGAACATTGACATTTAGACCCTCAAAACCGACACTTAATATATGTGAAGCTGCGAGCACATATGTTAAGAAACTTACTGTTCCTGCCGAGGGAGTTGAGATTACTGAACCTGTGAATTCCAGACCATGAAAACATGGCGACAACCAACCTTCAGTGACTGCTTGGGGTTCAGATTTAAATATTTCTGTAACTATCAAGTAATCAAATGCTAAGAGAAAATAAAATTTAAAAATTGACCATACATGATTGCTCTCAAGAGCAATCAGACTGCATACACTGAGAAAAACAGGATTTCAATTCAATAACTGCAATACTAAAAAACTGATGGTTTTTCTATGTCTATCCAGATGGGCATGTTGAGGTCATACCGAAGCCCGTCGGTGCAGGAGTGCCGAAAAGAGAGGGTGTCGTAGCAGCCGCTGTAGCACCAAACAAGACTCCAGCAGGCGATGGTGTCTGTGCACCGAACAAGCCACCAGAAGCTGGAGGGGTCTGTTGACCAAATAGACCACCAGAAGCTGGAGGCGTCTGTTGCCCAAATATGCCGCCAGTAGCAGCTGGAGTCTGTTGCCCAAATATGCCACCACCAGTAGCAGCTGGAGTCGGTGTACCAAACAAACCCCCGGCTGCAGGGGCTGGCGTTTGTGAACCGAACAGACCTCCTGAAGGATCCAAGTTCTTTTATTAGTAAAAACGTTACTACAGGGTCAATACGGACTTAGCCCAGAGTTAGTACGGCGTTAGTACAAACGCTTAGAGAATAAAGATTCTTTCGAAAATGCCATTCCGGCCAAGATCTCGAAGGACAAACCTGAAGAGGCTGGGGTCTGAGACCCAAATAGATTAGTGGAGGGGGTCGGTGTTTGGGTACCAAAAAGTGGTGATGGAGTTTGTGTTCCAAACAATCCTCCAGTTGCAGCAGGTGTTGACCCTGCCAGTTACAAATTGCAGTTTAAACGATCAAAGTGTTTAGAGCCTCCGCTGATGCACAATCCAAAGACTGATGCAAAGGCAAAGAACCATGCGCAAACACAAACACCTACATTTATCGATCTAGATACAACTTCAACGTCATGAGTAAACTGCAGACAACTAAAGAATTCAAGCAGAGAAAGCTAATTAGAAGACGAGTCAAAGGCGTGGCAATGGACTCTTTCGGCTATAATAAGGTGAGCATATAAAGCCGATCGAACATCAAGCCGCCAGTACAAACCTTATGGCATGATTGATTTCACCTTGCCAAAAAGAAGCTGAGTCACGAGTAGCAACAAAATACTATCACTGACAGAGCACACGAGTTGTGTAGGTGTGAACCTAAAAACACTCACCTGCAGGGGTAGTCGGAGCAAATGCGCTTCCAAATAATGACGAAGATGATGCCCCAGTTGGAGTAGGGGTGGTTGAGCCAAATAGGTTTGTTGCATTGGGAGTAGGATTTGACCCAAACAGTAACTGAGATGCTGGAGGTGTCGCAGACTGGTTTTGAAAGATACCTGGTTGAGATCCAAACAGCCCTGGCGTCGATGTTGGGGCTGATGGAGCCGAGGGAGGGAGTGCTTGAGGAGGAGGCAGGTGCAGGGTCGGATGCACAATGCGCTTAGCTGCTGCATCTCGCTGCGCCACTGCCCGACGCTCAGCTTCTACAAATGGATCACTATCATCACCACGGCGATGTCTCTCTTGAAGGAATGCAGTGCGCATGGCGCCAGTATGTTGATGCAATGACTCAACCTGGAATCAATCAAAGGTTAGAAACCAAGTATACGTGATACTAAAATAACAGACAAATAATGGAAGGCAATGATTAAAAGTCAGCCACTGAAACATGCTCACCTCAGCAGCAACATGGATGAAGAAGTCATGAACATTGGTCATAACAGAAGGAAGAGATTGCAGTAATGACAGCTGAGATCCGTAGCTGTTTTCCTTTTCAGTATTCACAAGAAGTAACCGCTCCATCTCTTCAATGCGCTGCCTATACTCTGCCAGTTGATTTTCAAACCTGGAAAATGCAGTCCACAACAAGTAAATATCGTCACCCAATGAGTAAGAGCTCTGAGTAGCACATAGTAACTGCACACCTGTACTGTTCTCTAAGCAAGCACCAGGAGAAATAGTCAGAGCAGATAGCCTTCTATATCTAATGTTAAAATAAAAGAAGCATACAGCATACCTCACAACCGTTTGCTGCAAAAAAGGACTCGGTTTTGCTGTCATCCCGCTGTAGAAGTCATACATCTGAGCCTGAGCCGCTATAAAACGTGGTCGCAAACTTAGAAATGATCGAACAGCCACTTCAGCATGCCGTAACAGTAGTAAACTAGCTTCTGCTTGAGTTTCTCGAACCCCAGCTGTTTCCCTCTCTAGTGCTCCTCCTACTGCAGATAGTTCCTGCATTCGAAGAAATGAGTTAAAAGACCTAGATCCTGAAAGGGCAACTAGTTAAGCCAACGAGTAAGGTAGCGAATCCCTTCTCATGTGAGACCTTTTGCTGTGGGTAGGCCATACGTGGGTAAATCTTACTGACGGATGAATATTTAGAATCTAGTGAACGTGACAATTTGCAACAGTTGAAGAGTAAAAGCCTACCCATGGTTTCATTCAACCTTTGAGCTAAACTTTGGAAATTCGCACCTTATTCATACGATTTCCAAACAATACGTAGTTTAGTGCATTGGAATCCTCTCAAACATATTCATACAAAACTTATTTATACAATATCCAGATGTAAAGTAGTTTTAGTGCGTTAAAATCCTCCCAAAATTGGGACAAGCTGCATATTAAAATCCCATTCTAATATTAGGAACCGCACAAAACAGAATAAAAGCCAACATTCGTTATCAAGCGGAACCAATGATTGAAGGGTTTCATATCAAAACACATCGACAATCAGATTCGTCTGATTCAAAATTTGATGTCCACTTGTTGAGAAAAGAATCAGCTTTCATAAGAAAAGTGGCATCAGATTATACAATCGGATTTATTTTATTCAAAATTTGATGCTCAGTTGTAAAGAATTCCCAAGACATCAGCTTTCCTACGAAAAGTGTGATAAGAGTATACATTTAGAGTGTAAGACTACCTGTAAGATGCGAGCAGCATCATATTCAAAGCTCTTGTGGAGGGCACTGGAGTCCGTAAGCCGTTCCCTTTGTTCCAAACGTCGACTCTCCTCCCTAAACTCCCGCACTCTTTCTCTGCAACCAACGATGAACAGTCAGACCTTTATAACAGGACAATTCGGAATCAAACAGGGTCAATAGTTTGATACGGCATTCAAACCAAACTTGCAAAACTAACGTGCAGAAATAGGCAAGAACGAAGGAAAACCACTTACTCAATAGTGAGCAGCAGTTGCTGCGACTCGGGACTGATATCCGCCCACTTGGTCTGATACGACACAGGCATCTTCTCATTCGTCAACAAGTGAATCTGTTGCCCTTGCTGCCCGTGCTGCACTTGCATCTGCTGCACTGGCTGTTGATTGAACATCGGCGTTTGAAACATCGACGCCATCGTCGTAGCACTCCAATAAACTTACAATAAACTTACAATAAACTTACACCTGACAGTTCCGCGAATGAGCTTCTCTTCTCATTCGATTCAATCAACTTTTGTCACCAAAAACCCATTTCAATAATGAACCTTCCAACATCCGACGAGCACTCCCAGCACTCTCAACACGACAAGCGCCATCTCACACCCCTTGGAACCCTAAAACCCTAAAACCCCAAACCCCTCGCTAAAAGCGTCAAACCAAGCAGGTCATAAACTTGGCCACCGATTTTCCAGCACCTTCTGATGCATCGTTCGATGAAGGAAAAAAAGCTTAGCCCATCCGACACAATTCTTCAATCTGGTCGAGGCTTGCAAATGCCTAAACCCTAAATTATTCGTTACAATGATCCTGCAGCTGTGATTGAGCGACTCAATCAAATTTTGGAAAGATCACATTGCTCCACGGCTTTGCGTAAGGACCGTGGTACTCTGCTACTCCTTCATTCGCAACGTCAGAAAAAACATGCGCTTTAATCACGTCACAGACGTGATTGTGAAACATTTGAAGACTTGGAGAAGAAAGGGAAGCTCTGCCAACTGAGAGGTTTCCCCCCTCTGAGGCCACGGGTTTAGGAGACGGGCCCTTGCTGTGGTGATATAATAGAACGGCTCCTGTTTCAATGCAACGACACGGATGTCATCAGGGTGCAATGAGGATGAATGGATGAAAATTTGTGAGAATGAAAATGTTGACATAGTTTGTGTTTAACCCGTAAACGTCGAGGCGGATGTTTTGCAGCCAATTAATGACAAAAGAATCTCTTGTGTAGGATAGAAGTGCAACTATTCATCCTCCAAATGTTGTGGAAAAAGGGAAGATAGTTTGACTTCCAATGAGTGTTTTTGCATTATTTTAATCCAAAAATTCCCATGGTATCAAAACAGATGATTTCCAAGGTTATGAGCTCATCGTTTAAGGGTTTATATACAGAGTAATAGATACTAAGGTAATAGGTTCATAAATTGTCCACCTAAGAGCTGAAACTTAATTTTTTAGAAGCAAAGCTTCTTGAATAATTTTCAGTAAACTTTTTTTGAAAGACAAGTAAAATTGGCATCTAATCCAAGTCGTTTCATGTTATTTTGGAGCTTTTTGGAATTAGTTTTAAAATTTGAAGTTGAAATAGCATGGGGCTCTAAAATTGCCCATCTCCTAAAATGTATAGTGTTTGTACATTGTTGAAGGCTATAAATAGGCAACACGTATATATAGTGTACATTTGTGTAGGTGGGCAATTTTATCACCTTATTAGTAATAGTGCAACCATTGCAACATTTGACATTGTATTTCCATTATATTAGAAAAATAGTATTTTCTTAGGTTTACTTTTTAAGGTTAAGAATTTTGTTAAATTTTGGATGAAAATGTACATCCATTAGGATGTATACATGAGCATCCTAATGGATGGAATCACAACTCTGAGTCATGACACTGTGTACCTTGATATAATAGATATACTTTAGTCTAATGAAAATGTACATCCATTAGGATGAATACATGAGCATCCTAATGGATGGAATCACGACTTTGAGTCATGACACTGTGTACCTTGATATAATAGATATACTTTAGTCTAATAAGCCTCCAACTGAATGTACAATTTTTTGGTTGCTAAGATGGAAGTACCTATAATTGATTTTAAACAATTTTGCATATATCGGTGTAGAATTAAGACATTGGTTATTAAAAATCATGCATTTCTGTTTAAAAAAATTGGCAAACTTTTAATTTTTATGAATATATTTTGGAGTTCAACTATTTGATGAATTTCATTTTATTTCTACATTCTAAGCTACAATCATATGTGCACAAGGAATATTTTGGACTAATTGTATCTTCATATTTTAAAGATTGATTTAGAGTATTATTAATAGGTCATGGCAAACAAGATGGCAAGTTAAATACCTATTGAATGATTGACATAGAATAAAAGTTTGTAAATATTATAATTGGAAGTGCATCAAAACACATAAATAGAACAATAAATCTAGATTTGAACTTTGGATAACTGGACTAGAATCCAATAGAAGCAAGATAGAAATCAAACATAATAGAAATCCTTGGCATTTCACATTTAACCCCTAAAGGACTGAGGCCTTTTTTCCATCAAAAAACACTCAAAACTACCAATTTTATTGCAAAGAGCAAAATATTTAAAAAACTTTTTTTTTCTTCATATCTAACCATAGGATCTTATATCAGATACTTGTGTAAAAGGTACGGAGAAAATTGCATAAACTTTGATTGCATAGATTGCAAGATATTTGCATCCAAAGTGAAAAAAATAAGTTTTTTGGCTTTGAATCTTCGTAATTGAAAATTTTTGTACTACTGATTTTAATTTTCTAAATTTTTATGTTGAATACTTGAGTTAAGAGTCTACAAAAAAATAAATTTTAAAATACTTGATTTTTACTCATTAAAAATTGTTAAGTAGAAATAGGTTCAAAATTGAAGGAAAAACTAAATTGTTAATAGCTCTAAGATAGAATTGAACTACAATCATCCCAACAGTAAGATTGTTCTAGCAAACAAACCTAACCCCGTCTAACAATTTTTTTTTAAAGTTGTAAAAATTGCATTGACAGATGAATCCTATAGGTTATTTTTTCAAGAAAAAGCTTAGATTGCCCGGAAAAATAAGATTGTCTATAACTTTCTCATCACTAGTCCAAATAGAATGAATCAAAGCTTCAAATGTAGCCAAATATATAAAATTCTAGGAAATTTTGCTTATTTTTTAAATAATTTTGACTTTTTGTGATTTTATTGTATTGCCCACCAACCTCCTATTTGAGCTTATTGTGCCATAATTTTTTCTCTTGGGCACCAATTGAAAAAAAAATTATATATCCACAAAGCTCTCGCAAAATTGCACATCTTTAAAAAGTTTTAAAAACATTTATTACAAATTGAGACAATAAGAACCTACTTGAACCCAAATTATTCCCCAAAGGAATAAACAAGCCTTTAGGAGAAAGAAGAACTAGAAAATGGCATAGTGATGTGCCATGTCCTTGTGATAGTTTTTGAGTAGTTTGTACATAAGAAATGGCCAATCTATGGATCACTAAGTAAGTACTATATTTTGTCAGTTTCTGGTCCTATTTCTTAATTTGAATTTAAGCCAAAAAATGGTATCTTTTGAATTTGAGACCAACTAATGACATAAAGCTTATCATGTCTAGTTTCTATTTAGCTTGAAAATTTTCTAAATCCAAACTTTTATTGCAATTTGAACTTTGGGCCTATAATTGTAGAATGTTGATTCTTTAATTTTAGAATGACATAATAAATTTATTTGCGCTACAATGTCCTATAGTACACTATACACCTATAAAGGAAATATCAAATTCCTTAAGTGTATTTTGTATTTGATACGAATTTTTTCCACTTCTTATTCAAACTTCACAATAATTCAAATTTCCACAAAAAGATTTGAAATTTTCATGATTTATAGAAGTCATGTAATTACATCTTCAAAAGATAAAATTATCCCCCCAATGGTCAAGTTAAACTTTCTCTTCCAAACAATTAATTAAAGTTAGCAAACATAATTGGGCCAATTTCTAAAAATAGAAGGATTCATTTTTTTCCTATTCAAAAATCTTTTTTGAAAAACAAAACCCCAAAATTTTGACAGAAATTTTTTAGAAATAATTTTTGCAGATCCTAGCTAGAGAGTATTGTATAACAAATATAACAAAATTCATTCATGTAACTTACAATTGCAAAAAAGAGCATATAATTAGAGTAACTTTGAGGTTTGAAAAAGTAGATAAATCATTAAATCATTCTTGGCAAAGTACCTTGGTAATAAGTCTCATCCTCATTGTTTCAAATTTAACCCTAAAACAATGCTAAGATGCAAAACATCTTTGGGATGACTTCACTTAAGTCTATAGTCTATAGTATGAAAAAAATAAATTCATCCACTCTTTTTATAGAAATTGCTTGAGTATATTTTAGGTGATTAGTATTGCAAATTTCTTGATTATAGTATTATAGAACTTTTCTAAAATAGAAGATGCTTGATCCACGAATCATCCTTGTTAGTAGTGTATTTCACCATTTCTTGCTATTCGATCTTGATGTGAATTTTAGCTATAAAGATGATTATTTTTTAACTTGAGTTCATCTAGTGAAATGAAGCTATCAAGTGTAGTTTCTAATTCAATTAGAAATAATGAAAAAACTCATAGATTTCAATATTTTATAGCAATATGAATTTTGGACCTTGAACCATGGTTTGTTCATTTTCTAATTTTAGAATGACATAAAAACTTTGATTTATATCATGATGTTATATACTATAGCATACATCTATGATGAAGATTTTATATTTTTTGAGCATATTTGATATTTACTTAATTCATTTTTTTCTTGAAAAAATTTGTAGTAATTTCAAATCCTCCCCCCCCCTTCCTCCAATTTGAAAATTATTTGATTTGTAGTAGACATATGATTTCATCTTTGAAAAAAAAACAAAAAAACAATCTATATCTAGTTGCTTTATGAAATTACTTATGGTTTTTCAATGATCTGTGTCAAAGGCACCTATTTATCACTGTACATCTCTCAAATCCGTCTACCTATAACTTATAATGAAGTGTAAGGAAACCAAAGCAAATGATTGGCTCTTGTAATAAACAATAGATTTTTCTTGATTCACTCAATGATTAAAGAGGTCCATTTAAAGACCACCTCATACTCATTCAACAGCTAATCATAGGAGCAGTTTGAAGAAGACGGTTGCTTTTAGAGCAAACTACTATTAATAATGGACAGTCAAGCTTGAAATCACTAGTCATAGGCCTATCCATCCAAGGTTAAACATACATTTATAAGTTTAAAATATTATATGTGAAGGTCGGATTCAACAAGGATGCCGACATAAGATTTCCACGTTAGATTTTGACAAGTCCACATCCCCATGCACCAATCCCTAGATGCCACGTAGCACCGTATTTTTTTTAAACTACTTAATTTATGTCGAATCTGACCTTCACATTGTGGTTTATTTTAATATAGAGTCTATTGTCGTTCCTGCAGTCTTCCCCACATTGTGGAGTTCATCGTTCTTCCGTTCGTTTCTTTAGGATCGGAGTTCCTCTTCTTCTTCTTCAGTTCTTCTGCTCCCAGGGAGCACCAGGCATTGCATTGCATTGCATTAGGGTTTGGTTGTCGAGGGGCAGAACGATGAGCGGGGCGAGGCTGTGCACCACGTTGGCTCACTTGGGGTTCGAGGGATGGCAGCTCCTGGACCCCGACAGCTTCGAATGGCCGTTTCAGTACGAAGAGACTCGCCCGCTGTTGGATTTTCTGTGCACCAACCTCCGCCCGTCCAATGTGCTCTCGCTCCCGGAGCTGCTGCAGTAAGACACAAACCCTAATGCTCTCCACCTTTATTAATTCCTGTAGAGAGAGCTCTTGTACTTTGGGAATCCTTTGAGTAACAGGATGGTGACTAGCACAATCTAAACATCATTTATACTCCTTTTGTGAACCACATTTTGAATTTTCATGAAGCTCTTACTCGTTCAATGCACACAGGAAGAATGAGAATAAGTGTTCACACTCAGAATGGATGGTTTGTCCTTATTAACAGAATATCTATGTATGCGAACATGATACTCCTTTTGCGAACCGCATTTTGAATTTACATGAAGCTCGTACTGGTTTAGTGCCCACAGGAAAAATAAGAATTAGTGTTGAGGCGCAGAAAGGGATTGTTTGTCCTTTGGGGGGCAATCTAAAGGCCGTTCAAAACTGGTCCAAGTGCGGAAGCTCTTGTTTGTGTGCGCTTCAATGCTTTGAATGATCGTGTAATTGGATTGGTTTCAGGTACAATGAGCTGAAGGCGGAGGGTAAACTTCTCGAGGTGCGTTGGAAATTTGTGATGGCCCATGGGCGTGTTTATGAGTCAATAGTCATTGCTATGGCAGCAGGGTTGAGTTCTTCGTTTATGGGAGAGGATGTTGTTTCCGTCATTTTAAGCATTTTAAACAATATATCTAGGAGTGTGCTGTCGTTGGGAGATTAATTAGAAGATTAGTTGTTGTAGAGATTTAGTTGAATCATATGCTTAAATCCAACTTGCTAATTGAAGGCCAATGACGTGTATTTGGAAGAGATGAGTTGTTGGTAACAGGGATCAGCCAATAGAGAGACGTGATTTGTCCCTAATGCTCTTCTGTTCTGGATTGGACATCAGGGGGAAGATCTTGACTTCGCTTATGGAAGTATCTCTGCGTTTGCAAGCCGGCGGACGAACCAGGAAGCGATATTGGGAGCTGAAGAATCCATCAAAGAAATTAAGTACGTGCAACGATTGCTAAGTTACTCAGTTGCTATTGTATTTCTTGCGTTTCCTTTTTCAAGTACTAGTATGACCTGTGCTGTTGAGCACAACTACAGCAGCTACTTATGCAGAGTAATCTGTTAGGAAATCCTACTTCTGTAATTTTTGAAAAAAATATTACTTTCAAAATTCTATAACTCCTGATCCATAGGTCCAAATGGCGTGAAATGAAGTGAGTGCTTTTCTCCTTGTTCAGGACTTTCCGAGGTACCTCATGCGCCCATGTATGCAGGTGTGCTAGTTTATCAGTAACTAAACAAAACAGGACAAACACATTAGCTTCCTAAATATTATTTGTTGACTCAGGGAGGCAACTGCTTCGTACAAGACAGAAGCTTTAGCACTTCAGAAACGACTTCAGAGATTACAGTCACAGCTTGAGTTATTAGGAGGCCAGACCTCATCTCTCATTCAGGGCCGGAGAGCGAGAACCGCTGCAGCAGCTGGAGCTGCTGGTAATCTCTCAACGATAGAGGAGAAGTTAGTGGGTAGGAATTTAGAGGTAAGCTTCATTATTTTTTACTTTTATTTATTTATTTTTTGTTTTTCGTTTGCAAAGCCCATGTTGATCTGGGTGTTTTTATTTTTGCGGTACAGATGAACACTGTATTGGAGAAATTGTCGTCATCGGCTCGTGAACTCGCTTATTATCATTCTGGAGAAGGTAGTACTGGATGCGACTTTTTAAAAATTGTTTATTTAACTCATTTTGGTTTTAGCTTTTTGAGAGGAGTCTGTCCATGTCCTGTCACTTTTATTGACTATTTATCTGCTAGCTCAAGCATTGTTATTTAGATGCTGGAGGGTTCTATGAAAACTACTTTTGAGTTTGGCACTGCTGTTTGAACGCTTTTTGCTGAAAGTGTGATCGAGGCAATCCAAGTACCATCTAACGATGGCCTTTATATGTCGATGGATCAGAGGACGGGATATACATATCATTTGCTGATTTGCGTCCATACACTAGTCAAGACCAAGCATGTACAAAAGTTCTTAGCGAGTGGTTTTCTAAGCAATTTGATGTGGTGGGTACCAAGCTCTACATCACAATTTAGTTACGGTATTTCATTTCGTTGAAGATTGTTTACAATCTTTGTTCTCATCCTTAGATCGTTTTTTCCTTTAACATAAACGTCTCCTGCAGTATCTTTCTTCGTGACTGAATTTGGAGTTTCAATAAGGTCATACCTGTTAATGCAGCAAGTATATTGAAGTGTTTCGGATTTGTTACTTAGCAGTTAGGACTTAATTTGTCCCTTTTGTGATCGTGTCAAGCTTTGGTATGCAGGGTCCTTCCCGACTTGTGGCTGAGGAAGGAAAATCCAAATGTGCCTGGGTGACTCTTGATGATGTGACCAATCGTTTCATAAGAGGTTCGTTGCCAGATATTTTTTATAATTGATATCTAATCCTGAATGGTTCTGAACGCACAAGGATGGATGGAATAGGTTGTTCGTTGTGGATATTCTAGTTTCAAGCATATTCTTAAATTGTATACCTTCCATGGCAGGTGTAAATGAATTTTGTAGACCGTTCAGATCCTGTCCTTGGTTTGGGCTTCAAGTTTGCATAATTCCAGTAATGGTTATATTTTTTACTGTTTACAGGAGATTCTGAGAGGACGTATCATCGGCGAGTGGTGGAGCTTCAGCGCCTCAGATCCATGTACGCTTAAATTAATTTTTAATTTGGGTTTTCTGATCGTTGTTTCAGAATATATTCGTCTTTCTCCTTTTGTGCATTTTGTACGTTGCATTTACGTTCATTTCGTCAAGTATAGAGCTGGTTCTCTTTTCAAGGATTGTGTGGCTTAGTTTGTAACATGAAGCAGTTAACTTCGCTGTCTACCTGTTTGACTGTTTTGTGGATTCATTTTCCTGGCAGAAAGTTTTCTACCCCTGGAAGAGTTATTGGTCTTTCTAGAAAATTTAGGCATTTAGGCATTCCGAGAGGCCAGGGATACACTAGGACAATAGCGACGTAATGATTTTCAGTTATTGTTGCGTCATGCTCAGTTGTTTAAAAGACTTTGAACTTTGTGCAGATTTGGTGTAAGTGAGAGGCAGTGGGTTGAAGCTCATGCAGAGAAGGCTAAACAGCAAGCTCTGCTTCTTACAGCACAGCTTCAGTCTTCCGCTGATCAAGCGCATGTGCACTCCGATCTTCAAACTCTTAGGTGATCTCCACTTTCATGCCATTGGGGTTCATGCAATGTTGAATGAGCACAAGTAGCCTTTAACGGTCGTACTGGAGCAAAATTGAAGTTATTTAACCTAGAACAGTTTTGGGTTTCTGAACTTGTGAATGTTGGGGGAAGAACGTTTGCAGGCGTAGGTACACAGATGTTGGAAGTGAACTCTACACTCTTATTCAAAAGGAAGAGAAACTGCTGTCTGAGGTCACATTTCAAATTTTCTGCCAACCTTTTTTTTGAACTTGAATAGAAACTGTGGTAGAGATTTACTTCTGATTATCCTCTTGCACTTTTAAGATCACGTTCTCTTGAATCAAGTTTTGTTCTTACTGTGGACCTGTTGAATTGATCAATCAGATCGTTCCTAATCTTTGTTGGGAGCTCGCTCAGCTCCAAGATACTTATATTCTTCAAGGTTAACGATCTGCTGTGTTAGTAGGATTAGAATTTTCTATTTATTTATGCTGCTTGTTGCCGGTGTCTACTTAATGCCTTGAACAGTTCAGAAGTTAGTTAAATTTGGGAATTGTTTGAGAGCATTACTGAATATCTAACTTGAATGAATTGTGATAGCAGTTAGTCACATCTGTATGATGTGTGCTTTGCTTTGGTGCACTGTACTTGGTATATCTTGTGTTGGCATGCGCTCATGCAACTGAAAGTAGTTGCTTCTTTTCAGGTCATTGAATGAGTACAAATAGAACATTTTTTTGTGCTGATCAGTCTATTGCTAAATCTGTTATACAGGTGATTATGACCTAAAGGTTATGCGGCAGGAGTACTACATTTCACAGCAGAAGAAGGTGCGCTGCTTTCCTTTTAGGAATGCCAGAAGTCCTTGTAATTTCGTGTCTCATAATGGGGATGGTGTTAATTCTTCACCTGCTTGTAGATTTAAAAGGTGTATCAACCTGATTTCGAACAAAAACAACAGTTGTCTTTTCAGAGCGTTATAGACTCTCATTGTATGAGTTTTTTGTTTGGCAGTTCATTGGCTTCTTGGTGGATCAACTGGCAAGACATCGGTTTCTTCAAGTTGCTTGCCATCTGGAAAGAAAAACAACAAATGGTGCCTATGAATTACTCCGTCTCGTGGAGGCAGAATTGCAGGCCTATACCTCAAACACTTTGGGTCGCATCGTATGTCTTCCTAAGCCTTTCAATGGCAATGTGCTTCCTGCCTCGCAATCTGTTTCAAGCCTTTGCTTGTGCTTTAAGCTATAGACAGAGTTAAGTTAAATTTGAAACTCGTATGCAGTGAGTCAAAATTCTGCTGTTTTCATTGTATGCTTAGATTTTGAATGACTGATGCTGGAAATATTTCTGTGACCAGGAGAGATGTGTAGGATTAACATTGGCAGCAACTGAGGCCCAAGAGCATGGAGGTGTAGATGATCGTGACACATTCCTTCATCGTGTGCGTGATCTTCTCAATATCCACACAGGTATTATTCCGATTTCCTCCAACTTATCAGCAGGTAATGAGAATGCTAATAAGGTAGGGAACTCATTCCTGTGACTTTCAGCTGTTTTTGTTTCCATTATTAGAATGGGATTTTTTGGTGTGAGTCTGGTCTCCATTTTTGAGTGGATTCTAATAAACGAAAATATTGAGACCAAAAATGGAGGTAGAAAATGGAGACCAATAATATGTATTATTTGCATACCCTATGAAGCAGATATGAATTGTTGAAATTTGAAGTAGTTGAGTCCCAATGATGAGCCTAGACTACCCTTGAACCATAAGTATTGCATTTACAAGGTATCAAATGGAAGCACCATTGACTGTGAGAAACCTAGAAGGATCACATATTTTGCAGTTCAAGTGTTAAGATGGCAATTGCATTGTAAATGGGTGGCTTTTCAACCCACAGGAATGGGTTCCCTACCTTAATGTGGATTTTGTGTGTCCATTTGGAGTTCAAGGACATAACTACGCTTGCTAGTAGAAATTCGCTTGTGAATAGTTGTTTTACTCCTGTATCTTATGCAGATGAGCAAGGGGGATTGCCACAGTATGTGTCGGCACCAGGTCTTGTGCAGCAGATAAATCAAGTGCAAGTGGAACTCGAAACTTTGCGTGATGAGATGCATCATTCTTTGCTCCATGACAAGCATAAGTGCATCAATGATCTGTAAGTGTCTGTTCTTTCTAAATCTTCACCCTTGTTTCTGGGGGATTTGTAGACATTAGTGCCAAAAATTTACTTAGAGTCGGTTCTTTTTAATCTAGATTGTTCACTGTGTCTGAATTAACTTAACCTTCTGAAGAGCATTTGAACAAGCGAGCTCCTCTAGCTAATGAGTCTTTGTCTTCGCATGTGAGTACGTCAGGGCTTTAACTTTGCTCGATTTGCCATGATTTTGATTTAATAAATTTAAGTTGGCACTGCTAAAGAATGCTTTGTACAAGTTTCGAAGCTTGGAGTAAGTTTTTCAAGTAACTCATCTCAACGTACATGTTGGATTGGCAGGTGTCATGTTATCCACAAAATGCAACAGCTTTTGTTTGCGTCCTCGACCACTGCTCAGCCAATCCTGAGCCCTTGGGTATGTAACTTGTGGATATTCACATGCAATTGGAATTCTTTATTGGTCATTCAACCTTGGTCATAATCACCTTCTTGACCACCTTGGTCATGAAGATAATCTTCATGGTGCTGTTGGCTTTATTCTCCACCAAGTATACTGAACATCCAGAGATCAGTGTCACAGTTTTTGTCTAGGAAATTTAGTGCACTCATCGCTGAGTTAAGCTTGAGCGTGTTTGTGATTTGGACTGGCAAAGTCCTGCAAGTGTCTTTGTAATTACCTTTTCAATCCCAAGGCTCACGTCGTGTTCTTGGTATTGGCTGAATATAGCCACTCATGAAGGAACTTGGTGAAATGGAGAAGGTGAACTCGCAGCTTTCTTCGGCTATTGAAGAAGTCACTCGGGAGCACCGTGAAAAGGCAGAGGTAAGTGATACCCCTCAGTTCCATGTAGTCTTAACATTTATGTCGTTATAGTGACCCATTCTCAACAAAGAGGTTGTGGTCAATAGAGTTATAATGAGAGAATGTAGAGCTTCAATCTACGTAGTTATAAAAGCCTTTCGATTTTTATCATAAATCTTTTATTCCAAGAACTGATTTAGTTTCAGATGGGGTTAAAAATGACTATTTCATGAACATTTCTACAGTCTCGCCCAAAATGTTCATGCTCTAAACGTGAGAGCCTAGGGTTGATTTAAGGTACACCTATAATCTGCACTTTGAAAATTCGTTATTCATTGGTGACCAAGGAAAACTCATTGGAATCGTCTTCAATTGCCAACAAGATTGAACCGAAATGACTAATGAGCAGTCTAATATTAGGCAGTATGCTCAAATGCTTTTAAGTATACAGGCCTTAAAAGACATGAATGTAAGGAGAATCATCCTAACGACCCACCTGGATATTTGTTGGCAGATCGTGAAGCACCACCCTCATGAAGTTGGGCGAGAAAGGCAAGTCTTCGTCGACTTTTTCTGTGCACCTGACCGTTTACGAACCCAAGTGCGAGATCTTTCAGCCAGAGTCATGGCTCTGCAAACCTAAGACTGTGTTGTTAGTTTCCATGTTAAAAATCTTGTACAACATCAATTCTAAATTGAAAAATTGTTCACTTTTCACTTGCCCTCTTCTCGTATTTATTCCCGTGCAGTGAATGTCGTGAGTCTTTCCCACTCGAGCAACAATCAAGGGGTTTCATTCCAGTTTTTTCCCGTGCATTTATGTCTTGTTTCTATCTCCTGGTTTTTGTCAATTGTACAGTACAGTAAATGTTAATATGCACAAGGTCGAAGCTTACTCTGAGGGTGGCTTTGTATCGGTGGTCCTTCGTTACTTGCATTCCATGTACTGGTCGGTATCTAATTCAATCATAATCCATCAACCATGGATACATTCTTGGTCATTTTAAATGGTGCCCTGACTGCCTTTGACTCTAGCTCTCAAAGAAGTGCTTCTCTGCCCACCCCCACCAAGGTAAGGTAACTTAGCTTATGACAGGTCCAAAAATTTATAAGCAGTACATGTGTCTTGTGAAATGTATTTCATAAGACATTTTTGGCCTGAATTAGGCTGGTCCAGAATTCAGCCTGTCATAGGCTGAGTTACCTTAACTGAGGTAGGAGGCTCTAAAAGTGCCCCTCTCCTTCAAATTGCCCCTATTATTAGTTGGAGAATGGACATGAGGTGATCTTTAAATGAACCACTTCACCAATTGAATGAATAGAGAAAAAATTGTAAGAACCAATTATTGTCTTTGATTTCCGCACACCTCTTTACAAGTTGCAAGTAGATTGATTTTGGGAGACCTATGGTTGAAATAGGTGCCTGGGCCCCAAATCTTTGAAAATTTATAAGTAATTCAAAAATGCTTGGAAAACTATAAAACCACTTGTGTTAGGTTCCACATCTATTTTTCTTTCTCGGAAAAATGATCTAAAAATATTTTTGTCTATAGAAACCAAAGAAAAACTCAGACTAGCCCTTAAATGGTTGCTTTTAGAGCCTCCTACCTTACACCTAAAATTGGCCAAATAAGCAATTTAGCATGGTTTCTATTATTATATTGAATTGTTTTTGTGGAGTCTTGTTGGTAGTCAAAAGGAAAATCTAGATTTTCTTAGAATGCAATTTTAGGACACCATATGAATATTCAAAGTGTTGAAAATAGGTGTTTCTAAAATTGACTCTAGACTCATGAATAGTGGGAGTACATTGTAGGCAAGAATTTATAGGGGAAAGTTTTAGAGAGGGGTTGAAATTACGTGTAGTCACCTAAGTTATTATTCTACTCTACTTAAATTTATTGTTGAAATCAATGCAATGACATATTTTACTAGAGATTATACAAGAATTTCCCCAACTTTGAATATGAATGTTCTGATAAGTGAGGTACAATGTAGGGGTATTCAAAACCTTTATTCTTCCCTGAATTATCAAACTTTCTATCAAATGTATAAAACCTAAACCCTAAAGTGAAATGATGCCACTAGAACTGAGTTCAACCACCAACAAACCACCAAATGAGATGATCCTTCAAGCGCCACATTTAGGTTCCAATCCAAACCTTTGTTCATGAATTAGTTTTTATATGTCCTGATCACATATATCTTAGGCAAGGAGCAAGAGTTATGCCCCTCTTAAAAAGAATTTTTTTATTTCCTTTGCATTGACCACTAAGTCGTTAGATGCCATTTGAGGGTTAATTGGAAAAACATTGCTCCACTTCCTTTTCTTCCTTTTCACTACTTTTCTAGTTGAAAAAAAGAGAAAAAAACATTATGGAGTGTAGGCTCATGAGGCACAAATATCATCCTTGTTGCATTCTTAGTGTAGTGTTAGTTTATAGTTTTGGTTTAAATTTCATAATTGCAATAAGAATAACATATATTTGCTAAAGGAAGGTTTAGGTTTGGTATTTAGGATATGGTTTATTAGTTTTGAATTATGTGACACCAAATGTGGAATGGTTGTATGGTAGAGGCACTAGTAGCCAATCATTTAAGTAATTTTGCAACAGATCGTGAGTAGTATGAGGTGGTGAAATTTTCTCCCAAGTAGGAAGATAGGAAATATGAGGATTACAAATTTTTCATAATTTTATTCCTAAAATTGAAATTACTATGAATTTTGCAAGGAAAAAAATTGTTTGAACAAGTAGCCAATGTTTGCATTCTTTCAGTTGTGATCATTCAAGAACTACTTTCTTGCTCACTACTTTGGGACATGTGTCATAACCTTATTAGTTCTAACCTTGAATAGGACCAAAAAAACACATTCTATGTTTTGGTTGGAAATCTGTTCTAGTCTTGGTTGAAAACACTACATCCTACAAGTTGGATATTTTGCATGGTTAACAAATGGTGCCTCTACCTCATGAGAAAACTGGAAAGAAAAAGTGGTTATGAACCAAAAAAATAATCTTGTCTTATCAATGGGTGCAACACTAATTTACAAAAGCAAGACTATTTGAATTTTAATCCCTAAAGTTCCATTGTCCCCTCAGAGAACAAAATAGATTTCAAGCAAATTCCTACGGTCTCAATATTTTTTGAGATTTTCTAAGAAAATTGGTGAAGATAGAAAAACACACTAGCTTTCCAAAAATATAATTTTTATTTCAATCAATGCTTGGGATAAAAAAAAACTTTTTTTAGTTTGGTGGATAGAAAAAAACCTTTAAAAAAATTTGAAATAAAATTTGAAAATTTTAATTTTGTATAGATTTTACTTTTATCTAGATGGATCATCGCATTTAGATTTGTTATGCAAAAGTTTTGGACAATCTTATTTTTCAAGCAATTAGAGGATTTTTTTTTTAAAAATAACTTAAAGGAATCATTTTTTAACTCATTTTTCACATTTTTCAAAAAGAAAGTTCTACAAGGTTAAGATTTCTTGCTAGAACAAACTCACCATTCAAATTTATGTGTTTCAATTCCATCTTAGAGTTGTTAACAATTTAGTTTTTCCTTCAATCTTGAACCTACTTTTACTTAATAATTTTTTAATGAGTAAAAAATAAGTTTTCTATCTTAGAATTTTTTTTCCTAGACTCTCACCTCAAGTCTTCATCATGTAAAATTAGAAATTCAAAATGAGTAGAGCAAAAATTTTAAGTTAAGAAGGTTCAAAGTCAAAAACTGTAGTTGAGCAATGTGCAAAAAAACTTGCTTCCTTCACTTTAAATGCAAATATCTTTCAGTTTGCATTGTCAAAGTTTGTGAAATTTCTTCTACACATTCTTATGCTAGTCTAGTACAAGATTTTTGGGGTTAGATATGCAAAAAAACATTTATAAAATATTTTTTGCTCTTTGCTATAGAAATGGCAATTTTGAGTGTTTTTTGATGGAAAAAAGACCTTGGGATTTTAGGGGTTAAATTAGTGTTGGCTGAAATATTATAGTATTGTACTACTTTTTCCAAAAATGAATTAAATTGTAGTGAGAATAGTTTTACAGGAGACACTAAATTTGCACAATCCACAGTTTATATTTCCTTATTATCAATAAATTAGTGTCTTGCTGTAGTCTCATTATGTGTTACTTAGTTACTTATTATCATTAACTTTTACTCTTTCATTTGTGTTCAATTGTTGTTATGATTTTCTTGATGCTTCTTTTTGGGCTTCATCTGTTTATTGTCAGGTATCATACAGTTTCACAAATTTTGTTGCCCAACTAAAGGAGATCACCCATTTCAGATCACTTAAGCAAATTAGCCTATGTGCAGCATGGAGAAGGTTTGGGAAAATGGTTCCCATCTACAAAAATACAAATGAAGAAGATTCCATATTTTTCCAAACTTTCATTCTCAAAAATGAAATTATTATGAATTTTTTTTGTGAAGATTTTTTTTGGTCCATTCTTGATATATAGGCAAACCCATTTTCAACCATAGGATGGTTACAAAACCGATGTAAGTGATCATTGTGGCTTTCAATGTACATGTTTTGATCATTGTAGGCTTTCAATGTACACCTTGCAAACATTTCTACTGCTCTTGCTAGTCATGTTGTACATGAGGTGTCACCTATATGAGAGCTAATTGGAAATTGAGCAACCTAAGCTATGAGAATGGGATGTTGGTCAGAAATGGGTGATCTCCTTTATCTCAAACCCAAATAGGCTAAAGGTAGTAGGTCCATAAGTTGCACACCTAAGAGCTAGAACTAAATTTTGGGGTGGTGAAGCTTCTTGAAATATTTTTCAGTAAATTTTCTTTGAAAGACATGAGGAATTAACATCTAACCCAAGTCGTTTCATGTTTTTTGGAGCTTTGTAGAGTTAGTTATGAAAATTTGAAGTTGAGGGCTCTAAAACCGCCCACGTCTTCAAATGTACATTGTCTATACATTCCTGAAGGCTATGAAAAAAGCAACATGCACAAGTAGTGCACATTTGAAGAGGTGGGCAATTTTAGAACCTGTGCACTTTTTGAACCTCCTACCTTTATTACGCCAAGTTGCCTTGGTTGTTGTATTGTGTCAATCCATTCGCGGACCTTCAAGATTGTATGTCTTAAAAAATAAATTAGAAACAAGCTCCAAGAGAGAAAAGCATACAACAATAGTGATCTAATGATAAGGTAGGAGGTCCTAAAATGGAGCGGGTTCTAAAACCAATCAAGCTCTAGAGGTACATTTTGCACTTTCCAATGTACAAGTGGTGTGCATTTGAGGAGGTGGTCGGTTTTAGAGCCCACAAAAATGCACTTTTCTGCAACTTCAGAAATCCATAACTAATTCCAAAAAGCTTCAAAAAATATGAAACAACTTGGGTTAGATGCCAATTTCTCTTGCCTTTCAAGGAAAATTTACTGAAAAATATTTTAATAAGTTCTACCTCCCCAAAAGTCAGCTTCAGCTCTTAGATGAGCGGTTTATGGACCTCCTACCTTACTGTAATTATAAGTGGACTGATCCTTCAGTTGAAGAATCACCGCATTTGGGAATCACCGCAATTGGGTCTCAGCTGGGTTCTACGCTTTAGAGCTCAAGATTAGGGTTTAATATCAGATAATTTTAAAATTAGGAAACATTGACAGTTACAGGTTTGATATCGTTGGATTCTAAAATTAGGAAATATGGACGGTTCATGGGTTTCAAGGGTTTTAGGGCTTGATATCAGAGGGTTTTAACATTATGAAATATTGACAGGAAGAACCATAGGGTTCGCCGGCCTCACATGAACGACCTTTAAATAGACCTGCTGAACATATGTCGTCGTGAGCAAGGATATGACTTGGGCATGACCGAGTTGCGACCTGCAGCTCACTCTTCTGAATTTTCGGATAAGATACTGTGCCTCATGAGCTCACACAATTCATTGCATTCCATTTTAACCTCTGAAGTGAAATGGTGTCAAAGAGAGTCACATATGCCCCCACCCACGTAGAAACGCAGTGAGTCATGAGGTAACTTCTCTGGATAAGGCAACCTAATTGATAAGGCAACCCAATTTCAGGCTGGGGTGAACTGACCCCCTCGCTTGTCCCAGTGAGAAAACCCTGAATTTTTTTATTTTTCATGCATGAATTTTTTTGCAAATTTTGAATTCATATTCGCAATCAGAGGCCCAAAATTAGCTAGGGGGGCTGCAGAAAATAGATTTTACACGGCACAAAATTATAGGGGTCTTTTTTTTATATGCACCCATGGATGGACTTTGGCAGGATGAGCAAGGAGGTTCACCCCGGCCCAATTTCACTACACTAAAATTGATAAATAGTGTTGGGTGATAATTAGTGTTGTTCCTTGTTTTTTACCCCCAACACTATTTCCAACTTATGTGTAAATAGTGTTGGGGCATTTAGAGCATCGCTACGGCTAACTCGCCAAATGGGCATGCCAACTTCTTTTGTGGCGACAAACGCGCCAAACAGGCTTGCCAAGTGGGGTATATGCCCTCTGAAAGTTTTGTTGATAAAAAATCAAGTGTAAAAATTATATTTCAAGATTGTAAATTATGAAAATCAACTTTCAATTCATTGAAATAAGCCTATTGCACTTTCGAAAGAATTTACAACTTCAGTCAATTTTTCTATTGATAATAGTATACCTTTATATGCATGTGAAGTGGTAGGATGTTGAACAATCAATATGGTATATGCAAATTGGAATTACTAGGAGCTCAACACAATTCCTAAGTTTTGACAATGAGTGATAAAGTTTTCATCTTCAATTTATCCCATATTCTTTGAGAATCCATAATCAACAATGAGTTTCTTTATAAAATCACCTCTTCACCCTCTTAGAACATAGGTATGCCAATGCCGTAAATTACATACATTGACAATAGATTTTTGTAAGGTGCTGTGTAGAATAACATTGGCATTATCTCTTTTTTTTACAAATTGTAATACTTGGGTCCTAAGATTAGCAAGCTAGGAGTGACTAACTGGAGGTCAGCTGTGGGTCTTTACCTCGGGAATGGGGTAAAAAGCACAATTTGACCATATGGTGAGCTGCAATAAAGCTCCACCTTTTGGCCATGTATTCATTAAAATGTGGTGAGCCCAGTCTGTTTTCGCCTGTCGTGGGGCTCTTCCCCAGGCTCCGCCCGACCATTCGCCGTTTTGAGCTTGTTTCAAGAGCTGCAGTGGGGAAGCTCTTAATTCCCGCCATCAAACTTTGGCCCTTCCCTGGAAATGACCAAATTTTACTATAGAGCTAAAATAGTGTTAGAATGGGTAAATAATGATCTAACACTAACTTTGCAAATCTCAATTAGTGTTAGATGGGACAATTAGTGTAGCCAACACTATTTACCAATTTTAGTGTGATGAGTGTAGAACAAAGGGAAAAGAACCAAAGGAGGTGACCCATCAAGCACCACATTTAGGTTGCAACGTCAAAGCTTACAAGTATCACCCACTTTCGCAATTTGGTTGCCCAACTATTCGAAACCCAAACATGCTCCCGGTGAGAAAAGCGTATGACAATCTAATGATACCATACGTTAATTAGGAGACTGATCCTTGTAGAATCACCGCATTTGGGTCTCAGCACTTTAGGGCTCAAGTTTTCAAGTTTTAGGGTTTGGGGTTCAAGTTAAAGGTTCAGCTTAGGATTTAAGATTACATCAGAAAGTTTAAAATTAGGAAATATTGACAATGTAAGCTTTACAGGTTTGATATCACAGGATTCTAAAAGAAAGTAGATATACAAAAGTTGTAGTATGTGATATATCACACATAATTATGGACGCTAATTGTGGTTTGAATTTTTTTTAAATCAATTCTCAAGTGAGTCATGTCTAAAACTTGGTTTTGTGCACCACAATTTGGAATTATTTTATATTTGGTCAATTTTATCTTAGAACTCCTCAAAGAGCTTGGTGTGCCTTGACATGTTGGTATACATCATTTCCAATTGTTGTACACAGAAAATTGAAGGAAGTTGACATTTATAAAATTTAAAATATTCACAATTTGACAAACATGCAAATGATGTTGGTTTCTCACAATCAATATTTGAATATTTATTTGGGATTGAGAGCATGGAGTTGCATTAGCCTTGCGCTGTAGAGAGAGAAAATAGGTTGCAACATGAACGGATGAACCATTGTTACATTTTCATTGATGTCCTTTGAATTTGAAATATTTGAAATATTTGTTGAATAGAACAATGTTGCGTATATGATACTGTAATAATTAGTCTACTGATCCTTGAAAAATCACCTCATTTGGGTCTCAGTTGGGTTCACCTCATTTGGGTTCAAGTTTCAAGTTTTCAAGTTTTTAGGGTTTGGGGGTTCAAGCTAATTGTTCAGCTTAGGGTTTGCGACTAGGATTTAACATCAGTGGATTCTAAAATTAGGAAGTATTCACGGTTTCAAGGTAGGGTTTGATATCAGAGGATCAGAAAAGTAGAAAACCTCGACAGGGAAGAACCATATGGTTTGCCGGAATGACATCAACTGCGTATAGATTGTCCTTGCAACAGAAAGTTGTCGTGAACAAGGATATGATTTGGGCACGACCGAGATGTGACCTGCAGCTCACTCCTCTGAAACCTCGGATGAGATACTGTGCCTCATGAGCTCACACAATTCCACAACCACTTGTTTTTCCAGCTCCTATTTTGGGAGTTTTTTCATATTGCACATGGGTATCAACTTGTAGAATCTTTCGGGTCGGCAGATGATCGATTGATACTGGATGAGGATTTTCGGAAGTCAAGCAGGCAGACATGATCTCAAGAGAAGTCGATGATTGATGCAGCCGCTAGTGATGAAATCTGAACAGGAACATGCCGGAGCAACCAACTTCCAACAAAACCTCGCTACAAAGTACAAACCCCGAATCCCAGCCTCTGTCTGTTTGGAGCCGGCTTCAGAGCCTCCGCCTACAGTAATTCTGCCCTGGCCCAGCCAGAGGCTTCCTGAGCCCGGTGAGGTTGCCAACTTGTATCCCACAGGTTGGAGATTTTTCGAGTTTGTGAACATACTACTGTAGGCTGCAACAAATTTCAGTCACCACACCACACCTCAAGCTGCAGTGGCTTGGCTGTTTGACTTGGGCCGCGTACGGTAGTTGCCTCACAGGGCGCTTATTTCAGTCTTCGGTGTTCAATCCCCCATGAGTCTCACTTTCTTCTGTGTATGCGTGATTGCAACAGAGCTCCCGAATCTGTTGTGGGGGAGCTTCCGGTTGGTGTGGGCTTGGTCGCGGCTTGGACTGAATTCGAACTGTCGTAAGTTGTGCACTGGTGGGGGCGCAGGACACATGCAAGCGGTCTCGTTGTTGGCTTTTTCACGTGCCAAGTTGTTGAAAATTGGGACCCCATTTCACACAGTGTGCTATGGGAGGCAACCCATTCCTGATCAGCGCCCCATTCTGGCAGGAAGTGATATCTAGGCTATTAATTATGGCACAATTCTCGACGCAGTTGTGGCACGTTATGATTGGCTATAAGAGTCTCAATATTTGCAACCAACCCTTAGTGGGTTTTGCAACCAACCCTTAGTGGGTTTTGCAACCAACCCTTGGTTGTAAATAGGAAGGTCTACATTACTAGTATGGATTGAACATAATCTTTAGCTATAAAATTCATAGAAATCGTGTTTTGAGAAATAAGAATTTGAAAAATTATGGAAACCTTGTGAATTCTATTTTTGCACATGGAAAAGTTTCCCCATTGTTGAAACCTGCTTTGTAAATACGAGTATTTGTTTATGTGGTTAGGAATGGGTTGCCTCCCTTAGTGGAGATGCTTTCAATTCTTTGGCAAAGGAATTGGTTATTGAGACACTTTCTTTATTAGAATATAGCCACACTTGGACTTTGTCAAGAGGATGTAGTTTCAGCAAAGACTTCAAATTTTGATAATGATGACTGTAGGTTTCTTTTACACCGCATGTTCATCGAAGACTCTTCTTTTGATTATCGGAGACATTTTAATTTGTACAAGTAGTTCACACTAGGAAGAGGGTCAATTGTCACATTCCATCTTTAGGGTTTCAAGTTTGACTATTCTTTTATTTTGTTGTATTTTAGGTTTACACCTATAGGGATGGGATGGTAGGATAGGAGCGATGTTAGTGTTTACCATAGCCATTAGTTTGTTGTTCAATACAGGGCTCAGAGTGATGCACTTGGAATTGCAGCTTGCACATATGGGAGGCAACCCATTCCTGATCATCCTTCCATTCTTGCAATGTAGATTGTTCTCTTTCCGTTCAGGAAGTAATGAGGAGCTACAAATTATGGCACAATTCCCAATGTAATTTTGGCATATTATAATTGGCTACAAGACTCTCAATATTGCAACTAGCCCTTGTTGGATTTGGCAACCATCCTGTGGGCGGAAATAGGAAGGTCTATATGACCAGTACGGGTCAAACAAAATCTTCAGCAAAAACATTTATAAAAATCATGTTTTAAGAAATAATTTTTTTTTAAATTATGAAAACCTTCTGAATTCTATTTCTATACATGGAAAAATTTCCCTATTGAAGAATCACGCCTCTTAGATATGTGTATTTGCTTGAGTGGTCAGAAACGAGTTGCCTCCTTATGGACTCTTTCTTTTTATCCAACTTTGTAGACATGGATTTCTGTTCAACAATTCACAGAGCAACATAATGACATTTTTTATTGGCTCCACAATCCAATTCTATACACTGCCACCTTTACATTCTAGCTAGGCTTGGCAATTAGTAAGGCAACATAGGTGGGAATGCAAGGGTAGATTATGATATAACAATGGACAACAATATCAACCGTAAGGCCATATTCTTACAGAAGTATCTAAGGTAAACCTGCCTATGACAAACAAAATAAGTAGTTTGGTCTGCTGCCATTAGCAAAAAAAATCAGACTTTTTTCCATACAAAGCTAAATGTGAGAAATGAAGCAAGCAATTGAAATTTTATTTTTTGAACAAAATATAAATTCATTATGAATTTTTGAATTGTGCTGAACAATTAGTCCAAAATAGTCTGTAGACTATCCTAAATCAACAAAAATAGTTCCCGTAATGACCATCTTACCACCTAAAGTAGTCATAACATTTTCTATCATGGCGAGAAGATTTCCTAACATGGTCATCACACGAAGGTGTAAAACAATAACTTTGTATGACAAGTTTATACTAGAAGGTGTAAGTGTCCTATGACAGTCTCTAATAACTCCATGACCATCTCCCAAGGCATTGATTTTAGCCACTAACCACCCTAATGAAGTCCTAATCCCATTTATTAGCAAAAATCTGCTATGAATTAATATGAAACTGTAAAGGGAGGTTTTCTAGATGTTTGCATTGGAAGGTTTGCCTATCATGGGCTGGTTTACCTTACAACTAAGGAAGAAAAGGAATTTCACCACTGAGGTAGAAGGCTCAAAAACAATTCAGGCATTAAGAAGCACCCCTACAGAAGTGTCCAAAATAGTATGCATGGATGTAGAATGGAAGTGGCTTTGTGTGGTGAGAAATTGCCAACCCATGTGTATAATTTCAGACTATTGAGTAGGTGACATGGTTTACAATTATGTGTGATTTTGCTCATAATAAAGTCTTGAATTTGGTGAGGTCTGCAAAATGGCATTGAAATGTCAAAAAATAGCAAAAAAACAAATTTGAGGCTGAAACTCCTTCTACTAAAATGCTTCTCAGTCACTCACAGCTTCTTTGATTGATGTGTAATTTTAACCACACAAACTAGACTAGTATGCGCAACTTTTCAAAAATAATTTATTAGAAACAGACTTTGTATGAAGAAGAAACAAACCGCCGAAGTTCACTGTAACCCAAAAATGTTGGGATTTTGAACTTCGAATTGCTCCCAAACATTCAAAACAACTTGGATTTACATGAAAATTTTACCACACTTACTAGACTTCAAGGGAAATATAACCCAATAAATTTTATTGAAAACAAACATTAGATGAAGGAGATACAAGCTTCCAAATTTGTAGCCATCAAATGCAGTTTGGTGAACTCAGATTGAGCCTGTGAACTTTGATTGGCTTCCAAGAAATCAGTACATCTTGGATTGATCTAAAAATTTTATCACACAAATGAGAAGAGAGAGCTCAACTTTCTCAACAAGTTTTATTGAATTTGGACATTGGATGCAAAAGTTCCAATGTTGTATTCCTCATTTCTCTTTCTTCCAAAAATATGTAAAAGTCTTTGGGACCACCCATTTCTACATAAAGGTCTTTCTTCCCTTAGATGAGAACTTTCTGAGCCTTCTACCTTAGTATAGTCAGGTATTGAAAGCTTACAAATTGCTTTTTGGAACCATTCAATTTTTTTTGTACAATGTGCATTATAATTGGTATTTTTTTGGTAAGCATAATTATCATTGCATCCGTACACAATCTCAATCAATCATACCCAAAATTTAGTTTCAAAAAACTAAAATTTCATTTTTGGTGAATTGTTTTATTTAAAATTTGTGATTTGACATTATCATTATTGATTGAAAATCATTGGTGATGCTTTTTAAAAATTTGATTGCATAGATATGTAGGAAACATCTACATGCACATCTTTCCTTCCAACAAGCATTTCCAAAAAAGCTTCAAAATTTCATCTTTAGAGATTTCAATGTTGGTGTGACCATATCCAAATTTTGTAGAATAGATATGTCTTTATTGTAATTAGATTTTTCTATTTGCACCTCACATGGTAACTGATTTTGTACATTTGAGCATGATGATACACTTACTTTGCCAAAATCAAGTGAAGATGTAGAGATATCCATTTCTTCAAAGTTTGGTCATACAACACTTTTCATTGAACTCTTCATTGATCATTTTTTTGTTACTTAGGGGGATGTTTTTTAATATGAAAGATGTGCATTTGGACGTTTCCTACATATCCATGCAATCAAATTACTAAATTTGTATTCAATAAAATATTATGTAAAACCACAAAAATTGACTTAAAAATTCACCAAAAACGGAATTTTGCTTTCTTGAAACTGAAATTTGGTATGCTTGATTGGAATTGGATAAAAATTGAGTGATAATTATGCAAGACAAAAATAGTCAATGTACAAATCTTTGAATGGCTCCAAAAGGTAGTTCATAAGCTTTTAGTATACGAATGAACAACCAATACACATTTTGGTTACTTTGGACAGCTTGATTTGAACAACATGATTCCAATATTTTCAACACAGGTGTACTGATTTAAACATGTTTTATTGCTTAGAATAAAAGCACTAATTTGACCCCCCTGTTCAACTAAAATTTTGACACAAAATGGTCACAAAAGTTTTGGCCATATGTGTTAAGTCTTTTTCTGCATAAGTTCCAATGACATCTTGCTACCAATCATAACCTCTAAAATTATTTGCATGTAGATAACCCTTAATGTAAACCTGCCTATGACAAGCAGGCCACCTAATACAAACATCTACAAAACCACCCATTACAACCTTACATCAATCCATTTCAGATTTTTGTCAATAAATGAGATTATGACTTCATTAGGTTGGTTAGTGGCCAAAATCAATGCCTTGGGAGATGGCCATGGAGTTATTAGTGATTGTCATAGGACACTTACACCTTTCTAGTGTAAACTTGTCATAAATTTTTTTTTTTTAATTCCTTCATGTCATGGCTATGTTAGAAAATCTGGTGATTGCTTTAGGTGGTAAGATGACCATTGTAGAAACACTTTTTGCTGATTTGGAGTAGTCTACAGATTCTTTTAGACCAATTGGGCAGAACACTTCAGAAATTCATAACTAATTCATACTTTGTCCAAAAAATAAAATTCTAGTTGCTTCCTTTATTTCTCAGATTTGTCTTTGAATGAAAAAAAATCAGAGTTTTTTTGGTAATGGCAACACGACAAATCAGTTATTTTGCCTGTCATAGGCAGGTTTACCTTACACAACAGGCCAAGACCTTCAAGCTTGGTTGAGAAATCCTCAACTATAAATCACTTCTGAATGTTATTAGAATGTTTCAACCTACTGGAATTACTTCTATAGTAAGTATGACTTGCCAATCACCACATTTAGGCTGGATACATTACTCATAATCAATGTTCTTCTTTTGGCCGTGTGTTAGTTGGTTGGCTTCACTATATAGACCAAAATTGGGAGGAACAAGGCCAAATTGGCTAGATTCTGTCAGATTGAGCAATGTATTGCCAAAAAAATCATTGCTCATAACATTGTTATTGTTGACTTTTGCATCCTTGACCACACAAACTTTGAGCAAGCAAGAGGATACATGCCCTGCTTCAAGGAGATTTTTGATTCCCCCTTGGATCGCCCACCAAGTTAGGTGATGTTGTTTTGATGGTTAAGGCACCCTATCTTCACAGGGAACCTTGACTAATTCATCGGGTAGTAAATGGTACAAGAAAGGGGGTGAATCGGGGGTGAATTGGGGGTGAAAGTTTACTATCTTTGAACTTGTTAGAGATAGTGCTAGAGAGGATAAGAGACTGTAGGTTCTAAATGCTTATATTCAAAATGCATTTTATATTTTAACCCCTAAATGCTCTAGGCACCAAATTCTTGGTGTCAACAATACTTTTGAAGTCAAATAAAACCTTACCAAATTTTTTTTTTTAGTAATTTACATTTTTGAGTTTTTTTTGAAGCCTAGTTTTTGCATCAAAAATCTAATTTTGAAAATGAATAATTATATTTTTTCTATTCAAGATTTTGTGCAAGGATGTTCATTGCAAATCTTGATTTTCTAATGTTGAAGGCTATTGAAAATGAGTCTCAAATGCACTAGAAGTTGGAGAAAAAATAACATTAGAAATTCATTTCAAAAAATTATAGAGTAGATTTTGAAAAGCCATAAATTGATTGGAGTTATGCATATTATGTCCTTTACTTCACATTTATTTGGTGACCAATTCTTTAATTTGACATGTAAAAAGAGGATTAAAAGACTTTAGATCACTTTCACAATTTTAACCCCCTCATAATCTAACATTATAATCTTTCAATTCATAAGTGATATTTTTGTATTTTCTTTTTCCATTTGATCTCTAACATGTCTAGTTTGAATTTACACAATTACGATCCAACTTTTTTTGATAAAACTTATTGAAACATTGGTTTTTGTTCAATTTAGAACAAATTCCAAGAAGTTCAAAAAAGGCCTTGGGGGCATTTTAGGGATTAACCCTAAATGCCCAAGGTACCAAATTTTGGTGTTGACAATACTTTGAAGTTAAATAAAACCTAACCAAGTTTCTATTTTTAGTAGTATGATATTTTTGAAAAAAGATTTTTGAAGTCTAGTTGTAGTATCAAAAATCCAATTATGAAAATGATCAGTTCTGATTTTTCTATTCAAAATTTTATGCAAGGATATCTATTACAATCTTGACTTTCCATAGTTTTGAGGGCTCTTGAAAAATGAGCCTTAATTACACTAGATCTAAGAGAAAAATAACATTAGAAATTCATTTAAAAAAATTGTAGAAGAGATTTTTGGAAGCCACAAATAGATTGGGGTTGTATTAGGCCCTTTATCTTCGTATATTTTTGGTGACCAACTTTTTAGATTTGACATGTAAAAAGAAGATTGAAAGACTTCAAATCACTTTTGCAATTTTAACACCCTCATGATTAAACATTATAATCTATCAATCCATAAGTGATATTATTATGTTTTTGTTTCGAATGTGATCTATAACAGGTGTTTAATTTCAATTTGTAAAGTTACAACTCAAAAAAGTTGATACAACTTCTCAAATGTTAGCTTTATTTACGTTAGCTTTATGTTCAATTTAGAGCAAATTCCTAGAAGCTCAATAAAGGCCTTGGTCATTTAGGTGACAAAATGGATGACAGTAATATCTATGACAATCATTGATTAAGTACAATTCAACTTCATTTGTCGCTTAATAAGCATGTTCCCTCAATTCTCTATTCAAGAGGCAGCAAACGCTCATGAGGCAACCCTAAAACCTAGAATTGGGTGAGCAAGTGCTCGTGGCCCAAATTAGCATGGTCGCCTCTCATAACCTACGATCCAAGTTTGCAAATCAGAGTCTCACTAACCGTCTCAACACCTGAATTTTTCTGCAACTACCCAATCACTCTTCAGAACTTTAGATTTTGATAGAATGTTGTCAAACCTCAAAACGAATTGCATCGTAATCAACCTTAATTCCTTCAAAAGATGCTTGCTGTCAAGCTAGTTAAGGACTTTTCCTAACTAGACAACAAATCGCAGCTGCTTACCAACTGACGTACTGTACAGTACAATATCTGAAAGGGACAACATTGCATCAAACTGACCGAGAGAGAAAGCGTCACTCAAAGAATAGGTTTCAAACGACGTTTACAAAAGGCTAAAACTGTTGTGGGATCCATCAATAAGAGGCCAGCTCCCAAACACTCTCGCCTGGATCTATTACCCTGTTTTCTATCGCTACACTAAGACGTATTTAGGCAGGAGTAGGGCTGGGGTCTGCTGACCCATTAGCAGCGGGTAGAGGCTGAAGAGCTTTAAGAGGGTTGGAAATGACGGCGTCAATAAGACCGTATTCCTTCGCTTCCTTGGCACTCATGAAGAAATCGCGGTCAGTGTCCTGAACAATCTTCTCATAAGGCTGTCCGGTATGGTACGATAGGTAGCCGTTCAGGTTGGCCTTGTGGTGAAGAATCTCGTTCGCCTGCAAAAAACGTCACAACAAAAAGAGTTCATATCTTTTAGGGACTTGAAATACATTTAGGAAGCTTCAAGGAAGGTAAAAGAATGTGTCAATAGAAAGAAGCTTCATACCCTGCATTTTCTACTGATAGAAGTATGACTGAATCAGTAGTTATAGTTACTATGAATCAATTCTTAGCTTCCAAAGTGGGTTTGCTACTTTAGCTTGGCCACTTAGGGTCAATGTTGAATATTTCCGAGTTACAACCAAAGCAAAGTTTGTGAAAGATTCCGATAGATGAAACGCAGCGGATGTCGGCAATAAACATGTGATGAGTAAAAAAAGATCTTATGTAAGCACCTGAATTTCGATATCAGTCTGCTGTCCTTGAGCACCTCCCAAAGGCTGATGAATCATGATTCGTGAGTTTGGTAGACTGTATCGTTTACCTATAATGAAAAGAAACCAACAATCAAATTCAAGTATTAGACTTCGAGGGTTGAGAACTCCACCTACTCTTCTAAACTTACTACACAGTAACATCCAAAGCAGTATTCAATCCAGAAACACCCGAGATGTGAGAAAATCAACAATATGAAAAGGGTATGATGCAAATAGCAGTTACGGTACAAGAGCCAAGGACATTATCGAGAATACATATCAATAAGTACATCATAGGTGTACAGTGAGTGAGAACACAAACCTTTAGTGCCACCGCTAAGAAGAAAAGCTCCCATACTGCATCACAATCACCATGAACACCGGAAATTTAATTGAACCGTCGGACGTAGTGCTCACTTACAATTAATTTCCCTTTTTACAGTTACTGTCCTGCCAAAATAAAAGAGCAAGAACTTCTTCTACCATAATCCACAACAGGAAAGCCATCTTCTAATCATCAGATTGTTTAGTTGAACATCGAGTGCATCACACAGCATTGGATCCATAAACTGCAACTAAAAGAGGCGCTCAATTCAATTCACTACCCAAAAACCATCTGAATATCTTAAAGAGATGGGATTAGAACCTGGCTGCAAGCCCGACACAAACTGTGCTCACATCTGGTCGAATGTGCCTCATAGTATCAAAGATTGCCATCCCTGTCAGAATCATACATCAATTAACTACCTTACGAATAGGAATTACAGAAACCCCAGGCCAATCCTGTATACTGCCGGCATTGACAACTCCGCTAACCCAAGCTCAGTGCAGGGAAAAAAGGGGATCCATCAAGCTATTAATTCTTTCATGTATGCTTACCTGCTGTGACAGAACCACCGGGTGAGTTGACATACATGACAATATCCTGCCAGAAAGACAATAGAAAAAAGAGAGCCATAAATAATAACTCCATTCGTTGAAACAGGTACTAATCTATTGTGCTCCTTATTTACACCCTTTTATCTCCCCCAAACAGACGCACAAAGTCAGTACGTGCATTGCAACATAAACAACGACGAGCTGAAACACCCCGAGCCCAAATCTTCAATTAAAGCATAACATTCATGCACAAGATTATGATGTATGAAACATACTCTGTTTGGGTCAGCAGCATCTAGGTAAAGCAATTGAGCGACGATCAAATTCGCCATGTCATCGTCCACGGCGCCTCCACACCGAATAATTCTCTGTTGCAAAACTCATAAAACTTTTATTCAGCAAGGTCCGGTTAAACCTCTAAAGGAAAGACGCTTCCAAAGATATCGGTTGCTTCAAACGCCAAAAGAACAAGGATTCATAATTTCAAAATGACTAATTCAATTGATCAAGTTGTGAAAAAAGATAATTAAGATGGGGTCAAATATTATATCGCCTGAATTTCAGTGTTGAATCTATTGCATGTGATGGTCAAGAAAAAAATTTAATTGGGCAACAGGAAGTTCCACTCAAAACAGCTACATAAACATTCGTCCTCAATTGTTAGGAAATGATTCATTGTTATGAACTGAACAATGCACTCTCCCCATGAAAACTCTCATGAACACACAAGTAGCCATATGGTCGAAAATGGCTGCTTCCATATCTATAGAAGTTCAAATAAATTTTTACGAAAGCTATACGAAACTATAACCTACATTTTGAAGGTACAAAATATGATTGGCAAGAATCTGTACCGGCAATCGACTTTCACTTTATTCTGAGTTTGACATTTTAGGGGTTAAGCCAAAACACTCTCAAACTCGAGGACACAAACCACACCTGCTGAAATAGCTGCGTAATCACGCTCTGAAACCTCTCAGCAAGCATGGGAGGCGGCCCTTGTCCTCCCTGCGCTCTCACAGACTCCCCCAAGAACCCCGACGTCGGCATTTCCAGATCATTCCTGCAACGAATTCCCCAAACCGATTTCACACAATCTTCAAATCGGGTACATAACTTCCAGGAAAACTCCCAATCCTCCACCAATTCCACCACCAAACTGATTACTCCAAAATCGATACCTCCAATTCTCACCTGATAGACCAAATGTCGTAATTGGGAACCGCAGCTTCCGGCGTCCAAAACCCCGTGGAGTTTATAGCCGCTCTTGCCACTAGTCTCCTATTGCTGCACACGAAACGGACTCAAACATAAAATCCACTGCCCCTGAAACCCCAAGTACTCAACAAAGCAGAACCCAACACATAAACCCAACCAAAACGTACACGGAAGCAGCATGCCGCGCAGGTTGAGGAGGCAGGAATGTGCAAGTGGAGCTTTGCAGCTGGTGATGCACATTGGTAGGACCGCGGCAGGGGGTGACGGCAGCCACGGGCTGCAGCAGCACCGCATTCGCCATGTTGTGGGGAATTCGTGTGTTTCTGCAAAACCCACAACGACGAGGAGACGAATTCGGGAACCCTAATTGGAGATGGCGATGGGGTTGCTGGAATTTTTGCACGGGAGTGCGCCAAGTGAGGAGCAACAGGGATGGAAGGGCAGCAAAAGAGATTGGAGGCGTGTTGGGAGGGTTTAGCGTTGTGGATTGGGTGGTTGCGGGGGGGACGCATCGCGTTGGGAGCGTTTGCTTATTGGAAGGGCGAGGTGACCTGGTGGCGGGAGGGATGACGACGTCGCTGCCACGTAGGTGCGTTTCGATGATTGCATAACCATATGAGTGCGTGTTATACGAGGCGTTCTTAGGGCCACTTCACACTATGGTCGTCCAAATTGAGAGGCCGTAGGATTGAGTGGCCAAACTTTGTTCAGAGTCCAAAGAAATGAGTATTAAATAGAAAATAAAATATAGGAATTGGAGCTTTTGGCTGACCATGGTGTGAAGCTTATAAAGGCCAAGCTCAAAGTTCAAACCCTTGGCAATGAACTCCCAACTTGAACAATGAAAGTGTGAAGCATCCAAAGACGAAGCCCAAAATTCAAACTCTTAGCAATAAATTTCCACCTACCAATCTAATGATTGAGATCTTGTCATAAGTTGATGGTTTCTCAACCATAGTTTGGATCTCCATTTCTAGCCAACCCGAACTTCTTTTGAAAGTCCTTTGCCACGTAGGCAATTTATTGCCATGTAGATAGTTGGAAGGCACCGGCATTTAGACTTGTGCCTTTTAGTGTGAAGGGTCAAGAGATCAAAGTCTTGGTTTCTTGAAATTTGATTGGTGGGAAACGATGACCTCTCAACCTTTGGTCATAGTGCAAAGTAACCCTTAGTAGAGCATCTCCACCCTTTCTTGTCCAACTTGACACATTCAAATTTTACATTGTTTTTGAAGGGCCCTCAAATTACTTGTCTCCCAAAATTGTTTATTAAATGTATTTCACAATAGTCAAGTAATCAATCTTCAAGTAAAATAAAATATGTAATGATTAAATTTAGACATATAAAGGATCATTTCTTGATATATTACGATTAATTTAGATAAACATTGATTTGAAGAGACATTGTTTGTCATTTTGGAATTGAAGACCAAAAAATTATCAGGAAGGGCATAGAACACTTATCCTTGATTGGTTTGGCTAGTGTCAAAGGCTTTGAGGGCAAAGGTGTAGATGTTCTTAGAGCATCTATGATTTGGACTTCTACATTTGTCCTCTATAGTAAAGGTTCATTATGCCTTTGAGTTCAAGGAACCTGATCACAACTTTCTATATGTGTTTGATATATGTTAGTGGAACAATCTTCATTTTATTTTATTTAGAAAATAAAGCAAGATTTTGTTACACGTGCAAATCAAGTTTTAAAATCCACCTCAATTTAGTTTTAGAGTCTCCACACACTCACCCAATATAAGGTGTGGATTCGAAGCTCATTGGCTAATAGAAGCTAATTTTTAATGATTTGCATCCACCTTGTTTGGATGTCAAAAATTGTTTCTTGAAGATGCTTTTAATCCTTTGTTGGAAACCCCTCTAACATAGTAGAGAACCCAAGTATCAAGAGAGCATAAGGTGATTGTGAGGTGGTTCAAAGTCTATGGCTTACACAAAAGACATCATAACAATGTATATCCATTGATTGAACTTCCCTCTTTGAATTTGAAAAAAGAAGGTATCATTCTTTGCGACATATCTAGGAACTTTTAAATTATAGATTTTCAATAATGTGCATGAGATGTTTTTTGGCCCTTGTAGAAGGCTGCGAGTTCCTTTGGATTCCCTTGGATTCCAAGACTTTGAAAATTGTGCTGCAACAATTGTCTGATGTGGCAGAAAGACTGCCACATCATTGTCTTTCCATTTTTTTTTCAAAAAATTAAATTAATTTTTTTTCAATTTTTTTTGTATTTTTAGATTTAATTTTAATTTTAGTTTTTTCAAAATTCTAACACAGACGTTCTTTAACTACTAGGAGGAACAATGCCGAGAACAAGCCTAAAATGGCCCTCCAGACCCCCCAAAACACATCTAATGAAAAATTCTCTCTTTTATAATCTCTTGCAAAATATATTTTAATCTAATTTTACTATGAGATTCCCCTTTTCAAGGATGCAGTAGAAACACTTTTAGTACTAGTAAACAATGTTATAATTTTCTTTATGCTATATAATAGTTGATGTACAATGTATGTTGAGATGGCAATGGGGAATTTTCTTGTAATCTAAGGCCTTTTGAAGGCTTCAAATTCTTCTTAAATGAATTGCTCTTTGGTTGCTTGGCAAATTTGAACATATACAAAAAGTGAGGGTTAGATTTGGTATGAATTGAGTCATTTTTCTCAATAAACATTGGGTGTTATCATGCAATTATGTGATTGATTCAAAGTGATAGAGACCATTCAAGATTTGACATGGAGATTCACAATTTTGACACTTCGTATCAAATCCAGCCCCTACGTACAATATTGTGTAAGATATTTTTTAATATTTTTATATAAAGCACAATCATATCCATGAGACAATGTCAACACATCTAAACTACATATAGAAATACTAGTTTAGAAAATTGATAGATTCCAAAATTTTCCCTTTTCCTACACATTTAGAAAATATATCTTTTCCCCCACCGTGCCTTGCAGGGCACGGTGTCACTACTAACTAAAACTCCATAATATCACGTGCATTTGGGGTGTAGAGGCTGTGACATTACAGAGGTAGGTGCAGCAGAGCACCGGTCATAGGGTCTTCCGCAGGAAACAAACACTGAGATGGAGAGACTTGATGGAGCTTCAAACCCTACGCCATCGCCATAGCTGAGGTCTCTGCTGCTGCAGCTATGGAGGTCTTCCGCGATTTACCCAGCTCGACCGCCCTTGTTGCATTTTGCAGGTGAGTTCCCGTTACATTTCATCTTTATTTATTTTTATCATGATCGAAAATCTTGATTTTAAGCGATCACCTTCATGCCTCTGACATTGCGCGATCGACATTGTGAGTTGAGAGATTTGTCCTGTTTCAATTGGATTATTGAAGCTCAATCAATTGCAAACGGCTAGGAGAGTTGTTTAGAATGATGCAGCTGGAGCTTTCATCTTTTTAAAGTGAAGTTTTCATTTTGTTTATCATTTTCTCGGAGTGGAGTTGGTTACTGTTGAGGCAGAAAACGTCTGATAGAATTTTTAGAAATGATGTGACTGCAGGTTTTCGCCATTTTTTAACTTTTAGTTTTTAATTTTATTTTGTCCATCATTTTAGTTGTGGTAGCTATTTTGCATGGGAAATTCTCACCGACAGATTTGTAGGCAGGATGAATCGAAACGTGAATTTTCTGACGAGCTGCGAAATATATTGGAGGTTTCCGCCATGACTGGATTGTATTGGTAAGTTGAGTTTTGTTGTTGGATAGTAGTGTGACATTAGGTGCTTAAAATTCTTGTCGTTGTAAATCTTGAGTTATTAGTCAGTGTAAATTTGTCGTCTGCTCGGTCCTCATTCTAGTGTAGTCTCGGCAGGCACAACTGGGATGAGCTGAGCACGCTTCTTCTTTTCCGCCTCAAACAGGTATAGCTTCTTGACTTCATAATTTCTAATGAAGTAGCGACTTGCTTGCATGTTCTACCTAATGTGTAGAGCTGGTGACTTGAATCCTGCCGAGATGGAAATTTCACGTCTTATTTCTCAGCTAACGACAGTGATGAATCTATTGATTAAGAGCTTTGGGGGATGCTTGAATGTGGAGTATCGATTCAGGTACTTCAGGACTATTACAAAAGTCATATTGACGTTGGAGTTGGACCCCCAAGACCCCTTGTAACTGGTGAAAGCTATGGGGAGCTCGAAGACAGGCTTATCACAGGTTTCTTTCATTCTTTCTGCTTCGCTTGCGGTATCTCCAAGGTGGAGGCTTAGTAATCATATCCAGATATGTCCTATGACCTATTGCTGAAGCATTCTCGGTACTTATATACGGTAATTGTTCGTTTTAAGAGCCATACACTGAAGCCGAAGTTTTGATACGGGAGCAGGATTGAAGTCTTTCACAGACGGAGCACCCTTCACACTTCAACGTCTTTGTGAGGTTAGCCAGACAAACTTTGTCATCATTGTTTCACTGCAGACTTCTTTGGAAACATCCATGCAAGTTTTTATTTTAATCATGACATCTATGACATGTTAGTTCCTGAAGGCAGGAATGGACTACTGAAACCTAATTCTTCAGCTGACTTCTCCTCAGGGTAGACTATTCTCTTAAGTCTTAACTGTGATTGAACAGTCAAATTTATTTTGAAATTCTTTGAGGATACCCTCTTTATCCTCAAATTTGCGTAGTTGCTTCTGTATGCTTATAATATGAAGTAGACTTCATGCAACTACCGTTGGTTATTGGTCAGTGCTTGACACAGTGCATTGCTAGCAGATTTTGTTGAATCCCCGAGACAGATATCCCAACCTCGATAAAGTTGCCCTCGCCTTTGAGAAGGTTTGTGACTTTGATTCCTGTTTTTCTTTTGTGCTGCTTTGTTGATAATAATTTCGTTTATGATTCGAGATTAATCATTTCCTGATGGTTAGCAGTACATCTTTGTGTTCTCTTTCTGGACACTTCCGGTCAAGATATCCATTTTGTGACCTTCTGCCAATCGTTCTAAGCATTTATTTCAGTTTGTGTTTATTTAGACGTTGAACTAATACATCAGTGACTCCAGACTGTCAGATGCAGAATAGTCTATAGACGGATTATTGGCTGAGGTTGCGTTGCAGTTGAATGAACTCCGAGCTGCGTAATTTGCAGAGATTCTTCTGTATTGACTTACATGTTTGGAAATAGTCTGCCACTTCAAATCCACCTTCTCTGACAAATTTTCTTCGTCTTGGTTGAAATGTGAATTAAAGATCTTTATCTATTAACAAGAAATCGATGATTAATGAATCGAGGTTTTGCATTGTCTCAGCTGTTGTTGGTGACTTCAACCTTTCCTCCGTCGCCAGGTCCGTACCCTGGGATTCCATCAGTGCCAGTGCCAGTGCAAGTGCAAGCGCCAGTGCAAGCGAAGGATGTAGATTCAAAACCTGAGGAGTTACCAAGCAGAGAGAATTTCGATTCAAATTCGAATGTTACTAGTAAGTCCAGCGATGGTCCAGTGGAGACTGATCTTACGAATGTGGCCACTCCATCAGTTGCGGCTGACGAAGAGATGGCTGATATTGCGAGCACAGAATCCAAGGAGGAACCTATGGAAGTCGATGGACCACAAGCTTCTGGAGCAATTGCCGCTGAAGAAGATGCGAAGGAGAATGCATCAGAAATTTCTGCAGGTAAGGAAGAGTGGCAGCTAGTTGACGCTGCAGATATCGCTGGTGCTGCAGCACCAACCGAAACGAATCAGTGCGCCCCCATGGTGGACAGGAGTGAGTCTGAAGGGGGCTTTGCGGCAAGTAGACTATAAAGACCACTGATTGACCAGATCATAGGACAGTCCTCACAACGAAGGTTGGTGTGTTCCTCCGCACATGGGAATTTTTGCATGTTCGGATTTGTGAGAAACACCTTGGACCCTAATTTCTGATTCCTTGCTCGCTCTCCTTTCCGTGGGGGGCCTCAACATTGATGGAAGGGTGCTAGTCGAAGAGTGTAAAATGTAAAGTTCTTGCTTTTGAGGAGGAACTGTACGTCTTGCGAAGATGGAAGTCGAACACGCTCAGAAGCTGAAGCTCTTCTCTCACGGTGCCATATAACCTTACATCTATTTGCAGGCAATGCTGTACTGTACATTCCATTTCGTACTTTGAATTTTTCCTATCAACGTTGTGAATTTTATGAAAACTCTGATCGTTGTGTTCCGCACTGTGATGACCAGTCAGGCACTCATGCATTTGAAATTTGAGGGTGCTCTTGCAGGGTGTAGGCATCTCCCTTGTACGTCCATAGGAATTGTCGCATCAGTTGATTGAACTTGAATCACAGGAGTTGATCGTAGTTTAAACTCAAGGGAGCTTATCAAAGAACATTGACAGAAGCTGATTGAAGCTAAATCGTAGGCCCTGATTGCAATTTAGGCACAAGAATATATCAGAGAATGCTGACAAAATGCTCATTGAAGTTGAATCACAAGCTCTGGTCACAATTGAATCACATGAGGTGATTGAAGTTGAATGCACAAGAGCTAATCAAAGTTTTTGCACGGGAGTTGGCTTCAAAATGATTGGAATTGATTGCACTGAAATTGTTACAAGAATAGGAAAAAATTTGACAATTTTGCAACTTATTTTCACCATGGTCTCCTTGACTTTTGACTTTGAAACTTTCACGCCTGGTAGGCTTGATTGGAAGCTATAATAACTATGCATTTCCATCCAAATAGGAACACCTTGCACATTAATCTAGCCGCTTTTCTAGGAAACTTTGGACTTGTTTTGAGACAAAGGGACTACTTGGCAACTAAAAGAAGATTTCAATGCACCAAAAAAAGTATGATTTGGATATTGTATACAAAAGTTATAAGGGATTGTGGTGTTTTTTTGTAGATGTTCTAAAATTGTTTCTTTAACAAGAGGTATGTATTGATGTAGGATATGTACATAATATAAACATTAGTTCAAATGGTGCTTTTAAGCTACTTGGTATATTTGGATGTTCCTATTTTAGAAACTTCAACAAAAAATGATTTTTTTCTGAGTATATAAAAATGACAAATGTCTTTTTTTAACTAATTGGAATTTGTAAATACTAGTTGAAAAAATTCATGATTTTGTTCAGAGAGGGAAGACTTGTTGTGCTTGTTGTTTATACATTAGAACTAATTGTAAAGGTTGTAATAATGGTACATTAGAAGAAGGTTTAACTAAAAATAATATAAAGAAATACAATACCAAACTCTGTTAGGCCTTAGTTTTGGTGCTCCAAGGAGTTTTGTCCTTTGTTAGTCCTACATTGCACACACTTTACAATTAACTCTATTAAACCAAAATATACTTCTAAAAGTATATGTTGGAAAATTTGGGATATTAATTTTTCAAAAAAAATTATTTATGAAAAAAAAATTATTTTATTTTTATCCACAAGCTAAGTTACAATTGCCAAATTAACCTCTGAAGTCCCAAAGGCCATTTTGGGGGGTCAAAAACCACTAAAACTGTCATTTTCAATGCAAACAACAAATTTTTCTAATATTTGTTTGTTTTGCACATCCAACCATTAGATCTTGCATTAGACTAGTATGAAAATGTCTAGAAGAAATTTCAGAAACTTTAATTGTATTGATCTTAAGATATAAGCTTTTTAACCCCTAAAACCCCGAGGCCTTTTCTCCATCAAAACACACTCAAAACTGCCACTTCTATTGCAAAGAGCAAAAAGCTATAAAAATTGTTTTTTTTTGCATATTCAACCATAGGATCTTATACTAGACTAGTATGAGAATGTGTGCAAGAAATTTCAGAAACTTTGAACAAATAGATTGCAAGATATTTGCATTCAAAGTAAAGAAAACAAGATTTTTTGCACCTTGCTTGACTAGATTTTTGGGCTTTGAACCTATTTAACTTAAAAATTTTGTATTGTTGATTTCGATTTTCTAAGTTTATATGTTGAATACTTTAGTTGAGAATCTAGGAAAAAAATCTCAAGAAAAAAACACTAAATGTTTACTCATTAAAAAATTGTTAAGTAGAAGTAGGTTCAAGATTGAAGGAATAACTAAATCGTTAATAGCTCTAAGACAAAAGTGAAATACCATAATCCCAACAGTGAGATTGTTCTAGAAAGCAAATTCAACCTTGTCTAAAAATAAAAAGTTGTTGTCTACAAATTGAAGTCACAGGAACCTACCCGGACCCAAATTGTCCCCCGAGGGGACAAACGGGGTTTTAGGGGTTAAAGTGAAAATTTTGATTTTTTTAATTCCTAGTTTGATTGGATTGTAAAGCTTTGAATTCTCTTAACTTAACGTTTTTGTACTATAGATTGTGAATTTAATTTAATTTTTTGTATTGAAGAATTGAGTTGGAAGTTTGGAAATAAATTCAACAAAAAATACTATTATTTTTATTCTTTAAAAAATTATTAAGTTGAAGTAAGTGCCAAATAGAAGGAAAAACTAAATTGTTGGTAGCTCTAAGATGGAATTGTAACACATTAATCTCAACAATGAAATTGTTCTAGAAAACAAACTAAACCAAGTGCTATTTTTTTATGAAAAATTGATAAAAATGAGTTTAGAAACGGATCCAATATGTTATTTTTTCAAGAATTTGCTAAATTTTCTTGCAAAACAAGAAGCTTCATAACTTCCACATAACTAGTCCAATTGATGGAATGAATCAAAGTTTTCTTCATTGGCACAAAATCATTGAAGACTATAGATTCTAGTATCTCAATTGGGATTTGTCAATGACTCGGGCTACTAACTGTAGTGCAATATCATTTTGTTACAAAGCCAATGATTGTATTTCAAAGTTTCCTATTTTTTGAAGTACTCAAGTATTTTTTTTATTAATAACCATGTACTATATAGATGCAAATCATCCATTCAACTCACTCATACAATTGGTATAAATAGTTGTAAACTGTACAAGCAATTATGGCACTAGTTCATATAAATAGAATAGTTTGTTGCATCCACCTTGTGGTTATTTATATTATTGCAATTGTAAACCACCTACTAAACAATCTTAGAGAATTGATTTCAAAAGTCAATAAGAAGCTTATGAATGGTCAACTTTTTAGTATTCATATAATAGTGGAAAACTAATTTATTCCATTTAATTTTATGTCAAATCTTTTTTGGTAGTGTATCCATGTCATTCATTGAGTTAAGTTCAAATAGTATTCATTAATTTCTAATTTTATATAGAATAATATTGTAGAAAAAAATGTATTGCATATCAATGTAGTTTATTTTTGTGGCTTTTGGTCTCAAAACCTTAAAAGTATATATATATTGCAAAACCAAAAAATAATGCTTATTAAGTTTAATTTCTACCCCAATCAATAATTGTGAAAGTAAATAGCTGGTTGCAAATCGAAGTTAAGAGCCTCTATGCATAATTTTTAATATAGAATGGCATCAATTTATTATCTAGTATTATTATCTCCTATTAGTACTTAATAAACAAATTGGTTCTCTCAGAGTTCATAGTTGAGTTTATAGTACTGTTCAAAAATATTTGTCATGTAATAGTAAAATGAATTTGTAAAAATGATCAAAACTCTTTTAAATTTTGACAGATGTAAAACTAGTGGAAGAATTCATAGCCTCAAAAATTAATTAATAAAAGGAGAAATTGGAGAAAGAATTACCAATTAATACTGTAAAGGGGAAAAATGATTTGGTAACCAAAAAAATCTACACTGAATTGTCATAATGTGAATTGTTGTACAAATTGTACAATTTTCACTACCTATTGATTGAGGTTGACAAAAATATTTATAAAATTTGATGCAAGAATTTGGGTACATATACATTATCATTAATTTTTCCAAAATTTTATGAAAAAAATAGAACCTTCTATTTTTAAGCATTTGTCAAATAGATCTACCAACTTTAATTAATTATTCAATTAGGAATGCCAACTTTGCCCATTGCGTATACTACAATACGAAGCAACTCAGCAAAATTGGGATTGCAATTAGGTAGGGGCATTCTTAAGGTTGCCCAATTTGTTAGGAATTTCTAGATATTCCCCAACCTTGACACTAGTTTTTCTTATGAATTGATGTTGTTGTATATGTTTTTGTTTGGAGTTGTGCACACTAAGGTAATCTGTCCAAAAAGCATTTCTGCTCTAAAAACAAACATGACACAAAGGTACATTTTGCTTTCTTCAATGTACCAATAGGATACATTTCAGGAGGTGGTTGCTTTTAGTGACCACTACATTTCAACTTCAAAAAATTGTAACTAATTCCAAGAAGTTCCAAAAAATATAAAACGACTTGGGTTAGATGCAAATTCCATCATCCTTCCTATTAAAATTTATTGAAAATTATTTCAAGGAGTTTAGCTTCCCCGAAAAGGCAATCAGCTCTTAAATGGCCACTTTAAGAATAGACTACCTTAGTGTTCAAGAAAAACTTGTAACTAGTTCAAAGTGAGCTAGTAAAATTGGGGGAAAAAAATTGTTCACAAATTGAAAGTATTGACAAAAAAATAGTGAAAAAATCTATAAAATCTATATTTAGAGTAAGAAATAGAGAAAATAACTGGAATCGGTCCTTGAGATAACTGTTCAATATGGGAATCAAAAGAAAAATAGCTGGTAAAACTAAAAAAGTATCCCCAAACGCTGGTTGGGCATGTTGTCTTGAGTCAGATTAGCAAATTGACATTCTGGCAATATTAAATAAATGTAAAATAGTGTGGCATATTCTAATCCACTTGAAAAGGATCCATTTTCACAGATAATTGCATTCCAGTTGAAAACTTTTGCTGATTAATTTCACAACCCTCTATATCTTTTTCAATCAGTCTAAGATTGAAAAGGACCCATTTTTCGAATATTTTTTTAAAAGGTAGTGGGGAAAGGATTCATGTTTTTTTTAAATAGAAAAAAAATTTGAAAAATGAACTAATAAGTTAGAATCATTCTTTCTGCAACTTGAAGCATGATTGTACTGAATATTTGGCACCTCAGACCTTTGCGGTAACTTTTTCAGACCAACTTGACACTGGTGGGGAGTTTGAAAAAAATCAACTTTAAAGTCGGAAAAGGAAGGGCCCATGACCACGGATTCAGGGCCCCCCAATCCAATATTTCATTTTGTATGATGTGTTCATTTTGCAACTGTATATGAAAGAAATTTTCAAAAAAATCAAAGACTCCATAATGAATTCATGATTCATGATGTGTCTTAATGCAGTTCCTGCATCTTTTGAGGGCATTGAAAGAAATTTTTAATCTTAGAATGTCGGGTTGGTGTCCGTGGAAATTATCCTTTTTAACCCCTAAAGCCCTGAGACCTTTTCTCCATCAAAACACACTCAAAACTGCCACTCCTATTGCAAAGAGCAAAAACTATAAAAAAAATTGTTTTTTTTGCATATCTAACCGTAGGATCTTATACTGGACTAGTATGAGAATGTGTGCAAGAAATTTCAAAAACTTTGACCAAATAGATTGCAAGATATTTGCATTCAAAGTGAAAAAAACAAGTTTTTTTGCACCTTGCTTGACTAGATTTTTGGGCTTTGAACCTATTTAACTTAAATTTTTGTATTGTTGATTTTGATTTTCTAAGTTTATATGTTGAATACTTTAGTTGAGAATCTAGGAAAAAAAATTCAAAAAAAAAACACTAAATTTTTACTCATTAAAAAATTATTAAGTAGAAGTAGGTTCAAGACTGAAGGAATAACTAAATCGTTAATAGCTCTAAGACAAAATTGAAATACCATAATCCCAACGGTGAGATTGTTCTAGCAAGAAAATTCAACCTTGTTTAACAATTTTTTTCTGAAAATTGTAAAAATTGCATTCAAAAATGAATCCTAAAAGTTATTTTTTCAAGTAGATGCTTAGATTGCCCGAAAAACTAAGATTGTCCATAACTTTTTCATTATTAGTCCAAATAGAATGAACCAAAGCTTCAAATGTAGACAAAAAGACATAGATTTTGGAAAAAATATTTAAGAAATTTATTTTGACTTTCTGTGATTTTTTTGTGCTGCCCGCCAAACTCTATTTTTGGCATAACTTTTTCTCTCGGGCACCAATTGAAATAAAAGTTATATGTCCACAAAGCTCTCGTAGAACTGCACAACCTCAAAAAATCCCAAAAAATTTCTCTACAAATTGAGGTCACAGGAACCTACCTAGACCCAAATTGTCCCCCGAGGGGACAAACGGGGCTTTAGGGGTTAACCCCTAAAAGACCGTTGTCCCTTCGGGGGACAAATGGGATTTTGGGCAGGTACCTACGGGCTGAATTTTTGTCGTGATTTTTTGAAACTTTTTTTGAAGATAGAAAAAACTGATAAGCTTTGTGAGAATATAATTTTTTTTCACAATCGGTGCCCGGGAACAATAGTTATGACCAAATAAGCTCAAAACAGGGGATGGGGGGCAGCTTGGACAGCAAAAAACAAATTTGCAAAAATTTGAATTTTTCTTAAAAAATATTTTTTTCTCATAGAATATATTTTTGTCTATCTGGAAAGCTTTGATTCATTTCATTTGGATTTGTTATGAGAAAGTTATGGACATTCTTGTTTTCCGGGTACTAGTAGAGCATCTTCTTGAAAAAAATAACTTGTAGGATTAATTTCTGAATGCAATTTTTCAAATTTTTCAAAAAAAATTCTTTTTCATGGTTTAGTTTACTTGCCAAAGCAATCTCACCATTGGTATTAGTGCATTTTAATTCCATCTAAAATATGTGAATATTTTAGATTTTCCTTCTATCTTGTACCTACTTCTACTTAACAATTTTCTTAAGAATGATAATTAAGTTTTTTTGAACTTTTCTTTTTTCGCTAGACTCTCAACTCAATTCTCTACTATAATGATTTAAAGCTCAAAATGCTGTAGTGCAAAAATTTTAAGTTAAAAATGTTTGAAGTCAAAAAATCTAGTCCCGCAATGTGCTGAAAAACTTATTTTTTCACTTTAAATGCACATATCTTGCAATCTGTGCGGTCAAAAATTCTAAAAAATTTTCCACACTTTAATATACTAGTTAGGTGTAAGATCCTACGGTTAGATGTGGAAAAAAAGTATTTTTCAAATTTTTTTACTCTTTGCTACAGAAATGGCAGTTTTGAATGTTTTTTGGGAGAAAAAAGGCCTTGGGCCTTTAGGGGTTAATACTCTATGAACTATTTGTTTAAAAGAAAAACTAGAACAATTATTGGAGGTCAAACTACTGTACAAGAGTCACCTCCCTTTTCACACAAAATTCCAAGGATGAACATTTGTACTTTTGTCTTACATACTGAAGGATTTGTTGTTATCTGTTGGACACTTTTAGGTTGATGCTCGGGGAGGTCACTTAGTTCTACTACAACAAACCACGTGCGAACAAGTGGTTTCTAATAAACTATAATTTCAACCTAAAATTTTGAGCATTGTTTAATAATGACTATAGGTTTCTATTGCCAAAATTTCAAACTCAAATAAAATATGAAATGATTTCTAGAAGAGGTTGAAAATGAACTAAAATGGCATGTTTTTCAACTCAAACAATTATAGAGAACACATTTAGATGACCATTGAATCAATATTCAACTCAAAATGAGCTTTCAATAGAGAGTTATTTTTAGGAATTTTTTGTTCATTTTTTAGACAATTTTTTCTTATATAATATAGGGGTGTGAAAGTTATTTTTCAGTTCTACAATGTATCTTTTTACTTCAAAAATTTGTAACTAATTATTATTAACAAATAAAAATATCAATAATTCAAAACATAAACTTTCAAAGTAGAAAAATCTATTCATATATATATTTTTTAATTTTATTTAAAATTCAAAAAGTAAATAGGGGGTCCAAAGTTTTGATCGCACGTGGTTTCTAATGGACACTCTAAGTGACCTCCCCGAGGGTTGATGTGTTGTTATAGGCTTAATTTTTTAACTTTTTCAAATATAAAATCACATGTCTCTTGTAATTCATAAAAATTTGAAGTCATTGTTAATTCTTTTAGGAAAAAAAGAAGGAAAATCATATCAAATACAAAATATGCTCTAAAAATCTGAAATTTTCACTTTAGGTATATATTATAGCATATTGGTATACCATTATGGTATAAGCCAAGTTAGCATATCATTTTAAAATTACAAATTCAACAAACCGTGGTTACAAGCTTAAAATTGAAATTAAAATTAAATATCAAATTTTACAAGTTTTATAAATGGAGTACAGACTACACTTGATAACAGTGACTTCATTTCATTTCATTAGTTGGTTTTAGCTTCAAAATATCATTTGGTTGCTAAAATTTCCATCAAGAGTATAAATTAAGAAGTGGCCAAAATATACTACAAAGGTGATATGTGGATTAGGCATTTAAAATATAAATAAATTAGTAATACAACAATGAAGGAATATTCAATACTAATCACTTGAAATGCACTACCTAAAAAAATTGAATGAAAAATTGTTGTTTTTGTACTACAAAAGATTCTTGAAATCATCCAAAGGACACAAATTGTCTATAGCATCCTTACAAAATTAAAGTGAATTTTTTTGCCAATATGGTATTACATACTGGAAAAAAGAATATTTATCATTTCCACAAACTTTTATATGCAACAAATTCGTAGCAATAATACAAACATTTAATTGAATAATAAGCGATTTTATAAAGGTTCAAACTCTTAGAATAGGTATTTCCAAGATTTAGCATAATTTGTTGCAATTGGAGATTTAAATGTTATTTTTTATCTTAAAAAAATATCTTTTTAACCCCTAAAGGATTGAGGTCATTTTTTTTCAAAAACCACTCAAAACTATCACTTTTGTTGTATTTACCCCAAGAAAACAAAAAAATATATCTTTTGATATCTAACTATAGTATCTTATACTCAACTTGTCTGAAATCATGTAGTAAAAATTCTATCAAATTTAACCTTACGGATTGGAAGATATTAACATTCAAAGTTGAGCAAAAAGTTTTTTTCAAGAAGATGCTTAGATTGCACAAAAAACAAGATTGGCCATAACTTTCTCATCGTTATACGAAATAGAATGAATCGAAGCTTCACATGTAGGCAAAAACATAATATTTTAGTAATTTTATAAATAAAAAAACTATTTTGACTTTTTTTTTTTTGTGCTACCCACTGACCTCCATTTTTGGCTTATTGTGCCATAATCTTTGCTCCCGAGCACCGATTGAAATAAAACTTATATATCAATGAAGTTCTTATTGAATGGCACGTCCTCAAAAAAATTCAGAACATTGACAACAAATTGAGACAATAGGAACCTACCCAGATCCAAATTGTCCTCCAAGGGGGCAAACAATCCTTTAGGGGCTCATGAGGTTTATATATCAATGTCTATGGGCTATCAAATTTCACAAAACTCTAACTTATAAATCAAAAGTTATAAGGTTTTTCAAAAAATATTGGATTAGGGCGACAAAAAATAATGTTTTAAAGTTGGTTGAATTCATGTGTTAGAACTCTCTATCGAATAATTAATTGAAGTTGTGATTTATGCTACATCACTTATCTACTTCTAAAAATCATTGCAAACCATACCAAAATAATCTTCATTGTCATTGTCTTAATATATCTTGTTTTTTGAGTAGATAGTCATGGACATAAATCTTAACTTTGCATATTGCAAAAATTTACACTAGAAGGATTCAAAGTTGTTGAACAAGTGAATTTTTTTTCCGCTTCAAACACTATTATCTCCAATTTAATTTCTGAAAATTTTCTCCATAAAAGCCCAACAAAATCCAAAATAAGTTAATCCTAAAAGGATGCTAAGGATGTTTTAGCAAGGGCATACATATTGTTTTAGCAAACAAGTCACTTACAGATTGAAGAATAGATGATTTTCATATAACTTTTTGTATGCAATTTTTTTGATGCTATATCTACATCGTTGATTTGAATTCAAGATATTTTAATTTAATTTTAATTTTATATGGGGATAGTTTATTAAAAAAATGGTACACCAATACAATGTATTTCAATACTTTGAAACTTTTTCTTTAAAACTTGATTTTAACTTTCAAAATGATTTCTCTTGCTTTTGAACAAAGCTAACAAAATGAAGCTTCTAAAAGGTGGTTTTCTATTCTACTTGGAAATTTTGGAAATTAAAAAAAATTCCTTACAATAAGCATTTAATTGAAGTATGAAGTTGAATATCTGTAACTGTACTTTTAAATATGGAGTGTCACAAAAAAAATCTTTATTTTGCATTGCTATACACTATAATATACTTCTATTCTGAAATTTGCAAATTATTTAAACATTTTAGTATTTGATATCAAGTTTCTTCATTTTTTCTTAAGAAACTCATGGTTATTTGAAATTCTTACAAAAAATTCTGAAATTTTTACAACATACACTAGACATATGATTTCACTCTCAAAAAAAGAAACCAAATAATTACACTCATAAATAAAGAAGAAATGGAAGATAAAAACATGATGACTTCCAAGGTTGACTATATAGTTATGGATTCTACCCTTTAGAAATTAACCCAACTAAGGTAGGAGGTCCATAAAGTGCTCAAGCTCTAAAAGCATCCTTTAACGCAAAGGTACATTTTGCTTTCTCATTGCACTAGAAATGTACAAATAATGTAATAATTTCAATAGGTTGACACTTATAGTGACCTCTACTTTTCAACTTCAAAAATTCATAAATAATTCCACAAAGCTCAAAATATATGAAACACCACTTGGATTAGATGCCAATTCTATTTGTCTTTCAAGGAGAATTTGTTGAAAAATATATTCCAAAAAGTCTAACCTCTCTAAATTAATTTTTAGCTCTAAAATGGACATTTCATAGACCTCCCCCCTTATGTTAACCCCTTGAAGACTGTGAGGACACATTGTGTCCTCAGAGAAAATTTGCACAATATGTGCAGAGGAATCCGAAACAAATTTGCACAAAGTGTAAATAACAAAGTTGCTTTAAATCACATGAGGTTGTCGATTTGGGAATTTGATCTGTAAAAAAAAAAAACCCTCATTTTACACTGATTTTATAATTCAGTTTCCACGGAGCTTCAGACAGGACCGGGCCGGGTTTGAGTCTACGTCACCCCATACATTTGCACGGGATGGGTGGGAAATTTCCGGGTTGGGTACCTACTCGCTGTGGTCGCGCCGAAGCCGTTGGAGTAGACCCGCGTGTGCTGAGTCACCTTCAGCTGGCGCTACTCCCGCCACAAGTTCAAAAACTGTGCCTCGCTCCGTCTTGGATTCCTCGCTCCACTCTCTTCGGAGATTGCTAGAATTGCTGCACGTCCTTGTAAGAGGGGGTTCACGAAATGAGTGTTGGGAGTGGTTTGAGGAATGCTGTTTCTTAGTGCGCTTGAAGTACAAGGACACGTCTGAGAGCTGCGAGAGGTGCGCTTGGCGGCCGCATCAACGATGGACACATTTGGGGAGCTACCTGTACCACCACCGAACTTGGCATTGGAAGCAGGTATAATTGAGAAGTATGCCCGAACGCAAACTCAGAATTCCATTACAATTGCAAGAATTGTGGGGTGCATGAGTGAGGAATTCCTGCGAACACTTCCGACGAAGAGGGGTAGTCGGAAACTCCCAAAGAATCCTTCTGCTCGAGAGTGGCGCCACAAGTTCTACAGGTCTGCGCTGGGTTCTTGGGTTGGTGTGAGCAACGGCCGTTCCCCGAAGAAATCTTGCACGTTGTGAGGGACCGACTGTGGCCTGACATTAGGGTTTGCCGGAATGGTGAGGGTTGTGGGAAAATTAGTGGCGAGGTCGCCAGTGGCCACAAGGAGAGTGCGGAAGTTGGCGGAAGTTGTCGAAGTGGCATTGTCTCCCGCACGACCAAGAGCGCTAGAGGATCTGCATTGCAGTTCTCCAACTTCGGACTGGGAGGCAGGGTCGCCCGAGCACGAGAGGTTGAAGAAGCGGAAGGGGAGGGCGCATCCGGCGAAGAGGGGGGCGCAAGCAAGAGGGCCCGCCGCAGTGACCAATGACGAAGGCAAGGCCCCTGGCACCCATCAATTGCCAGCACGCGCCAGGGCCACTGCTCTTCCTGGCAGTCACGGACGGAGAGCTGTTGCTGGGTGGAGAAGACGGAGGGGACAAGGCGCAAAAGTTGGGGCAGAGGCGGAAGCGCCACCGCAAACACCGCCGACCACGCCAAAGGATTGGACGGCGCCACTTCTTCAAAGCTCGCAGCGCACCCCACCTCAACTACGAAATAAATCGCGACGAGCTATCAATTTCAGAGACACACCTTCCGAAGCTTTGGAGGGTGCATGCACTGGGGAGGCAACAGACAATGGAGGCGATGATTTCGTTGAAGGGTCCCAGCATGCACTGCCTTCAGTCACCCGGACAAAAATTGGGAATCATCGTGACCTCTATGCCCCCGGCGAATTCCCACGCGAGGTCTTCATTCCAACAGCCAAGTTGGTCGGGGTGCCTAAAAAATGGGCACACATTGATCGTTTCCTGGCAAGCATTCACTCAATGCACTCAGACATGGCAACTGGAGAAGAGATTTATCGCGTGAACTTTTCAGGGACAACTGGATTGGTAGACATTCGTGCAGCAGATTGCATTGACTTGAGTACCCGGATGGCCTTGGCAGAATATGACGGCATTCGACCACTGCCGCGAGGAGACGATGCACCACACCGAAAACAGCAAGTGCAGAGTTCTGGCTCCGACACTGATCATGCACGGGATTCTGACTCAGGCAGCGATGTCTTCTCCGAAGACTTCCTCGCGAAATGCGGCATCTACCCGGGCAACCGATTGTACAAGCCCAAGAAGAACAAGTCTGCCACTGTGGGGGAACTTCCCGTGGTCACTCCGTCGGACTCACTTGCAGGTACGTCAGTCTTTGGCCTTCAGAATAAATCTGTCTCGAGGAGTCACACTTTAGGCGGCCCAATTTTTGGCAGCCCCGTGAGAGCAATGTACCTGCCTGAAGATTTGTCCGATGAGTCAGACGACAGCGATTGGCAGGCTGTATTTCATGACTTCCCTGAAGCCGACCCATACTCTTCTGCTAGTGAATTGGAGAATTTGGTTGCTGAACCCTTAGATTTGCTTGGGGAGATAGGAGTATATTCACAAGACGTTGAGTACCTTCCGTTTGAGGAGAAGTATGTTGACTCCAAATGGGAGAGCACTGACTGGATTTTCAAAGGTTCTCGTCAAACATATAGTGGCCCTAGACCTGGTCCCACTTCATTCTATGGTCGACGGAAACCTGAAGTGCAGTCGTTCTTCTCATTGTTCTGGCCCAAAGCCACTCTAGAGGAAATAGTTCTACAAACCAATTTGTATGCAAGTCAGGTTGTTTATAAAGGTAGCATTCGTGGCAAAAGTAGCGATAGGTCAAATGGAGGACCCAAGTGGAAGAAGGTGACTGTGAAATCGTTGAAGGCTTGGTTAGGGATTGTCGTGTTCCTTGGCTTGAAGAGTGAGCCAGCGCTAAAAGATTATTGGTCCCAAGATTCGTTCTTCGGTTGCCCAATTGTTAGGAATGTAATGTCCAGAGATCGGTTTCTGAGCATTTTGAGGAATATCCATCTCGTGGACAGTACAAAGCTGTGCACAGATCGCTCAGATCCTCGTTTTGACAAACTGGGGAAGGTGCGATGGCTGCTTGAGAGTTTTGTAGGTCTCTGTAAGAAATTGCTGAATCCCGAGAAATTTTTGACGGTAGATGAAATTATGATAGCATACAAGGGTAGGTACTGTTCATTTCAGCAGTACATGATAAACAAGCCAGTAAAATATGGCATAAAATTTTTTGCTACTGCTTGTTCAGTAACTCGTTATGTTTGGAACTTCAAAGTTTACGTAGGTGCAAGCGCAGAGTCTGTTTGTAGTGATCAGCTCATGGGTGCTCAAGTAGTGTTGCGCCTTACGGATGACTTGTCGCACCGTGGCCATTGCATAGTTGTAGACAACTTTTTCACGGGGATAAAACTGTTTGATACGCTCCTGTTCAAGGGTTTCTTTGCTACAAGCACCTGCAAAAGCAATGCCAAGTTCTTTCCCAAAAGTCTGACAGGGCATCACAGGAATGACAAAGAGAGTTGGACGAAGGACGAGGCGCAATTCACCCCAGCCGACACGCTGTTTGCCACTTGGCTCGAGAGCAATCCTTCTCCATGGGATCGTGATTGGGTTGTCGATGATTTGGCAGGGATAACTGAGACTTAGGAGTCGCAGTGAAGACCGTTAGCTCCTCCGAGGTTGTAGATCGATGTAGAACTCAATTTTTGTGAACACCTTTGATGAATACAGTGAGTCAGACAATGTACCTCCCATTTTTTATGTATACGAGTTTCATATTGTTCTCACCGTCCCGAGTTGTCTTGCATTACGTTTGTGGCGCCGAAGTTGTTGCATGTGTCTGTGATCCGACCTCAACCGGTCGTGGAGGTAAATTCTGAACATTGAATGTCGTTGCCAGTGTGGCATCGAATGTCTGCCGAGCAAGACCACCGAAGTGCACGGGCCGGATTTTACTACTCCCGCCACTGCTGCGGCCTCTCATGACATACCGAGGTTGATAAGGCAGTATCAGTCTTTGCAATTCGTGGTTGCATTATTGAGACTGGGTGTGTTTTGTGTGAGCTACCGCAGCTTGGTGGAATGCCCGTGGAGAGAGCGTATGGGAGGCAGTTGGTCGTTGGTTTTGGAGTTCCCTTCCCGCGTCTGGTTGTGTACGTTGTCCTCGTTTCTGTCGTGCATGCCATCGTCAGCCGTCGATGGTCTCTTGCAGAGATGCGTTCCCGCAGAATATGGCTGGGTTCCCGCTAGATGTGTACTCGTTCCCGCACTGCTTGGCAGGGGCTAATTCAGAGAATACCCGGTCCCCAACTTTTCCCTGTTTGTGTAGGTCTGGTAATCGTCATAATACCCGGCATGTGGCTGGCTGACACGCATGTGCCTTTTGAAGAAAGATCAGAGCCAATCTGCCGGTTCAAATTTTTTTTTTTTTCTACTTGCAGACAAACTAGTTGCGTAGTTGTTGGCAGGAGCATTTGCAGGGAAAGTGAAATTTGAAATTACTGCAAATAATTGAGTTCAGTCAACTCCATTTATACGCTCCGAATGCCTTGACTTTGGAGGTGTTCAGTATATTCGTGCCTCCTTGTTTGTCCAAGGTTTCTTCGAAGATGTTTAGATTACGTGTCCAGGTAAGAGTCACGAAAAAAAAAAAATCATTCTCGTAGTTGAAGCATTTTCTATGAATTTTTGCATGACTCTGTGCCCTGAAATCTACCCAGTCCACCGTACCCGGTCATTGTGAAATCTCATTAAAATATGAGAATCCACCAATTCAAATAATTTAAAAAAAAATATGTGCCAAACCTCATCACATGTAGACCAGATCTGTACGGTCAGTTTGGTCATTCGAACCACCCTCTCCCTCCGACCTAGCTTCATATGTCAGCACCCTTTTGGAATCCCTGAACCGCCGAAACCAGCTCAGTCCTCAAGGGGTTAAACCAACATATTTCCATTCATTGTCTAATTTTGTCATCTTACTCTTGGCCCCAATTTCGTCCAAAAAATCATCCAATTGCATTCATTTTCTGACAAAATCATTACAATAATGTCAACAAGAGGTATTACATCAATCATTTAATAGGAAATACTTAACCCCTAAAGTTCCAAGGCTTCTTTTCCATTAAAAAAACACTCAAAACTGTCATATCTATAGCAAAGAGTAAAAATAATAATTTAATGTTTTTTTTGCATATCTAACAATAAGATCTTGTACTAGACTAGTATAAGTATGTGTGGAAGAAATTTTACAAAACTTTGACTGTGTAGTTTGCAAGATATTTGCATTTAATGTGAACAAAACAAGTTTATTTTTACATTGCTCAACTACATTTTTTGGCTATAAAACTTTAAAACTTATATATTTTTCATCTATTGATTTTGAATTTTGAATTTTATATAATAAAAAATTGAGTTGAGAGTCTAAGAAAATATCAAAAAAGAAAACACTTAGTTTTTACTCATAATTTTTTTGTTAAGTAGAAGTAGACTCAAGATTGAAGGAAAATCTAAATTGTTAATAGTTCTAAGATGGAATTGAAACATATTGATCTCAACGGTGAGATTGTTCTAGCAAGCAATTTTAACCTTGTGAAATTTTATTTATTTTTAAATTATAAAAATTGAGGTTTGAAATGAATCCTACAAATTATTTTTCAAGAAGATGCTTTGATTGCCCCAAAACAAGCACTAGAAGAAAAACGTGTCCGGCACAACCACCTACATGCAACTAGTTGTCCTATACAACTATCCTGCAACTGTAATCCTCTCTATATGCACCAAATTTGACAACTAGGTTGTTTGGTCGCAAAATAGTCGTAGAATGAAGTGTAGGGTTACAAGATTGTAACAGAGTTGACAATTAGAATTACTGTGAGGTATTCTACATCCAGTTTTCATCACAGTTGTCGATGTGGACAACTCTACGCATTGTGGAGTCCAACCACAATCACATATTATGTAAATTTGACCACAATTCGACTAGAAAACGACTAGAAACAACTATAGTTTGACTAGAAAACGACTAGATTGCAACTAGAAAACAACTATAGTTTGACTAAAAAACGTCTAGATTGCAACTAGAAACAACTAGAATTTGTAAATGACAACTCTGTTACACTCTTGTAACCCTACACTATTACAGAGCTTCTCTGTGACTAGATTGCAACTATAGAATGACTAGAAAACAACTAGAATTTTCTAGAATTCTTTTGGTTGTTTTGTAGTCATTTTTTAGTCGTTTTCTAATTTGTTTCCTGATTATTTGTCTTATAGCAATTGTCCCATATCAATTGTCAAGAGTAGCATTAGTTTAGACATATAAGACTTATAAGTTGTTGTATTCTTATGTAATGAACTCCCTTAGTAGAAATTTAAGATTTCTATTCGGTGTAGATTTCTACAGTTTGTAGATTTTTACAAATTGTAGAAATCTACAAACTGTAAAAATTCAAGAATTTTTAAATTATATAATTTCCTAAACCAATGAAATCTTTTAAATCTAAATATCTGAAATCTAAAATAGAATTTAGATTTGTAATATCCAAAATCTACAAATCATTAAGATTAGAATTTTAAAATCTACAAATCTACAAGTCGCAAACAAGTTACAAACAAGTCACAAATGAGTCACCAACAAGTCGCAATGGAGTCACAGATAAGTTGCAAACAAGTCGCACAACTCATCGATTGAATGACCGACGTCACGTGGCAGCGAGTACACATAAGCGACCACGTCAGAAATGGCCGTCAACGAAGTTCAAACTACGCTGCCGGATGAAAAACAGATTCACTTAATTTTGCGACTCTAATTTTTATGCGACTTGTCCACTGCAACTTCGGACCTCTAGATTATCACATGTCGCAAATTAGTTACACAATTCAAAAAGCAGTTGCTCTTTGAAGTCGCAGAACCCCTCATTTTCTTCTAGTGAAGATTGTCCATAACTTTCACATAACAAATCCAAATGGAATAAATTAGAGCTTCCTATGTACATAAAAATATAATCTAAACAAAATACAAAATACATTTTTTTTTTAAAAATATTTTTTGAAGGAGTTTGTTTCTGCCCATTGAATTAATGAAAGGACTTATAGTGCCATAACTTTTGCTCCCTATCTTCGATCGAAATAAAAGTTATATTTTTGGAAAGCTAATGTATTTTTCTATCTTTACAAAAAAAATTCAAAAAATCATGACAAATTTTGTAACCATAGAAATTCGCCCGAAATCCATTTCACTCCCAAAGGGGACACTGGGACTTTAGGGGTTAAATACCATTAGATACATGGGAGAGCAGTTATGGACTGTTTTTAGAATGTCAATGACGCCACTCTATGAGTGGTTTTGTAATTTCAGGGCAGAAAACTTTAGAAATTCACAAAAATTACAATTTTAACTGAAAAACTATAATTTCACTTGGGTTTGATTCGTGAAACAAGCGCGCACCTCTTGGAGTTGGGCCCAAGATGTTCAGATTGCTAGTTTGCATTGGTAATAGGCTTGTCTAGCTTATACCCAACAAAGCCAACAAACCCACTGACTGGCAACAATCCCCACTTTCATCTTCCTCTCGCTCATCCCTTTCCCATTCGCATCTTCGCCGGAGATTCAAGCCATTCCTCCCTTTGTCGGCGCTTGTTTGGGCTCTGGGATATTTCCAGTTCGCTTGCGCAAGATCAGTCGAGGTTGTTGGATTAGGGATTTGGGGGGGACTGGATTCCTAGGGTGGTGGGAGGAGGAGTTTGTGCGTTGGGGTTTCCGCAGTTTCGAGTGTTTGCGTCTTGGGTTTCCAAGTTGGGGTTTGCGTTTGGGAGGGGTCGGGTCGGGTGGTTTTTGGGATGGTGGATGCGAGTGCGGAGAGAGCGTTTGGGGTGTGGTGAAGTTTGGAGGATGGAAGTGGGGTTTGTGCGGCTTGTAGGGTTTGTAGGGTTGCGGAGGTCATGAGTTCTTCTCCGCTGTCAGTGCGGAATGGGCGTGTGAGAGGCGAGGAAGCGCCTTGTTGGGTTTTTTGTTTTGATGGATCAGCTGGTGGATATGGGGTTTCCGCAGGACTTGGCAGCTAAGGTATAGTGTATACGAAGGATAGGATGTGTTTGGAACACACTTGTTTTGTTTGCTTGGTTCGTCGTTGTTCGGGTTTTGGCTTGGTTGGGGGGAATGGCAATCTCTCGTTTGCTTCGGGCTAATTTGGCAGAATCTCGGGTTGCATCAGGCTAAGCAGTTGACTTGCCATTGTGTGTTGAGCTTACTCTCTCTGTTCCTTGGCTAACGTTGAGGGGTACTATTTGCTCCACTTTGAGCATTTGAATTGCTATTGTGAGTTGAGCTTATTCTCTCTGTTCCTCGGCTAAGGGCTTGGCTAAGGTCGAGGGTACTATTTGCACCATTTTCAGCATTTGAATTGCCATTCTGTTTTTGACGCTATTGTCTCTGTTCCTTGGTTAAAGTAGAGGATACGATTTGCAACAGTTTTAAGCATTTACTTGCTATTGTGTGTTGAGCTTATTCTCTCTGTTCCTTGGCCAAGGTAGAGTATACAATTTGCTTCAGTTATTCAATCTCCAGCTTAAGCATTTTAATTGCCATTATGTTTTGACGTTATTGTCTCTGTTCTTTGGCTAAGGTAGAGGATACTAGTTGCACTACTTTAAGCAGTTTAACATATGGAGGAGTACGACTTTAGGGAGATTTTTAGTGCAGTAGAGAGATTCTTGGGGAAAGAGCCAAAGGAGTGTTAGTTTAGGGCGATTTGTAGAGCAACAGTGAGGTTTTTGGGTACAAGAACCAAATCTGTTGGGATCAAATGTTTTTATCACTGTGTAAGATTTTCTCCTGGGATGGTGTAGATCACCGTGACTTTGTAAGTGACTGTAGAATAAACCCATTTCCATTTAAGGAAAGACCAGTGGCTATAGAGGTTCGACTAAGTGATGCATCGTATGGATTACACCACTTGCTACTCACTCGTCAGTCCAACCAAGTGTTTGAATAGATGAGTTCTTGTTGGGTCTATGTAGGGCACGGGATCAGGTGCCTAATGGTTTTAGTATCCTCTACCTTAACGGCGTGCAGGCATTGGCAGCAACAGGAGGAAAGTCTACACTGACTGCAACGGAGTGGATTCTTGGTCAGATGGAGTCTCGAAATTCGGCCATGACGAAACACCCGCAGGTAAGCATCCCAGTGGACTCCATGTTTATCTACTCTGCCTTAAAATAGGTGGTTGGATCGATAGATGTGTCCAAAATGGACCATCGTTGGACATTAAGCTTCGTTGAAAAACAAAGCTTTTGACTAGTGTATCAGAATATTGAACTCATTATCCCTTTGTTTCCTTGTTGCTTTTGACTAGTGACACATTGAGATGTTCTTTGGCTCATGTGCTGTCCAGTTGCAGGGGCGTGTAGACCAGTTTTTTGCATCGAGTTCTGGTAGGAGAGTGACGCATCATCAGCCAGTGACAGGTAGTTCGAATTTCGGTCTTCCAGCGGAAGAAGACAGCAATGTGCATTGGAGAACAATGCCTTCGTCCAGTGTGTCTCCATCTCCTGGTGTTGATGGCGCTACTGCTTTTGAGAGGAAACGTTTTTTGGGATCCCCCTCCACTGGGAAAGCTCAAGACGAAGACTTGAGTCTATCCATGTTTCGTAAAGGAAGCCAGGCACCTGTCAAGCAGGTAATAATCCCCTTAGTACACAAAAAAACGCGAAATTAAACTAGGTAAAGGCTTAAATTGGTGGCAACTCTTTCTTTGGGAAGTATATTGATGCTTTTCAACTGATATAAGTTCGAAGATACCGTTTGCATCACTCTATGCAATTTAACATATGTAGGATGGAAGATGTATAGAGCTCTGGAAAGATCTTTAGGTGCAAAGAGCCAAATCTGTCGATATCAGATTTTTATCTCTATGTATGGATTGCTTCTGCAATTTCAGAGTGGGGGGTTGTCGATCACTGTAAGCGACAGTTGACAACCCCATATCGATTCAAAGATTAGTGGCCTTAGACTTGTAGCCAAGTCATGCTTACATTGAAGCCCAACCGAGTGTCTTGGAAGAGATGAGTTGCTGTTGGTAACAGGGGTCATCTCTTGTGTGCTTTGGTGCACCAGGCTGCTTTCACACCTCTTTCTACAAGTAAACCTCGACCTGCCGAAGTCAACAATGAAACCGTGGTTTCGACAACCATTAAAGGTTCACCTCACCCTCGCCCACCAATTTTGGAGCCCTCTAACAAAAGATCGAAACAAAATGAGACTATGGAGCAGCAGGAGGAGACCCCTGGTCCATTGTGGAAACCTGCTCCACAGACGTTTGGAGCCAAGACTGGGAGTCGGAAGAATTTGGCACCTCTGGCTGAGAGGATGCGACCTGCTTCGGTGGACCTTGTTGTAGGCCAGGACCATTTGCTTGGACCGAGGTGCATCCTGCGCAGTTTGATTGATAATATCACGCTCTCCTCCATCATCTTCTGGGGACCCCCGGGCACTGGGAAAACCTCTCTGGTCCGGGCCATTGCGCGTGCAGTGTCGTACAGGTTTATTGCACTGTCTGCGGTGTCGAGTAACTTGAAGGAGGTGCGTGACATCTTGGAAGAGGCCAAGAGGGTTCGAAAATTTGGGGAGCGCACTCTTCTGTTTCTTGATGAAATACACAGGTCAGTCACGAGTTCCAGGAAAACACTGACTCTTCTAGTTTGTTTTAAAGTTTGTCATGGTTAGAGGAACATGCCTGCTGGATGCATTGGCAAAAGAGTTTTTACTGCTATATACTCCCTCTGTTTCGAAATTAGTGTCAGTGTTGTTGAAAACGTTTGATACCAATTTCATTGATCGTATTGGGAAAAGCATATATTCCAGAAGGGTCGAAGTTTTATATCAGCAGAATCAATGAATAACATTGCATGTGTTCATTGCAATCTAAATAAAAGTGGACAGAAAAAAGCCTCGATATGACCTACTCAAATCAACCTTAACAAACATGAGGTCTAATTAGGACACTTATTTGGTATGGAGGGAGTATCTACTTGGAGTGCTTATGTGATTCATTAGATTAACATGCTCTTATTGAAGTAGAATTGAGTTTGTTTGAAGGTTTCATTTTTAACAAGACATTGAACCAAAAGGCCCAAATGTATTTGGGCATGTATTTTTAGCAGTTTTGAGTAAGAAATGTTGGAATTTTATGTTTCCAATTTTGTGTAGTTTGTTTTACCAACTCATGCAGTGTTCTTCACTAATTCTGGTGAGCTAGAATTTGACCCCATCTGAACCATAATTTTCACGATATGATCAGTTGGATTGGTCATTTCGAAAGCATGATTCCTTGGTCATTTAGGGTTTAATGGTTTTCAATGTATGCATTGTACACCAAGATTTATGTTGCAGCTAGAAGACAAACGAGGATGTTTTATTGTTTCTAAGCAGAGAATGGTGAATATCTGATTTGTTGCGTCCTGTTTTGTCTTAATAGGTTCAATAAAGCGCAGCAGGATGCGTTCCTTCCTTATGTGGAGGCTGGCCACATTGTATTTATTGGAGCAACCACTGAAAATCCGTCATTTGAAATCAATGCTGCGCTGCTGTCTCGTTGCCGAGTGCTCACCCTTAACAAGTTGCAACCCGAGCATATTCGAAGCTTGCTGGACCGTGCAATTTCTGACAAAGAGAAAGGTCTGTTGATGTCTTTTATTGGGAGTGCTCCTGGTGATGTCATCAAGGTGGAAGAGGATGCGCTCCAGTACTTGGCCAATGCTGCAGACGGGGACGCTCGAGCTGCATTGAACTCTTTAGAAATAGCGGGGTTGGCCGCTTTTGCTGCTTCTGAAAGCACGCCACCTCGAAGACCTAATCCAGAGGAGAAGAGTTTCAACGTGCGTGCAGACGTTGTTGTGAGTGTAAAAATCGATGCCGAGAAGGACGTGCTTGCTGCAGCAGCAGAAGGGGTGAAGCAAGAGGCTTCCTCTTCTTTGATGTTAGTCCCCGCAGCATCAAACCTCAAGATAGACATCTCTGGAAACGGGTTTGGAATCAAAAGACTGGAAGTGTTGAAGGAGAAGTTGAAGAAGGAGAATCAACCGAACTCGACTGATGATTACACGAAACCGTTTAAGAGGTTTGTTGGTGGCAAGGAGGTGGTGAAGGGAGTCAAAGAGATTAAAGAGCGTTCTCCTAGTGGGGAGACACAAGGGGATTCTGGGGGTCATTACAATGATGTAGCTTCGAAGGACATGCGAGAGCGGGATGGGAGCTCCGAGAGAGTCGAAAAGACGGGAGGCAATCTGTATGACACCGCTGGGGAGGCTGGTGGAAGTGGCGTTGATACCAAAAAGGAAAGGAGAATACTGGTTACTCTTCAGCAGGTAACCAACTTCTCAAGCACTTCTGACATTTTCCCTCAACTCTAGTACTTTTTTCGCTGAGATTTCAGCTCGAATCTATCTATGGCACAACACCTTTTCTCGTTTAGTGTCACAGAGTGGACCCGTTTCTGTGGCGTTCAGCTGTTTTGAGTGGTTTCCATTTATTAGAATACTTCCACCAGCCTCAAAAAAAGGAAAAGAGAATACTGTTTGGAGTTACATTTACTACGTTTTTGCCCTTGTTCGTGTCTATGTGCCCAAGAAAAGGTCTCATGACAAAGGATTCACTACCTTAGCTTTTATTTATACATACTAGTCATGCTGATACTAGCCATGTTGTAGTGCTTCCACAAATTAGCCAGTGTAGTGAAAAAACTGTGTACCATATCACTAGGTTGCGACACTAATTAGAACAAGCAAGTAGGTTTGTTCACTTTTTGAGTAGTAACCTATAGTCACATTCTCTATAGTTGTAGCCTATGTCAAGGCTCCTTCAGTTCAGAGCCGATAAAGAGTGTATCTGTACTGGAATCATGTGTTGTGAAATTAATCTAACATGAGCTCCTTTCCAGGTGCAAGAGGCCATTCAACGATCCCATGTTTTCTACGACAAGACTGGCGAGGAACACTACAACATCATCAGTGCCCTTCACAAGTCCATGAGAGGAGGAGACCCGGACGCCGCAATTTACTGGCTTGCCAGGATGCTGGAAGGAGGAGAGGGTCCCTTGTACGTTGCACGCCGACTGATCCGGTTTGCAAGTGAGGATGTGGGGCTAGCAGATCCACATGCCCTGGTGTTGGCAGTGGCATGCTACCAAGCCTGCCACTTCATCGGCATGCCGGAATGCAATGTGAATCTCGCTCAGTGCGTGACGTACCTCGCACTTGCACCCAAGTCTGTGATGGTGTACCATGCCATCGAAGCGGCACAGCGACTGGTGAAGGGAACCAAACAAAACGAGCCTGTGCCTATGCATCTGCGAAATGCTCCGACGCAGCTCATGAAGGAAATGGGCTATGGACGTCAACCCGAGCAACCACCTGCAGACTTCATGCCACCGTCTCTTCGAGGTCAGAAGTTCCTCAAGAGAACTCAAGGTCCTGATAAATGATTTTTCCAATATTTTTTTTTTGTGAATTCCGTGAGGATGAATGAATTGGTCTGGAGTCTGAAGTGCATTCTAATGGGCCTGAGTGGCTCTAAAGAGTGGTCGAAGTCGTTAGTTGCTGATGAATCTTATGGGCTTCAACAAAGTTGGAAACACGACCAGTGTACAGGTAGTAACGATAAAAAAAAAAAAAGCAAGATTTGTTTGCAAGGGTGGGGCGTGCATGTCTGCATCTGGTGGTTGGTCTTGCCCAAGCAAGGTTTACAATTGAACGTTGGAACAGTTGAAAAGGAGAAAGGTGTTTTTTAGATACGCCTGCCCCTTGTACATGATCTTTTTTTTTTTCTTGGTAAGGATTTGGAGTAGAATACTACTGCGGTGTGTCCCTTGATTTAGATCTCACATGCTGTATCAAGATTTGACATGCCGGTCCTAATGAGAAGATTTTGTGTGAGCCTCTCGAATGGGTCTTGTGCAGCATTTGAGTTACCAGAAGTGTGGGATGTTGGAGAGGTACTCTGCTTTGGATGATTGCTTTTGTATTCCATAATGCCAAGTCTGGTCTTCAAGGCAGATTTGTCAACTATTCCATTGGATAGTCAGAAAAGTGTTATAACTCATAATGCAGACCCTCTTTCTTACACCCTTACATTTGCAAAAAGTACAGATATGCACGTTTGTGATGAAGTATTACACTTTGCATTATGTCCCATAATGCTCTTGAGCCTCCTGAATCTCAAGCATTATCTAGTCCATTTCTGTGAGTTGGGGTGACACTGAGCATCATATTTGTGAGGGCACAAATTTAGTGTCACTACAAAGAAAAAACAATGGTAGTACAATACAGTAATATTTCAGCTTGAACTAACTTTGAATAGTGTGTCGTTGGTACATTAGTGTCAGCCGCACTAATTGGATAAGTCAGTGCTGCTTTCAATTTTCCAAGTCCAGTTTGGGTTTCTCTTGTTATTGAATTAGCTCAGTGCTCTGAGAAGAAATTCAAACGGTATTTCTTGCATAGGAACATACTTCAAACTTGGAAGTGATTAGAATGGGTGCAATATATAGTGTAGCTTATTTCTTTTTAAATTTAGGAAAATGTGACTTTTATGAAAACAAACTTGAACCTTTAAAAAGAATTTTCATGTATGTGTGATTTGTTTATATTTTGTAGTGGGCATTCCTTAACCCTTAACCCTAAGGATTGGGGGTGTTTAAACATAGTCCTCGTTTTCTTGACTAGTTCTTGTAACAAGCATAATTCTTCATTTGTATGGAATAATTTTCTATTCTAAAATAAACTTTGAAGTCTTTTATTTTATTCAATTTTTAATATTTTTGAAAAAAAACAAAAACTTTAGGTTTAGATTGTTTATTACAACATTACAACCATTGGGATTGTCATTTTCCAATTCCATAAATAAATGGTTAACAATTTAGTATTTTGAATCATTCTCTACATCTTTCTACTTATTATTTTTTTCCTATATGTTGTACAACTCCAAATGATTTGAAAATTTTCAAGCATGTAGCCAACTTGCCTTGAAGAATGAATCCAAAGAAGCACCAACATTTTGGACATTTTTTCATACAATTGTAACCTTGTGAGGTACAGCTATCCGATTTTTTGCAAGGGCTTAAAAGATTTTGTCACTTCAAATGCTAATATCTACACGGTGGGAATTTCTGAATTTTTTTCCACATCTTCTCAATCTAGCATATTACAAGATCCTATAGTTACAATTGTCCAAAAATGATATTTTTCAAAAATTTGTTACTTATACTAATAATGACAATTTTCAAGCGTTTTTGGTGATAACATAGTTAAGGAACTTTAGGGATTAAGGTGAAGTTACCTTATTCATCCCACTTGGATAAAACTTCATGCATGGGACTCTATAAAAAAAATGATGAAAATACATTGAGTATTTGCATATGACATTTATATACGGTGATTTTATTTTCTTTAATAAAATTTGTTAGAAAAATGTATGCAATTGAGTAAGCTTTCAATTTAAAGTCTCTTGAGGTTTTAATCATTGTATCAATACTCATGATTAAAGTTAAAAAGAGGTGATATGAAAATAAACTATTGTAAGTGTAGGGTAAAGTCGACACTATTCTGTTGAATAGTTTTTTTCTTGGAAAAAGCTTCAATAGATGCTAAAAATAGAAGTTTTTAAATATTCCTTTTTCTCACCATATAATATTATTTTTGAAAAAATAATTTTTCTAAAATTGTCATTTATTTTTAGAATTATTTTGGAAAACATTTGAAGTTCACGGATTTGATTTGAATTCACCAAACGACATTTTGATGGTTGCAACTTTACGGGCTTGTATCTCCTTCATCCAATGTTTGTTTTCAATAAAAAAATTTGTTGGGTTATGTTCCCCTTAAAGTCTAGTTAGTGTCATAAAATTTTCAAATTATTTTGAATGTTTGGGAGCAATTCAAAGCTCAAAATCTGGACATTTTTGGATTATAGTGAATTTTGGCAACTTGTGGCTTCTTCTTCATACAATATCCATTTCCAAGAAATTTTTTTTGAGAAAGTTGTGAATATAATATTATGTTTTTTGTGGTTAAATTTTCATGTTAATTCAAGAAGTTATAAGTGACTTGGAAGCATTTTAGTAGGAGGTTCAACCTTAATGTGTGTTTTGCAACTTTTCTTGGTGTTTTTTTAATTTTCAAAGCCATTTTGCAAACACAATGAGTCAATTGAATGATATTTTTTTAAGCAATGTGTTTGTATGTTGGTTTTGAAGCACTTTATAGCTTTAAGTTTTTCCATTTGAGTTGGTTTAGAAATCAAATTTCACCTCCAAATGTGTTGCTAGGAAAATTTCATAATCCTTTTTCAATACTAAAACATTATAATCTTGCAATCTATTTGGTCAAATGACTCTAAATTTGATTTATTTCATTTACAACACATGCACTACAAGATTGTACACTTGAGATTTCTATACCTTAGTGACATTTAGCCACCTACAACTCTTTAAAAGCACTGATGTTTTTAACCCTTTAAGTTCCTTGACTATGTTTTCACCAAAAATGCTCCCAAATTGTCATTTCTAGTACAAGTACAAATTTTGAAAAAAAAACATTTTTTAACACATGTAACCATAAGATCTTGTAGTATGCTGACTTGATGACATGTGGTAAAAATTTCAAAAATTTCCACCAAGTGGATTGCAAGATATATAAATTCAAATTCATTGTAATCATTTTTTGGGCCCTGCAAAAAACAGGGCAGCTGCACTTCACAAGCTCACTTTTCTATGAAAAAATGTCCAAAATGGTATTGTTTCCGTTTGGATACTTTTTCCAAGACAAGTTGGCCACATGCTTAAAAAATTTCACATCATTTGGAATTGTACAATATATAGAAAAAAAAGAGTAATTAGAAAGAAGTAGAGAATGCTTCAAAATACAAAATTGATTATAATTTATTTATAGAATTGAAAAATGTCAATCCCAATGGTTGCAATGTTGTAATAAACAATCTACATCCTATAACTTTATTTTTTTCAAAAGATATTGAAAATTGAGTAAGATAAAAAAACTTCAAAGTTTATTTTAAAGTAGAGAATCCATAACTGCCCGCAAACTAAATCTCCTCATAACTTTTGACTCGTTGGTTAAAATAGAATGATTCAAAGCTTTACATATATATATAATTCTAGAAAATGAATTTCAAATTTTTATTTTTGAAAAAAGTAATTTTTTTAATCTGCCCGAACTGCCCGGACGAGAAAAAAAGTAATATATTAGGCCATAACTTTTGATTCACATTTCCAAATGTCATGAAATTTAGTGCGAATGAAAGATATTCTTTGTCCCCACCTTTTATTAAAATTTCATCCCACAACATGCAAATCTCTAGTCACAAGTACCTGCCCAAAATTTCTATATGGCCAAAAAATGCAATGCATGCTAGTCCTTTAGGGGTTAAACCAAAAAAGGCCTTAGGCATGTAGGGATTAAGCTCCCGTATGTCCTAATTTCTATATTATACGTCAATTTTTAAATAGCTTTTGACCATATATAATATTGTCTCATTTATATATAGTGTTCACCTTCTCTTCTTCTTTTGATTGGCTCAAAAATCTATATGATGTACATAAAGTGTAATCTATTTGTCAAAACCAATAGTAATTGCATTTGAAAATGTTAAAATTTGTTCAAAGACTAATGGAATAACTAAAATTGATGTAATTGACTATGATTTTCAAAAGGAAGCTTCTATTTTTATTTTAGGTATTAAATAATATTTGAACATTGATAATTTGATATAAGTGGTAAGGAGCTTCTGAAGTGAAATTTCTAATTTTGGGTCAAGCACAAAAAAATTTGTATAGTTTGTGATGAACTTCTAAAGTCAACTATCTATTTCTAATTGAGGCTAGTAAGCCCTTGACACCTAGCGCTAGAAAAAAATTTGACATGTCAACTTGCAATTGATTAATCCCTAAATGCCCAAGGCAACATAATTATTTTTATATCCATTAAGCTTTGAAGTTAAATAAAATCTTATATTTTTGGTATTTTCATTTTTATTTGAATACCTTCTTAAAGTCTATTTTGGCACCAGAAGTCCTATTTAAAAAAAACTATTTATAGTTTTTCCATTCAAGATTTTATAGAAGGGTGTCAATTGCAAATCTTGAAAAAAATTCAGAAATTTCCACTATGTACATTGCAAGATATTAGCATTTAAAGTGATAGAAATCCACCTTTTTTTGGCCTTGCAAAAAATTGTGCTACTGCACTTTACAAGGTCACATTTGTACGGAAAAATGTCCAAAATGGTTGTACTTCATTTGGATTCATTCTACAAATCAAGTTAGCTACATGCTTGAAAAATTTCAGATCATTTGGAATAGTACAACATATACAAAAAAAATAGTAAGTAGAAAGAAGTACATAATGATTCAAAATACTAAGCTGATAACAATTTAGTTATGGAATTGAAAAATACCAATTACAGTGGTTATAATGTTGTAATAAACAATCTACACCTAATGCTTTATTTTTTTCCCAAAATATTGAAAATTGAGTTAAACAAAAGACTTCAAAGTTTATCTTAGAGTAGAAATTTCATAACTACCCGCAAAGGCGCAAACTACTTAGAAACTACCCACAAACTAAAATTCCTCATAACTTTCGTTTCATTCATCAAAATGGAATGATTCAAAACTTTTCATATATACATAAATTTTGAGAACCAATTTATAACTTTTATTTCTTAAAAAAATATTTTTTTAAGAATCTTTTTGAGTTGCCATGTTGCCTACAATTCAAAGGAAATTACATGTCATACAATAAATTTTCAACCATGTGGTCAAATTATGAAAATTATTGGACCTAAAAGCTACTCCTTGGGCACATGTGAAAATTTCAAAGAAAATAAATGTAAATTCCATTTGTAGTGAGTTGTCCAAAATCGCTATGTTGCCCCAAACCCTGTAATTCAATGCTTTAGGATTAAAAGACTTCAAACCACTTTAACAATTTTTACACCCTCTTAATCAAGCATTATAAACTTCCAATTCATAAGTGGCATTGCTTTTCCTATGTAATATGCAAGTTGTCTAGTTTGAATTTATACAATTATAAATTGAATTTTTTTTGTAAAACAATCAAAACTTGGACTTTTTATTTAGTTTTGAGCAAAATCTAAGAAGCTTCAAAAAGCCCTTGAACATTTAGGGATTTAGAGTTCACAATTTTATACTTAAAGTAATTTGGAGCAACAAATTCAACGTAGTTGCCAAGTTGGAAGGCTATAGTTGGTGATCAATGGTATATAATTTAAGCAACTTATTGCATTGTAGTTTTTTAGAACTTTTAGTCTAGAGGTGTGGAATGTGGGGCTAAATAAAAAATTACCTAATACCAATTTGTGATTTCAATGATGACAATCTTTTGGTTGTATCTTCCATGCCTAATGTGTTTATTTTGGAATAGTGTGACCCCTGTTGGCTTCATTGCACTAGTTAATTTTTGAAAGTATGAAGCCAAAGAGGTCAAAATTTGACATTTTGAGCAAAATTTTGCCCAAATAAATATGCTACCCGTGCCTTGAACAATTGAAAACTAGTAGCTCATTAATAAGTGTATTTGGACTAAAACACACTTCAGACTAAAATTGATATAATTGGCAAAGTAAAATGTCTTATCTTAGTTCAAGTACCAAGGAAATCGATTAAAATACATGTCACACAATACATCAACCAACCCAAATCAATTTTCTTTTGTGGGGATGCAATATTTTGTTCAAAAGCAATTCAAATTTTTTGGAGAATGTTTAGCAAAATATTCTCCATTGCTTAGTGGATGAAATTGCCAATTGCTACAAATTTTACAAACCTTTTATTAGAATGAATGTCTACACTTTTGAATGGATAATTGAAATCTCATCCATATTTTACATGTTTCATCCATGTACACAAATGTAAACATCTTCATCACAATTGGCTTTCATTTTTTCACAACAACAATTAAAAAAAAAATATGAGAGTACACCATAGCTATACAATTGTTGTGGAGGAAACATAGTTTGAGGATCTCCCTTCTCTTTACTCAATGAGAGATTGACGCAACAACAAATTTTTGGGTAACCAAACTTGCTTGCATTCAAGGCCAGTTTATACACACTTTGGGTCGGATGGAAGGCCGGATTGATTTGCCTTCAATCCAGCCCTCAACTCGTCCTCAATTCACCACTCCGGCCCTAGATAATGTAGAGTGGTGAGGCCAAATTATGAGGCTCAATTTCTAATTCATCACTCCGGCCCTAGATAATGTAAAGCATTGAGGCCGAATTCTAGGGCTGGATTTCCTAGCAAAAAATAACTTGGATTTCCTTAATCTTCAATTAAAAATATATATTACATGCATCTTTTTCTTTTCTTTCTATTTTTTTATTTATTTCAATAATAGAAAATAGAGCTTTTTAAAATTTATTTATAACCTTTTCCTTTCTCTTTATATTTTAACTACCTAGCAAAAAAGAGGAAGTTCTTTGATTTCTTTTAAACCTTTTCCTTTCTCTTGATGTTGAAACTAAATTGTAGCTTTAGAATAGTTGTCATTTATTTTTATGAGAATTTCAAAAATTTCAAGAAATAAATAACTTTGATCTTATCACTATAGGGGGTTCAAAGTAATTATACAACTAAATATATAATTTGAAAAAACATCTCTTTAAATTTTTAAATTTTATTTAAAAACAAATAAAGAATCTTTTATTATGAGAATTTGAATGAATTCTATTATAAATGTAAATCAAATTTTACCATAAATATTATTTTTGGTGCCATAATCTTTCTTTATCATATTTTTTTTCAAAATTTTGTCATCAGAACTGGTAAAAACACACATCATCTCACAAATGTTAGAGTTTGTGGCATAACTTCAACAATGACTTCCATTTATAAAATTGTGTCTAACAAGAAATGTGCCAAAAAATTGTACCAAAAAACCATGGTTATTAACCAAATAAACATTTTATGTAAATGGAACAAATCAGTAGATGGAGTAAATGGAACACATCAATAAATTAAAACAAATCAATAAATAGAATAAACTAGCAAACAATTATTGGGCCCAAAATATATATAGTGCAATGTGGATGGGAGGAAGTTTCTTGAGCTCACAATTAATAAGCATGTACGAAAAAAAACACTAAAACTTGAATGGATAGACGATAGAGATCTAGCCCTAGATGGAAAATTGGGCCATCCAAAACCTCATTCCAATTGCTCCTTTGGCGCCAAAACTATGTCATCTAAGATGACACGTAGGATGAGTGGTGGATTTAGTTTGGCCCTAATACAAAGCCCTTGGGCTGGATTTGAAAAAATTGAATGATCCTATTGGTTCAAACTTAACCGGACTTCAATTCGGACCCAAGTATAAAATGACCTTCAAAATCGTGAGAAAAGAAGTTCATCGTACTAACTCAATTGCCCATTTGTGACTCCCCTATTGCTCAAAATGAATGGAAAAACCCCGCAACCAAACCCCTCGCGTTTACTTTTTCTCTCGCCGTCAAACTGTTCCATCCCCTCGCGTTTACTTTTTCACGAAACGAGTTTACTTTTCGTCAACGTCCTCGGTTTGAAGATTTGCGCTCTTAAGAAGAACCAGCCCTCACAACGACACGGCATACTCACTTTCTCACACTCTTCCTCCGCGACTACCGATCGTTGTTCCCACAAGAATCTTTTCTACACGACCCCTTCACTCACAATCACAACACTTCCTCACAACCCAATTCCCAATTTCATAGCTATGGCGTACCCTCGCAAGCTCACATGCAGGTAACCCCAAGCAGAGCTTTCATCGCACAAGCAGAGTCTCCAATTGGTGTGCGCAATTTTGTGTGCAGCTTCCACAAATCTTCGGTCATCCCTGAATTGGCAACTGGGTTGGTGTTAGGGGGTTGTGAGTAGAGCTAGACGCGGTGTATTTGGATTGCGACTTCAGGGTTTGTGGGATAACGAGGAGAAGCTGTGAAGCGGAGAAGAGGCTATGGGGGCGCTGTGTTGCTGTTTCAGCTCAGATACCAACTTGGAGGACTACTTGCCGTATCAGAACCGGAGCTTATGGCGAGAATGCTTTTGTCTGCGAAGCTGCTTGCCGTGGGTGTTTGCGGTACGCTTTGGTTTTGGTGCTGGTTAGGGTTTCGGTAGAGGATTGTCTGTGTGATTGTGTGTGAGATTTGTTGAGTTTTGTTGAGGTTGTTTTTTGTTTTGTTTTTGAGGTTTTGAGGTTTATTTGGTATGGTTGTGGTTTACTGTGTTTTCTGGGAATCTCTTTTGAAATTCTTTCTGGTTTCGTGGGAATTTCGTTTTTGGTTTCGTTGCTTGAGAGCCGTGGGAGTAACGTAGGTTATGGTTCCCCGACCTTAACGCACCAGGAGTAGAGAACGTTAGGATTTGGTTTGATTTCGAGAGGAAATTGTGGTTAGGTTAGTGTAGGATCGACGAAATTCCTTGGATATTCTAATCGTTTATTGTGGTTCAAAGTTTGGGTTGACCAGGAATGTCGATTTGCTTAGGTTATTAGGTTTTCTTCTCTGTTCTTTTGCAGAATGAGATATATAGGTTTCGACCTTTTGGGATACGGTAGACAATTAGTTAGTAAACTATTTGGTTAATTTAACTGCAGTTTAATTTTTCTTTTTGGAGGTCTTTGGGGTGTTAAAGATTACCTTGTTATCCTTTTAGTTTCTCTCTGATTATCAAAATCGGAGTCTTGGAGTTCAACTGGAGTTCAATTTGCTTTGTTTTTTGGCTCCAGAACTCATGATTTTCTGTGGATGAAATGGAATTTGTAGCATTACGATGAGTTCAATTTGCTTTGTTTTTTTTTCTTTAACAGCTTTCCAGAACTCATAGTTTTACTGTGTATGGACTGGACTGTGTAGCATTACGATGAGGTCAACAGTCAAGACACGGGATTTCCGAATCAAGTCTCGACAGCAGGTGGCGGCGGATTAGTAGGCGGTAGTAATGTAGACACTTCCATACCCGAGGTTTTCCAGGCTCCTCCGCCACCTTTGCCTTACGATTCCGACCCACGGTATTTGCGCAACGCGGGGCTGATTTCAAGGCGAGATAAGAGTGGGATGAGTCACCAACATGCTGGAGAGCCTTTGACTCTAAGACATAGCGTTTCTGAGGGAGGGACAGCTTTGCAAAGACGATTCTCAAGTGGCGGGGGGGGAGGGGGGGACTCTGAGGAAGGATTGAAATCGGGTGGCATGGAGAAGACTGCACTCTCGTCCAAGTCATTTCCGAGGGTGGAATCTGCGCTTTCAATTTTGGACGATGATGATGTCTGTCCCACTTGTCTTGATGGTAATTGTTTACTCCACTTCATGCTCCTTGCATTTGTTTGTATACATGGATGGTTTCTCTGGGTTTTTTGCTTGTGTGGGAGTGATTCTTAAAAATGCTATTGCTGCCTTTCAAGAGGGTTTAGTAATGTGCTAAATCAGGGGTTTTGACGCTTGCAGAGTACACGGAGGAGAATCCTAGGATAACTACTGCTTGTGGCCATAACTTCCATCTTGCTTGCATCTACGAATGGATGGAGCGCAGCAATCGCTGCCCTATTTGTGACAAGGTATGTTCTCGTGCATTGCCCAACCTCCTTTGAATCGGTCGGTTCTGCGTTTGCTTGCTTGTGGTTATACTGGGGATTACATGAAAGTCCTAGTGTGTTTTGGACTCTGATAATGATCTTGTTGCTGGAAATTTTATCAAATGGAATTCAGTTTCTGGACCTGCTGAATTGAGAGATTTCCTGAGATGGTCTGTTTTCAACTCTGTAGATCAGTTCGAAGACAATGATTCTTTTAACGCCGACGTCGTTTTACAGTTAGGGTTCCTTTTCCATTCTACTGCAAAGTGTGTTCTCTCACACAATGATGTGTTTGTGGTTCGTTTGTTGCAGGAAATGATTTTCAGTGAAGTATAGGTTGGAATAAGATCTCAGGACTGGGTTTTTTTTGGTAAGAAACAGGTGAAGTCCGTAGGGAGAGGATATTCCTCGTTGAAGACGTCACAGTTGTGCACAATTGTGAGCATATTGTATCCGTAGCAAAAAAATGTGCAGGTAGTTTAGGGAATCGATGATCAGGACCTTGGGTGCATTGAACAACTGTAAATATCTTTCTTCCGTGTTTTTTGACCAACATAAATTTATACTAGACGAAGAATTCTTCAGTATATGCCTGTCTGTCTCTCGAGGACCACATTTGTTTTGCAGATTGATTTTGAAACTTATTAGAGTCCGGGTGGGGAAAAGATGCTGTTCTCGGTGAAGCATCTGGTGTGCTTAGATAGTTATCACAGTGATGTTGCAGTAGTCATTTGAAATTTAATATATTGGGATTAGGTCTCGTCTGTCGATCTTATTTGTTGCCTTGTCTATTTGTTTGTCTTTAACCCTTTAACCCCTAAACGTCTAGAGTCTTCTCCAGAATTGATGATTTGGGAAAAATCATTATAAAAATACTATTTGGAAGAATATTCTGGAATTGATATACAAATGAAAGTTGTAGGTTTTGAATTTTAGATTCCATCCGTACATAACATTATTAAACAAGTGTGGGGGGCCCTTTTGCTTCCGTAGAAAGAGGAGAGCCCCCTGCACTCTTGCAATTCCAGGTGGAGGGGAGGGGAGGGGTTGGAATGGGCCACCCAATGAAAATATCTCGTGCATTGACAAGTCTTAAAAACCATCCAATAACGATCTTCATATTATAACTAAATTTTTCTCAAGGTATCTTGGGGGGATTTATTCTTCCACCTCAAAGGTATACAATGCCTTGGTTAACAATGTTGTGCCAATGCTATCACCAATATTCTTTTATGAATTTTGAAAGGAAAATTTTAGAATTCCTTCAAAAATTTGATTACAAACAAAATATTATCATTTTTGGAGTAAAACTTGTTGGATTGGATTTGAAAGGAGGTTACCTTGGCATGGTGATTTTTTGGAATTTTTGTGTTTTTTACATCTATGACCTCATTTCTTCAAATCTAGTTTTGAACTAGAGTTGGTGCAATTTTGGCTTGGTCAACCACTTGATATACTTCTACATGTGTAATTTTAGAAAAAAATGTACTCTAGTAACACCAAATCCAACCAATAGATAGGACAAGAACTTGATAAAGTATCTCTACAAATTAGGATGACTTTCATCCAAGTAGCAATGAGCAAAAAACAAGAATATGAATCTATTCATTGTCCAAAAATTGGACCTTGGAGTGCTCCAAGATTAAGGTAACTACACTTAAAATTGCTTGAATGAGCTCTATGGCATGACTAATATGCTTTAGAAAATGAACAACAATTTTTGCACATTGGTGAAGGACTGAATCAAAATGCAAGTGGTTCCATAATTTTTGGACACATTGTGAATTAGTTAGAATTTTCTTAAGATGCAAGGTGTAGGGTGCTAAAAGTATCATGTGGGTGATGCCAAAATGCATTTGATGCACATGAAGAATGACACTAGAGAAGAAGTTAAAGCAACAGAAAGTGTACCCAAAATTGTCCACTTCTAAGGTTGCCACCTCTATAGTGCTATAAATAGAATTGTACACTTTTTAAAATTCACCTTACGTGTGTCCTTAACATGCACTTCATTTTGGATATCTTCACTATAATTTAGTTTCCCTTCAAAAATGGGGGGCAATTTTGAGGAGTGATTCATTTTAGGTGGAGTTACCTTATTGTTTGTTGATTGTAGTGTTTGTCTACTTGTTTATTCTCATGAGGGCAGTTCCATGTGAAATTAGTTGGTTCCTTCTAGGTAATCTTACTTTTTGAGTACCTAAGATTCAATTCAAGTTGAGTTCCATACCCGACTTCTCAAAAAATATAAATAAAATTGTCATTTCATTCCATTTTATGTTACTCTCATCAGCGAACGATCTTTGGTTCCATTTATTTTTATCTTATACAATCTTTGGGTTTAAGGTAAATATTCTTATGATGAACTAGGATCTTCCAAATAAATCCTAGATTTGACTTTTTGGAGGGTTGCCCCTATTGAGAATTCAACAAACAACAAATTTTGAAAGTTTTGTGTTTAACCCATAAACAACGCGGAGGACGTTTTCTAGCCGATGCATGACAAAGAATCTCTCCATGCATGACAAAAGTGCAACTATTCATCCTCCAAATTTTGTGTGAAAAGAGAAGGTCTTCTACAGTAGTTTGTCTTCCAATGAGTGCTTTTTCATTTATTTTTTAAGCCAACAATTCACATGGTATCCAAAGAGATGATTTCCACGGTGACTGGCTTGTCGTTTGAAGGTTAAGTGAAGAAACCCCAAAAGAATTTTTCATTTTTTTTCTAGCACAGGTGGTGCTGGAGGAGGTTTTCCTCCATACCTCAAACAAATGGATGCCAAATATCTCTTCTTTTGTTCGTAGCTTGAATACAAAGGCTTGGCCAAACCGCCTCTTTGGAAACATTCATTGAGGTGAGATTTGAAAAATGAGAATTCAGAAACTCGTTTGATGGGAACTTTCTCATATGCAGCATGAGAGGCGGCCGTTAGCATCTGTGCACCAATTAGCAAATTGAGTTAATAAAAAAAAATTGTAGTTAAAAATAAAAATTGGGCAAAAAGTCAATTCAATGTCAATTCTATAATTTAAAAAAAATTAAATAACGTATTAATTTTTAAAAATGATACCCTTTCTAATTCAGTCATTCCAAATGTAAGTTCATCTGTTGGAAGAGGTTGAAATTCATTCATGTTCTGTCACAATGATCAATTTCAATTATAATCAAATAATGCCGGATATATTTTATAATTTTGTCTTTTAAATTTTTTTGATAAATTTCAAGAGGAAAACACATCACACTCCCTAGAACTAAGGTATCTGTGCTTGTAATTGACACAAATTACAATGGAGAATAGTCACTAGTATTGAACATAAATAATTTTTATTATATCTTATTGGGGCCTTTTGGCCCTAAAAGACAATTTCAAAATACTTTTTCTTGCATTATTTGGACACCATATGAATAAGTTATGAACTTTCAAAGTATTGCCTCTAAGTGTACTAAGAAACAGCAATAAGAGCTTTTAGACGTTTATGCTTTTTATTATGTACATCTTGTGTAATAAATATCTAGGAAGTACTGACAATTTTGATCCAAATGTAGTTGCTTCATTTTGGACAGGCTTGATTATGGATGGACGTATTTTAGTTAAAACACTCACTTTGTTTGGGTGAAGTTCCAAACATGTTTTACACATGTAATGAATATATTCTATAAAATTGCATTTACATCATATTTTGCCAACTTATCATGACAATTTTCAACAACATAAACATTGATTGTTACCGAGAGTTAATGGAAAGATGGAGAATATTCAATCTAAAGCCCTGAATAAATTTCAACCAAGATTAGAGAAACTAGTTTTTGAAGGTAGTGAACTTTTAAACTAAATTGAAAATAGAATAAGAAGTCAATAATGTTTGCATGGTGATTTGGTATATGTGAAATCTACAAAATCAACTACTGGTTTTAATGACTTCTAAAGAATAAAGAAAAAGTTGGCTATTTGTTGTACAACGTTCTAATGATCTGTAATCAATAGTTTTCAAAAAAATTGATATGTAGAATTCAATAAAGAAAATATTATTATTCTCTGTTTTGAATGGATAAAAGATAATTTTTTCTAAAAACAAAATATATTCAAGAAATATGCCCTCTACCAAATAAAGTCAACAACAAAGTTAACAAAGTTATGGTTATAAAATTAAATTCTTTCTTAAATTTTTATATTTAAATTTACTTTGATTATTTCATCTGTTATATTGACATGATCTTTTCAATAGGATTGAATATAAAGTAGTTGTACCGGGGATGTTTGTAATGCATAAATTACAACCAATATTGCAATCTCTGGATCCCATATTTCACCCAATATTTTCCATTTCTGTAATCATGAAAATTAAAAATATTCTTTATTTTTTTTACAAAACATGTATATTTCAATGATATGATATTTTAAAATTATCAAATATTTGAATATTATATATTTTATGTTTATAGTGCAAGGAGGGGGGATTATTGAATGAAAATGTGTTAAAATTAATTAAACTAAATCATCCAAATGGATGAAATCATGATAGTAAACTCAAGAGAGTTTCCAAGTTTGGATGAAAATGTCTAAGAATTAATACGTGATAATCCACATGGATGAAATTATAACTACAAATCATGACATTGTGTATTTCATATTTTATATGTATACTTATATACATATATATTTTCTAAAATTATATTTTTTGAATAAATTTAAAAATGCATTAAAGAAGTCGTAACTTTATTACATTTGTTTCAACATTTAGATTTATGTTTAAATTGTAATTTGATTATGTATAATTAAATAGAGTAAAATAGAGTGATATCACAATACCCTAAAATATGGGATTAAGTTTTTCACTTCTTCAGGAACAATTACTTGAATACATTTATCTTCCATTATAAGAGGCTTTTTTTCTTTATCTTTTGAACCTTTCTTTTCTGGTAGACCGAGAGGAGGTTCATATTTAGGTGGTGGTGGTTCCTCTATTTTTCTTTTTTCTTTGGCTTCTTTTTCTTTAGCTTCTTTTTCATTAGCTTCTTTTTCTTTTCTTTTCTTCTCTTCTATTTTTTCTGCAACAAAGTGTCTTCCATATATTGCATCTTGAATAGTTTCTTCAATTTCTTTATAAACACTCTGACAATATTATCATAATTTGCACAAATGGATATACTTGTAGTACTGCAAAATGTATAATTATATTTTAAACTTTATTTTTTCAATACTTTACTTTTGTAGATGTTAAATGATTTTCAACAATATCTTAGTGAAAAAAATGCTAATGAAAATTTTATGCATGAAAAATAGTAACAAAACCTTCATTTAAAATTTTGAATTAATCATTTTTTAGTATTTTATTATTCTTCAAAAAAATAATATTTTTTTGTATAATAATATTGTAATGAAATTGTAGAATGCAATTTGGGATTACATCCTTGAAATGAAATACTACCTCCATTTGGAAGTAGTGTATCCATTGTCAATACAATCACCACTAAGAATGGATACACTACTTCCAAATGGAAGTAATTTATATTTATATCAAATCTTTAAAATTTCTAATCAAAGCACCTTAATGAAAAATATTTTAGTATAATAATTGTTATGACTAATGCTTAAAAAAATATTATTCCAAATTGTATGGTTTGTATTGTTGTCGAATTTAAATAATTATTGTAAATTTTCTTTTTAGTATAATGATACTAAAATGTAGTATTGAGTAACTTAATAGATTCTAAAATAGATGTTAAAAAGATCGTTGCAAATAAAATTAATGTTTATGTACCTGATATTTCAAAGCATCTACTTTGTAAAATGCTTGAAGTCTTGTTTTTATTCTAAATTCAAAATTAGGAACAAGAATATCTTCAATAAAATGTGCAACCTACAATCAATGTTTTTAACTTAAACCAACATTTGTTTAACTTAAATAAATATGTTAATGTATATTTTATGATTTCATATTTATTTTCCAGTTTATCTAATTTGAAATTATTAGTTATTTGAATAATATTTTTTATACTGAAAAATGGACAGAATTATACAAACAAAACATCAAAATTTGGATTAAAATATTTATTTATTTAATGATGCTTTTATTTTTATTTATTTATTATATCTTATTCATCATATCTTATTCATCATATTCCAAGATTGATCATAGATTGATATTTTGTCATGTAGAAATGAAAAACAAACCATTTCTGGAAGGCTTGCTAATTCTTGTGTAGAATTATATCCAGTATACAAGTCTATCACAACACACAGTATTGTTTTTCAACAACATCTTTCAATTAAACAAACTACACCTTATACAAATTCTAAAAGTTTTAGAATTTAGAATATTTATTATTCAATTGCACATGTCATCATGAATGAGTTTACATTGAATTCATGAAACAATTTATAAATAAACTAATCTTTTAACAGATGTAATTCCAACTTATAATAGAGCAACAATGAAGATTACACCCATTTAGTAAGTCAATTTTTTTCTTAAACAATAAATAAAGTACACAATAAGGTCCACATCAATAAATAATTTCTTTTACAAAAGCTTTACAAACATTCCATATGTATTTTATATATTATTTTAAGCCTTAAAATAATATAAATGAAAAAATCATCAATATTTGAAAATTTTCATCAATATTTTTTCAAAGTATTTCAAATAATCAAATAAAATTTGGTCAATTATATTATACCTAATAATTAAACTTACCCATTCATATATTAAATTTTTTTTTCAAACTTCATAAATCTTGAATTTTTAGAAGTTACAAAAGTTGGAAAAAAACAATTGTTTTGGGTTAAACTATTTACTTTTATTGTGGAATTATTTATATTTGGATCAAGCATTAATAGTTCATTTTTAAACCTCTTTTACTAGTTTTGAATTCATGTCTTTGAAAGGGCTAGTTTTCAGAGGTTTATAGCCTTTAAGAACTAGCGACGTAAAAATTATGTGGAAGTTCTATTTATTAGGCAATAAAGGAAGAAAAACATATAAAGTTGTTTATTGAACTCTAATTTCCAAATTTCCAAATTGAAAACAAAATATTATACAAAAAAATAAAAAAAATATTGCTTATAAGAATGTGCTTGTAATTGGGACTGACAATTTTTAATTTATTGTCAAAGTTACCAGCTATTTAAGTTCTTTCATTTAGTATTTCCTTTTTGAAATATTAGAAGACCAATACATAAGTGGTTTTGGGTTTGTTTTTTTCATGTACAGTCTCAACTAATTTATACTTCCTTTGTTTCAAAATAAGATTAGTGTTGTTTTTATTACTCATATTTCACAAAGGAAACACTAGTATTATTTTGAGACAAAGGGAGAACCAATATATAAACTAAAATGTTATGGAACACAAAATATCTTTTTCAAAAAAAGTTGAAAGACAAAACTTGACTCTTGAGTCTAGTTTTTTGAAGTATGATTACATTGATCTTGCAATTGGTGGGGGATTTCACTCTAAAATTTAACCAAAAGAATGTAATTAAGCAAGATAATTGACAAATCTTACTATTGAAATTATTTAAGAATAAATTTAGATGAAGATTTTTGCCTTGCTTTGATACGAGTATTTTGAAGCACTAACTTTGGGTCTCAAATCACCAAAGAACTTTTAGGGATAAACTATATAATATAACAAATTATATTTTAAATTATGTTTAATCTTTTAATGATGTATTTAAAAAAATACCTAAAGTAAGATGCATTATAGCAGCATAAAATCCGTATGGATTAAGTTGATAACATCCTGCCAATTGGCCAATATCTTTTAACTCTTGCCATAGTGGTTTTATCAAAGAAGCTACAATTAATACAATGAAATATAAATTTTTAATCAAAAATGAAATGAAATCACCAATGTACTTTATTCATGATAAGTAAGTATAGATTTACTTAAAATTACAATAATATTTCTCTTAACACCACAAATTTTGTATTTATGATACAAGCCAGACAAAGTCATTTAACTTACAATTTAAAACTTCGAGAGGTATATTCAACTCTTTCCACATTAACTCCCATTGTTCCTATTAAAAAATAAATTATAATATCAATAATTATAAATTATACAAGTCTAAAATATGTGATATTTTGATGCTTGATATGGTTTATAATGGCTAATTATAACAATGTTTTCTGGCACATAAAAAAATTTAATACTATTACTTACAAAAGTTAAAAATCCAAAATCTTTATCATGAAGTTCATCTCCTTTTGAACTATACCAAAGAAATATTGCTAGTACTTGACCTAAAATATTAATAATAAATTTGAAATTTATATCAAATTATAATATCAAATCATAATATTCTATTTTACAAATTTTAGATAATTAAATTTAATATCTATTTTACAATTCTAGATTTAATTTTATCAATCTTAAAATTTTATATATAATCTTAATTAATAAATATTTTTAATTTATTATGCAATATTGGATTTTAATGTCAATTTCCATTACCATCATGCCCCTTCAATACTTCTCGCATCAATCTAAATTCTTCCCTTGATTCGTCTCCTTGCATGTCAGATAAAGCTAATTTAATCTTTTCTAAAATCCCATAATTGCATTCTTCTGAAATAGCATTATATTTGTGATACATGCATTAAATCTTTTGAGTAATGATATGCAAAGTTTTATACTTTTGATCAACTTATTATTTATTGTAATCCTATTTTTTTAAGCTATAAGAAAATAATTTTATAAAATATTATCTTTAAACATCAAATAAATATATATTTTTAACTCTATGCTTTGAAAATATCTAATTTCATACCAATTAGGTAGTTCTCATTTGCACGTCATTTATTTGTGCATGCAATATTTGTTTTTAGTATTTTCATTTCTTATATTGCACGTATAAACATATCAAATTTATACAAAAAGACGTAATTGTAATGGAAATACCAAAAAACGGAAGTGCGATTTCCATATATGTTTCTTCATCTTTGGGAGGATCCGGTTCTGGTGGTGGAAGTGGGATTGGGTTACCGTCTTCATCAAGGACTTGATTTCCATCTTCATCAACTAGGGGAATGAAATGTAAAATTCAAATAAATTACAAAAAAGAACACAATAACACAAACCAATTCTAAACACATTTAACAGAGTATTTTAATTTTCAACCATTTTCAGCCCTCAATCATTTTTTCAAAATAAAAATTATAAATTAAATATTCAAAAGTAATAGATATTAAAAGTATAGATATTAATGCTTTAGCTTCTAAAGTCTCAAGACCTTTTTTCATCAAAAATCACTCAAAATTGCCATTTCTATTGCAAAGAGCAAACAATTTTAAAAATTCTTCTTTTTGCATAATTATTTAACCATAGGATCTTGCACTATTTCAATATTAGAATGTGAAGAAGAACTTTTAAAACTTTGACCTTATAGATTGCAAGATATTTGCATTTGAAGTGATGAAAACTAAACTTTTTGAACCTTGTGCGACTAGATTATATGATTTTGAATCTCCTTAACTTAAAACTTTTGTACTAAAGATTTTAATATTAAAATTTTTATGTCAAAGAATTGAGTTGAAAACATTGGAAAATTTTCAAAAAACAATAAGTTTATTTTTATTTTTTCCTAAATGGCTAAATATAGATACAAGGTAGAAGGAAATACAATCATTGATAGCTCTAAGATGAAATTGAAACACACTAATTCCAATGGTGAGATTGAACCTTGGAATTTTTTTTTTTTTTTTGAAAAGTTGTAAGAATTCAATTCAAAAACAAATCCAATATGCTATTTTCTCAAAAACAAGTAAAGATTGTCCACAAAGCAAAATGTTCCTTAATTTTTACATCACTAGTCCAAATAGAATGAACAAAAGATTCACATGTACTATAGACAATATAATCTATGAAACATAACTTCTTCTTTTTATTAAATTCCAATTTGTTTTTGTTTTCTAAACTTTTGCCCATCAAACTGCATTTTAGGCTTAGGATTGTATAACTTTTGGTCCTTGGCTTTTATTGAAATAAAAACTATATTTCCATATAGCTAATGTATTTTTCTGTCTTCAATAAAAATTTCAGAAAATAGTGTCAAAAATTGAGGTCACATGAGACTATCCAAAATTCCTAGTATGTCATGACGAGGCTTTGGGACATCAAGGGTTAATCCCCTAATGATCCAAGGCGGGGGTGTACTTTCAAAATGGTCCCAAAGTGCCAAGAACTTTATCAATTTGTTTGCTCATTTTTTCTTGAGATAGCTAGAATGTAATCTTAGGCTTTTGAATTTTACATTGAATGTAAGCACCTCAAAAAAATTCAAATTATTTGTCCTTACAATTTAGTAGATATATAAGGTTGAAGTTTTATTTGGGTTAATGAAAGAGGGCATTGCACTTTGAAGGAGCATATCCTAATAAGAATATTTTGAAATGATGACCTTTTTGTGCTCAATGAAAGACGAGAGTTGAAAATGCTCTTCTAAAATTTGACAACATTCCAAGCATCTTTCAATTCATGGTAGAGCTTGCAATGCATGGTGGTCAATTGGTCATTGAAACGAGACTAGTGTTTGTAAGAATAACAAGAATGGGACACTTGTCTTCCTCTTGAGCTCTTTAGATCTGTTCTTTTTGAGGTGGATTTGACCTTTTTGAGGTAAGCAACAATTGCATTAGTTGGCTGAGTTTTTAGTCTATGCCCAAATCAAACCCCAATTGAAAATGAGTTGTGAACTATACTACACCACTCAACTTTAAGAAATTTCACAAAGCGGAGTTCAATTTGGAATTTGATGAAACTACCACCAGTGAATTCATAATGTAGGGTATTTTCTAGAGAGAGTTTTTTTTTTAAAAATCAAAATTTGAAAAAGGGAAGCTCAAAAGAGACGGGTAGCAGCCACATAGGGGTTAACAAAAAAACAACTTACGTTGATATTGTATTTCATCAGGTGGATTTTCTGAAGTTGATGTTTCTCCTCCAGATGTTGCTATATCTGTTGTGACTAAATCCTTGGGCAAACCATCTTTATCATATTTTATTTCAACCTATTTATTTATTTGCAGCATTTATTATGTGTGACAAATAATAAGGTTAACTTAAATTTTTACTGTATATTTTTTCTCAAAAATATAATTTAAAAATTTTACATCATTATTATCGTTTCTTGTAAATGAAAGCTTATGAATTAATTTCGATTAATGATGATTTTGTAAACTTAAATGAAATTGTAGAAAATATTGTTTTTATTTTAGAAAAAGAGTTTGTTAATGGCATAATTGGCATTGAGTACAATACATATTGTTTGGACAAAATTGCTGAATTGGACTATATAATAGATGAGAGGGTGATTAAAATGGCACTTCCATAACAAAACAAAGAGGTAGATGATTTTAAAAGCATCTAAAAAGTCATTTAGAAATTGATATTATCTTCATTTGATTAATTTTAACTAATATTTATTGAAAAAAAATTCTTTAAACCTAAAGTTTTTTGAATTTTGACAAAAGTTACAAACCTATGTAATATTTTGAAATAGAATGAGATTTATTTTAAATAAGCATTATGTAAATTTGGATTTTGAAATTGTTTTTTTAAACCCTAAAGTACAGGGGGGTTAAGAGGAATTGTAAAGAAATTGCCATTTTTGGGTGCATTGACCAAAATTGAAAGTGAAAACATTTTTTTTGAACTTCAACCATACAAAAGTTTAGTAGACTATTATAGAAAATGTGAGGAAAAAATGTTGGCTTATTTGAATGCATAGATTAAAAGATTACAATGTTTGAAGTGAGGAAAAAAGACTTTTTTTTATTCTTGTGAAACGGGGTCAATAGACTTCAAGCCTTCTTAATGTGAAATTTTTCTTCTACAGAAAATTGTGCTTTTACATCATCAAGTACTACATCTTTTTAGATACACTCATGCAAATTTTTAGAAGCAATTAAGGGTCTACCTTATTCTAAATCATTTTGCAAGATAAAGAGGCCAAGTGAACTAGCAATAAACTAGTCATTTTTTGATGATTTCTTGTGCAACATAGAATTTTCTCTTAAAATTATGACGACAAAAAAACTTAAAGATAGAGAAATTCAATGTGTAAATTTCTTTTAAAGAATTTTGAAACTACACATTTCAAGATAATAGTGTTAATAGTTAGACATAAATGTATTTATTCCAAACTTGCCCAACATAATTAGTTGAGAATTTTGACTCCTCTTGGAATTAATTTTTTGCTCTACAAGTAGTAGTTTTTTCAAAATTGCATATTCTTTCATGTCAATTACAAAAAATCATGCCAAATGTCAAAAAGTAGATTAGAAATTTAATATAAGATGCCAAAAGTGGCTGAATAACATGAAATTTATTGGCCAATATAACTTTTAGTCTAAATATTTTTTACATTCCCACAAAGGAGATGAATGTCTACAACTTGTATCAAATTTTGAGAACCACCTCTTCATTTTTTTACTCTATCACCTACCCAAGTTCCCTGAATGGACATTTGATTCCGTTTAGGGATTAAAAGTCAACCTGAAAAATTCTTAGCCCAAATTTACATTATTTTTTCCTTTATATTTTGACTTTATAATATAGTAAGATATAAAGTCCAAACATAAAGGAAAAATACTGGTCTTCTCTGTGATGAAGTGCCTAATTCAAAAATTTATGAAAATCAGCTAATCTTTTTTATTTTTGCAGTAATTTGAAAGCTACTTTTTTACTATTCATGGCTCTCACTTTCCAAGCTTGGATGCGTGAATATGATAAAAATGACTTTTTAAAGTTACAGTAATCTTGTTCAAAACCTTCATAACTATGATATTTGAATATTTTCTAGAAACAAATTTTTTTTCTTAAAACTCCAATTTAAACTTCAGAATGTTAGATTGAAGATTATACAATATACTATTTTTTTGCTTTTTTTAAAGTCTAAAATTCTAAAGCTGAAACTAAATTTTTTTCTTTCTTGTACTCTTAACCTCTAAAGTTCCATTGTCCCCTCTAGGGACAAAATGGATTTTGGATAGGCTCCTATGGTCTCAATATTTTTTGAAATTTTTATGAATTATTCGTAGAGATAGAAAAACACACTATCTTTTCAAAAATATAATTTTTTTTCAATGAATGCTTGGGAGCAAATGTTATGGCACAAAAAGCCCTTTTTTTTAGTTTGGTAGATAGAAAGATCCATCAAAAAAACTTAAAATTTAAAAATTTGAAAATTTGTTTTTTATAGATTGTATTTTTATCTACATGGGAAGCTTTGACTCTTTCTATTTGGATTTGTTATGCAAAAGTTTTAGACAATCTTAATTTTTGGGCAATTACAACATCTTTTTGATAAAATTACTTATAGGATTCATTTCTGACTTCAACTCTCTTTTTTTTCAAAAAAGAAAGTTCCAAAAGATTAATGTTTTTTGCTAGAACAATCTCACCATTGAGATCAGTGTATTTCAATTCCATATTAGAGCAATTAACAATTTAGATTTTCCTTCAATCTTGCACCTACTTCTACTTAACAATTTTTTAATGAGTGAAAACTAAAAGTGTTTTTCTCAAATTTTTTTTTACTAGACTTTCAACTCAATTCTTCATCATTTAAATTTAGAAACTCAAAATCAGAAGAGAAAAAATTTGAAGTTAAGAAGGTTCAAGGTCAAAAAATGTAGTTGCGAAACCTGCAAAAAAAACTTGTTTTCTTCACTTTAAATGCAAATATCTTGCAATCTATACTATCAAAGTTTTTAAATTTTCTTCCACACATTCTTACACCAATCCAATACAAGATCCTATGGTTAAATATGCAAAAAAAAATTATTTTTTCAATTTTTTTGCTCTTTGGTATAGAAATGGTAGTTTTAAGTGTTTTTTGATGGAAAAAAGGCTAAAATCCTTTAGGGATTAACCTCTAAAGGATTGTGACTATATTTTCACCAAAAACGCTACAAAATTGCCATTTAAATTGCAAGTATCATATTTTTGAAAAAAACACTTTTTTTGACACATTTAACCATAGGATCTTATAGAATGCTGACTTGAGAACATGTGGTAAAAATTTCAGAAATATCCACTACGTGGATTGCAAGATATAAGCATTCAAATTTACATAAATCATTTTTTTGGCCCAGCACTTCACAAGTTCACTTTTCTATGAAAAAATGTCCAAAATGGTGGTGCTTTTTTGGATTCTTTTTCCTAGACAAGTTGGCTATAAACTTGAGAAAGTTCACATCATTTGGAATTGTACAATGTATAGAAAACAAATAATAAATTTTGAAAATGATTCAAAATACAAAATTGTGAAGAATTTAGTTATAGAATGTCAATCCCAATGGGTTGCAATGTTGTAGTAAACAAACTACATTATGTGATTTTATTTTTTTCAAAAAATATTGAAAATTGAGTAAGATAAAGGACTTCAAAGTTTATTTTAGAGTAGAGAATCCATTATTGCCCGCAAACAAAAATTCCTCTTTAATTTTTACTTTTTCTTTTTCTTTGAAACACATGGAAAATTTCCATTGATAGAAGAAACAATACACAACAACTATAGTGAACAAGTTCTTGGCGAATCATATTTTTGAGATTTTTAGGAAACTAGAACTGGAACCACAACAGAACTACCAAACCAGTAGAAGCCCGGTTGGGACCTACCACACCACGCCATAGCGGTCAAAGCCCCCCCACCTTGGGGCACACTAGGTTCCATTTAATCTGACGACTAACCCACCCTCCCAAAAATGGAGTTTATAACCAAACTCCTCATAATTTTTGACTCATTGATTGAAACGGAATGATTAAAAGCTTTCCACATATATATAACTCTAGAAAATCAATTTCAAATTTTTGTTTTTGAAAAAAGTGATTTTAACCCCTAAAGGCCCGTTTGTCCCCTCAGGGGACAATTTGGGTCCGGGTAGGTTCCTGTGACCTCAATTTGTAAAGAATTTTTTTGGGATTTTTTGAGGTTGTGCGGTTCTGCGAGAGCTTTGTGGATATATAATTTTTATTTCAAATAGTGCCCGGGAGAAAAAATTATGCCAAAAATAGAGTTCAGTGGGCAACACAAAAAAATCACAAAAAGTCAAAATAAATTTTTTAAATATTTTTTCCAAAATCTATGTCTTTTTGTGTACATTTGAAGCTTTGATTCATTCTATTTGGACTAATAATGAAAAAGTTATGGACAATCTTAGTTTTTCGGGCAATCTAAGCATCTTCTTGAAAAAATAACTTTAGGATTCATTTTTGAATGCAATTTTTATAATTTTCAGAAAAAAAAATTTAGGCAAGGATGAAATTGCTTGCAAGAACAATCTCACCGTTGGGATTATGGTATTTCAATTTTGTCTTAGAGCTATTAACGATTTAGTTATTCCTTCAATCTTGAACCTACTTCTACTTAACAATTTTTTACCGAGTGAAAATTTAGTGTTTTTCTCTTGAATTTATTTTTCTAGATTCTCAACTGAAGTATTCAACATATAAACTTATAAAATCAAAATCAGCAATACAAAAGATTTAAGTTAAATAGGTTCAAAGCCCAAAAATCTAGTCAAGCAAGGTGCAAAAAAACTTGTTTTCTTCACTTTGAATGCAATTATCTTGCAATCTATTTGGTCAAAGTTTTTGAAATTTCTTGCATACATTCTCATACTATTCTAGTATAAGATCCTACGGTTAGATATGCAAAAAAAACAATTTTTATAATTTTTTGCTCTTTGCAATAGAAGTGGCAGTTTTGAGTGTGTTTTGATGGAGAAAAGGCCTCGGGGCTTTAGGGGTTAAAAAATCTGCCCGGATTATCCATTTACAAAAAAAAAGAATATTAGGGCATAATTTTTTACTCATATTTACAAATGTCATTAAATTTAGTGTATATGAAAGATATTCTTTGTCTATTAAAATACGTTGATGAAATACCTTCTATTAAAATTTCAGCCTAAAATATGAAAATCTCCAATCACACGTACATGTCCAACATTTCTATGTTGCCAAAAAATGCTTTTTGGTCCTTTAGGGGTTAATTCCCTCAAAAACTTTCACTAAATCTATGACATGTGGATGCACTTTAGAGGTTAGCACAAAAAAAACCAGATACTTTATCCCTTATATTATGAAGATATTCACCTCTGGCTAAAGGTCAGATATTATGTTTTCACCAAAACCGCTCTAAAATTGCTATTTCTAATACAAGTACCAAATTATAGAAATAATTTTCTTTAAAGCATAACCATGGGATCTTGCTTTAAATTAGTTTGAGAAGTTGTGGAAAAAATTTCAGAAATTTCCACCATGTGGATTGCAAGATAATAGCGTTTGAATTGACAAAAATCCTTTTTTTGTCCCTGCGAAAATCCGGGCAGCTACACTTCACAAGGTCAGTTGTATATAAAAAGGTCCAAAATGGTGGTTACTCTTTGGATTCATTCTTCAAGGAAAGTTGTCTACATGCTTGAAAATTTTCAAATCATTTGGAATTGTAAACCATATAGGAAAAATATAATAAGTAGAAAGAGGTAGAGAATGTTCAAAACACTAAATTGTTAAGAATTTAAATATGGATTTGAAAAATGCCAATCCTAATTGTTGTAATGCTGTAATAAAAAATATACATACAATTTTTATTTTTATTTTTTTAAATATTGAAAATTGATTTAAATAAAGGACTTCAAAGTTTATTTTAGAGTAGAGATTCCATAACTACCCTCAAACTAAAACTCCTCATAACTTTCATCTCATTAATCAAAATGGAATGATTCAAAAGCTTCCCACGTATATATAAATCTAAATAACCAATTTAAATTTTTTGTTTTTTATAAAAGTGATTTTTAAAGAAGTTTTTTCAGTTGCCCGAGCTGCCCGACGACCAACAAAAATGACATATAATGCAATAACTTTTTAACCACGTAGTCAAAAGTTATGAAAATAGTTGAGCCTCAATGCTACTCCTCGGGCACATCTCATGTGAAAATTTCAAAGAAAAAACTAAAAATTCCGATTGTAGTGAGTTGCCCAAATCGTTGTGTTGTCAAAAAATGGTGTTTGATCCTTTAGGGGTTAATTGAAAGTATAATTGATTTGTGGTTCTAAAAAGCTAAATGAGATCCACTTCAATTATTCATTAAAAGAAACTACAATATGTCAAAAATACAATTGATCAAAATGCAGGTTCATGAAGTTTTAGAGGTTAGACAATTTATATATAGTACTAATAGTAGTTGATAATATCAAATATTCAAATACTTTTTTTTAATTAATATCACAACTTTACCTTTCTTCCATGAAGTATTTCATCTACTTCTTGTACAACATCACGTATTAAATTCACCACTTTTGTAACCAAAGCATCAACTTCATTGATCAAATCATATATTTCATCATTCTCGCCCATATCATATCCTAGTCCATTTTTGACAAGTGAATTTATTATCCACTTGACCATATGCCATCATTTCACATTTATTAAATCATATTATAGAAAAAACATTGAGTAAAAGATGAATTTATTTATTTCAATAAATAAATATTATCAGCAAGTCAATTAAATATATTTGAGTATGCAAAGTGAAGAAAATTACAGGACATTTCTAATTAGAAAATCAAAAAGTTTAAATTTAAAAAAATAAATTAATATGCTATAATTTTATAATCTTATTAGACTTACCAACTTTTATGAGAGATTTTCTCATTCGTTTTTCACCATCTGAAATTCGCCCTTCCCAACATTGTGTAAATGACTCAGGGCCACCTAAATAGCAAAAACATAAGCTTTATTAAATGTAATGATCTAATAAGTGGGTTATAATTTGAAACAGTTCATTTCAATCACCCAAATTATCTGCAATTTCATATTAAAATTAATCATATTATTATTATTATTATTTTATCCATTAATTTCAATTTGACCATTATACAATTTATAAAAAAGGATCAATATTAAACAAATGAAATTATTTAATTTCAATCCATCAGTTTGACCCTTTTTTACTACCGAAATTGATTTTTATTTAAATCTTTGAATGGGATCCTTGAAAATATCTGATTATTAAAAAAACTAATTAATTTTGGTTCAAAATTAGTATTTAAATTATATTTTTAAATCATTCAAAAATAAAAATAAAGATCTATAGTTAAATCATGCATACTTGAATATTCAACAATTATTTTTTCTTCATCTTGGCAAATCTCATTTATAATTCCTTCAACATCTACCAACTTGCCCTATAAATAATAATTTGCATAATAAGTGCTTGTATTTTTTTTGTCATATATCGCTCAATCATTTGTAAAATATAAATCTTAATAAATGGTATTTATAAATCAACTAAAAGCTATTACATTTGAGCAAAAGCACCAAGTATAATCACAAATTTTACATTAAGATTGTAATAATGAAAATGAATAAATATTTTACTTCTAAATTTCAGAAATTTATAATGAATACAAGAGAGTGTTTGATTTTGGATATAATATATATACCTTTACTATAATTCCTTGTGGAATACACTTGGTGGTGACAATACCTATCATTATATCTAAAATTTATTTCATAAGAAAAATATTATTCCTAATTTTTTTACTTCAGTTGCTCAGAGATTTATTTTCATATATATTTGCGATCAATATTTATGTCTATATATAACATATAATATGTAATATAGGCAAACAATACTCATTTTATATTGATATTGATATTTGTATACAAATTGAAATGTTTATACTTACCATTTTCAAAAGCCACATAATTACAAGCAACATAACCCAACCATTGTAGAGGTTGTTGACCATTTCCAACGCATAGTCGAATATTAGATATTTTCCAATCCCATAGATTTAACTTTTTTCTAATTTCTACCTATTGAATAAACTTAAGTGTTGTAATTTTATGATTATAATGTTATCTATACTAAATTGTGAAAATTTGAATACAAAGTTGTAAATTATACAAGATTCTATTAATGTAAATTAGAATGAAGAATTAGAATGATTTAAAAAAAAAAATTGTAATCATTTTGTAGGTTTACCTGCAAGTGCATTCCTTTTGTAGCCATGATGATTTTTGTAGATTGATAATCTTTGTGCACATAATTCTAGTTTGAATTCAAAATATGATTTAATTGTCTTTTATGTCATTATATTTGAAATTTAATATAATACTTGTGTTTTGCATTTTTACATTTTTCAATTTGATTGAAAACCTAACATTCAAATGTGATTCTTTCAATTTTGTATAAATTTTTAACATGTGCCCAATTTTATTTATCTTTAAAATAAAAGATATCTAACTACATGAATTTTTTTTAATGCTACAATCATTTGTTTAGAGTAATAAGTACATAATGGTACTACATCACATAACAATTTTCAATTTGACTCTAAAACCACAAAATTTCAAACTTAATAGTCCTGGTGATTCTTTCAATTGTTCAATCTTGTCTAAATTTTCAACATATAACAACACAAGTTAATTCAAAAAATGTGTCAAACAATAATAACACCAACTTGCATTTTTTTTTTGAGATTATGCGAATTTGTGAGTTGCATTAATATCATAATTGATTTGTTTGTAGATTAAATCAATATAATATGGTCTACACTATTTTCATACTATCTCTAATTCTTTAACCCCTAAAGTCCCATTGTCTCCTTGGAGGACAAAATGGATTTTGGCGGGGATTTTGGGCAAGCTCCTATAGAGTCTCAATACTTGTTGTAATTTTCTGAATTTTTTTGTAAAGATAGAAAAACACAGTATCTTTTGAATTTATTTTTTTTCAATCAAGTATGGGAGCAAAAGTTATGGCACTAAAAGCCCTTTTTTTAATTGGGCGGGCAGAAAAAAAAACTTCAAAAAACTTCAAGGAAAATATTTCAAAATTTTGTTTTGTATAGATAATATTTCTATGTACATGGGAAGCTTTGAGTTATTCCATCTAAATTTGTTATATGAAAGTTATAAACAATCTTGTTTTTAAGCAAACAAAGTATTTTTTAGAAAAAATAACTTGTGGGATTCATTTCTGACCTCGATTTCCACAATTTAAAAAACAAAAAGTTTCACAAGGTTAAGATCTTTTGCTAGGACAATCTCACTGTTGAGATTAATGTATTTCAATTCCATCTTGGAGCTATTAACAATTTAGATTTTCCTTCAATCTTGAATCTATTTCTATTTAATAATATTTTAATGAGTGAAAACTAAGTATTTCTATTTATTTATTTATTTATTATTTACTAGACTCTTAACTCAATTACTTATCATATAAAATTCAAAATTCAAAATTAGTAAAGCAAAAATTTTAAGTTATGAAGGTTCAAAGCCAAAAAATGTAGTTGAGCAAGGTGCAAAATCTTTGTTTCATTCATTTTAAATGCACATATCTTGTAATCTACAAGGGCAAAGTTTGTGACATTTTTTCCACACATTCTTATACTAGACTAGTACAAGATTTTGTAGTTAGATATGCAAAAAAAAACATTAGAATTTTTTTTTGCTCTTTGCTATAGAAATTGCAGTTTTGAGTGATTTTGATGGAAAAGAGACCTTGGGACTTTAAAAGTTAACTTTTATCCAATTTTCATTTTAATGTTTGCACTTATTAAACCACATTCATCAACATTCATTCAAATTATTGTAAGGAAATCTCACACTATTCAAACTTTTAAACTAATTGAATTATCTTGTGAATATAAATTATCTTCTAAAAAAACTATTCTCTCTCTATATATATTTATTTAATATAAAAATATAAAAAAGAGGCAATAAAGAAGTTTTTCTTGTTTTTTTTGTTTAAATATTCTACACTCTAATTTTTATGACCACTAGCTTTAATATGACTAAATTTTTAAGACACATTTTTATAAAACAATTAACTTTGGATGTCAAATATTCATAGAAAATATAAAATAATTTATATTTAATATTTTGATTCAATATTAAAAATATCATCCTTATATTAATATTTACAAAAGTATATATTATGTGTATTCCCAATAAATTTGTTTTTAAGATATGACTTGCAATTTTGGTGTTATAGTTAGTCTCATATTCAACATCAATTCTATAGCAATTGAATATCAAGTTTTATAGAATTTTCATCAAATCATATTGATGGAGAAACTAGACTTGATAAGCTTCATTTCAATAGATTTGTTCAAATTAGAAAGATCATATGCTTGGATAAAATTTAGATAGATCAAGAAAAAAGAGTTAGATGATGCCAAAACACATTAGACAACGATCCATGGAGTATTCATCTGCTTGTGAAGAAAAGTAAAAGAAGTTCACTATCCAACACCATTCACTGAAAATAATCACAAAAAGCTCTTGGAATCTTTTTTGGATGGAAGACAATTTCTTTTCATCTTACAAAATCTCCTTGAAGTCATCCACGGATACAAAATGCCCTCTCAAACGTTTAAAGGTTAAAGACGTGGAATGTCTTCACATAATTAAGCACTAAGCAACTACTTGGAAATCCTTATTGGGCAAAATGACAAAAAAAAAGTGTCCAAGCATTCATTGAATAATCAAATTTGGTCATATAATAAAAAATTTGTTCAATCAAATTTGCAAATTATAATGGATGACGTTGAAAATAGAACATAATTTTCTACTACTGTACTTGAAGAATATATTCTAAAAGCATCATGGAAAGGCTTCAACAATGGATTATAGATTTAGTAGGAACCACATATTTGAAACCTTGAAGAAGTAGAGTGATGCCTAAATAACATCACCTTTGAAATAGAGAGTGATTCCACTTTGATCATTTATCTCAAGTTCTAAATAGGAAATTGATAGTTTCAACTTTGAAGTATAAAATTACAAAACTACATACTCCTTTTCCACACATTCCTAATGTCAAAAAGAATCATCCTTCCCTAGATACCTTGTCACCAATTAAGTTTAAATCAAAAGCCATTACAGAGTTTGAGTCAAGAATCAATTCGCTTCCTTCATTCAAGGGAGGAAAAGAGTGACCCCCAAAATTGGTCAATAATGTTATGAGCAACAAAAATTGATGCATGAATAGTTGCACCCTTGAATAGCCACTTTAATAATCTTTTCAAATTCTAAATAGGAAACTGATTGTTTTACATGCAAACTTGATTTGCTAATAGGCAAAAAATTTACAAGAGATTATTCTTAGGTTTGTGACAATTTTTTGTGTCAATAACTAATTTGAATCATTTCAATAAAGAGAACCGTGATAATAAAAGCATCCACATCCATGCTCCATATCTGAAGTTTTGGATAGTGTCCATCTCAAGGTCCATAGGAATCAAAGGCCCCCCACCCACAACCTCGCAACAACCAAAAAGTAGACAAGCCCTTCAAAAATTGGCTAGGCCACTCAACAATTGAAGGTCACATGTTTGCTCTATGAAGCTTAGATTTAGGTGAATCCATCATACAACCAAAGATCATTGACTAATAAATTAGCTCTCTCTTGGTTGTCTCCACGGCATATGCTCTCACAAGGAAGACATAGGGCGACAAATATTCAATCTTGGGCCTGCATTGCTTGCAACAATGTGGTAACGTAGCTGACCCTCCAAAATGACCCTTGAATCTTGCTTGCATCTTCTAAAACTAATTATGTCTGTCATTTATCTCGAGGAAGTGTGTGGATGCTCTACCAGATTTCATAGTTGGCCACACTAGTGACTCAATTTTGATCCTATATTCAAAAATCCTCCAAAACAATTTCTTCATCTCAAGTGACTAGAAACCTCTCCTTATTAACTTATCATAACAAAATCAGCAACCACAAAAAATCACTTCTAAGAGTACACATATTGCACTTTCATAACTTGAACCCAACTTCAAGTTCCTAACATAAAACGAAATCCGAAACCACATAACTGCAAAAAATACTGCTCACTGAGAGTACACAATTTCCGCTTTCTTAAGTTCAAAACCAGTTTCACTGACTAAGAAGGCTCAAACCATGTGTGATCGCAAGCTCCATGGATGGAGAATAAGTTCATGAGAAATAAAGTCCAAAACAAATTGGAAGGTAAATGAGCAGCATGGATCATACAAAAAATTTCACCTCAAATGAAAGAACTTTGAGGCTCTCTCACTATCGACATGAAACTCCTAGCAAGTGCACTCAATCGCACCCAATCCACGACAGCAATTCTCGCTGTGGTCAGAGAATACTTAACCACGACTATGTGAAATGAAATCAACATCCAAAAATTCAAAGCAATTGCAAAAAATAATGATGTATAGCTAGTTAGCTCCATGAGAAGTATATATCATGTCCAAAACCAAATTGAATATTATATGAAACGCTTTTCCATAAACTTTTATTCCGCCTCAAATGAAATGAAGGAATTCAACAGCTCTCCCTAGCGACGTGAACCTCCTACCAAGTGCGCAAACACACTCACAGGAATGCCACCACAGCAATTCTTGCTGGGCCAAAGAATTCTAAACTACTTGTTCAACCACTATGAAAATAAAAATAAAAAACCATGATCACAACCACCACAGCACTTGCGCAATAATTCTCGCTGAGGCCGAAAAGAATCCTAAACCATTTAAGTTAACATGAAATGAAATTAACGTCCACGGAACGATTTCAACCCAACGTATTGATCAATCAGATCTTCGAGTACACAATGCGTGCGCCTGTGAGCTCAAACCCTGCTTCTCCCGGAATGAACCCTTGCGGAATCTCCCCTACCATTGTCACCACGAGTTCCTCCAGATTCGCCCTCTGCATGAGCTCCAGTTTCCTCCGAATGCCAATCCGGAACGTCATCTCGGGCTTCAACTCCGGACTCTGCCCGACATGCGGAAACGAGAACAGATTCCCCAGAAACTCCTTGCACCCGACGGAAGTGTAGTCGTAGGTGGAGTTGGGAAGAAAGAGGAAGATGTTCTGCAAATGCTCTTCACGCCAGTTGAATCGGGCCTTGAGTTCCAGCATCTCCTCGCCGTGACGAGCGGACATGTTGGGGCGGCGCTTGATTTTGAAAGTCGTGGGGCCGGATTGGGTGTAGAGAGGGGCCTTGAAACGAGGGGTGGCGGCGGTGAGAGCGGCGATGTCGGAGGGGGAGGAAGCGGGGTTGCAGAAAGACCAGGTGGGGTCGATGGCGGGCTGGTCGGTCCAGGGGGCGGGCAGCTCCTGGTACTTGTAGCTGCGAAACATACACAGAGCAATTGTCAAATTAAAAGAATTGGGAGAGCATGTGGGAGTTAGTCTAACGTTTACAATCTGAAACACACGAATTCCAAACACGCGGAGAAATGATGTTAGCAGTGGGCCTTGGAATCTGAATTGGATATTCATTTCGACTAAATCCAACTCTTGCTCCAAGTTCCACTTTCCTTGACACCGAGTAAACAGAATTCGACCTTCATGGACACCCTACGCCAGAGCTCTTGTTTGATTAGATTTTGAGAAAAGCAAAGTGAAACAATACGGGACGTTTACAATCAGATGGGACTAAGCCTAACCATCTACACAGTTTACAATCTGAACCAAGCAAAAGCATCATCACTTCCACACTAGGAAACATTGTCAGAAGAAGAATCGAAGACTGATTCATTAGAATTTCCGTGAAATTCGGGTTTCATTGTGCGTTTTCAAGTGGGGCTTTCGTCACATCCACACTTCAGAACCTTGACAGACATACAACCCAGAACGATTCCTTTCCATTCAGTAAAATTAGGGTTCCAACATGCATCATTCCCAAGCAAAAGCATCATCATTTCTTACCGCAACAGGCCGAGATCGAGTGATTGCTTCACGCTCACCGTCACCTGCTCCCCATCCTCATCATAAAACGTAAACTCCGTGTCCAAGTAATCCGGATCCGTCACATCCTTCCTATACTTCCCTTTCCCCTTCCACTGCTCCCACAACCGATCCACATTCGCATGATGCGAAAAGAAGATCGGATCACTCGCACTATCCTTATTAGTAGCCATGTTTATCACATTCGTCCAAATATGCACCGGCCCATGCGGCCTCGACTCCATCGCCCCCATCCCCACAGCTCCATAATCGCCGAACCGGTACGGCATCCCGTGCATCGTCAACGGCGTCACCCCGGCCGACTCCATCTGCGTCCACAACAACCTCCCATTCTGCTTCCTCACCTCTGAGTAATTCTGCGGAGTACACGCTCCCAGTACAGTCTGAAACTCGACTATTCTCCCGGGAGTTGTGGAGCACGGGTTCCGTTGCGGATGATACAAAGAGCTCGTCTTGTTGATCGCATCCGAATACAAACTCACATTCCCCGCGTATACTGGCGGGATGACATTGGGTAAGGGCTCACTCGTATTCTGACTATCCCAGTTCCAGTACGGAAGCGCGAACTCGTCGTCGTTGATGAGCTTCGCGAGGATGCGTTCGTGGAAGTAGAGGTAGAGTCGGTGCCAAGTGAAGAAGAGCCATCCCTGATGAATTTCAAGTGGGTATTCGTTTCCTTCGTAGTAGAGATGGTTGTTGCAGTAAGCGCAGTGCAGGCGGTATTGGGCGACGAAGGAGCGGCCGTCGGTCTCTGGAAGGGCTTTCATGCGCTCGACGGCGCGCTGGTACTTCTCAATGTAAGCGTCGGAGACGAGATGCGCCGCGGGGCGGACGCGGAGAGGAAGCTGTGGTTGGAAAGAGAATTTCTTCTGGGGGCCGAGGTTGGTTGCGGGGAGAGTGCAGCAATTCTCGGTGGTGGAGTTGAAGGCCATGCTGCATAGGCGGAGGTCGGGAGCTGGGAAAGGTTTGGAGTGTGCTGGTTGGAAAGTTGTGGCGACGAGCAGAGCGAGAAGGAAAGCCATGGTTGGGACTGCCATCGATGAGCTTCTTGGTGTCACCATCGGAGCTGGAGTTCTTTAGCTTGACTTCGATCGGTCTTGTGCACTTCGCGCGATTGTCTTCTACCGAGGTCTGAGATTCTGAAGGAAACGTTAGGACAGCCGTTAGAGTTAATTTCTTGGCGAGAAATTTAAATACAGACAGTCAGGTGCAAGTTTTGATCTGCACTAGTGATTTGGGGTTATCTACTGAGGTTTGAGATTCTGAACGAAGCATCAGGACAGTCGTTAGAGTGAAAGCCTTGGCTACCGAATACAGACACGTACGAGTTTCGATCGGCACTAGTGATCGATCGAGGAATCGATCCTTTACTGAGATTTGGGATTTCAGATTCTGAAGGAAGCGTTAGGACAGTTGCGAGAGTGAATGTCCTTCGCTAGGTCATACAGGCAGCTACAAATTTCGATCGGCACTAGTGATCGATTGGCGGATCTAGCTTCCACTTAGGTCTGAAATTCTGAACGAAGTATTCGGAGAGTCGTTAGAGTGAAATCCTTGAACAAGAGGATCCAAAAGCTGCAAGTTTCTGCACTGGTATTAATGAAAGGCTAGAAATTCAGAAATCATGAAATTCGCCATTCACAAACGTTCCTAAAGAGTCTCTGACTGGGCTCCAAGTGAAAGTGAATTAACAAGAGGACTAGCCACTGCTCCGCCATGTGAAACAATATAAAACTGTCAACTTTGCCGAGTTGTCCTCATACTGGGATTTGGGGCACCTATACTAGATTTTTACGGTTATATAGTTCAGGTTCGACTCCTGGATCGATGGCCACACAATACAAAACAAAATAAAAGCATCAAAATTTGGCTCATCATGGCTCATCATGACTCCTGGGACCGGCGGAAGTTAATTAATGTACAGAAAGACATTCTCGTCTCAGTCGGAACAAGATTCAATCATGAAATCGGTCACACGTACTGGCCCAAACTTTGTAAGTACTAGCTGTGAGCTTTAAACCTCTAACTGCAACGACTCTTAAAATTTCAGATGCAAACTCAGGTACGACACAAATTATGTTTAAAACATGGCCAGAGCACAATAAGTATACAACCCCACAAGGCCACAACTCAGAAACCAGCTAGATTCAACCACGAAATCTGCAAAATATACGAACTAGCCTGGCATTTGTGCTTGCTAAGAGCTGTAAATTTCTAACAGCAACAATGACTCGGTCCCAAAACAATACTCACTAAACCCAATTATACTCCGCCAAACGCGACAACAGTGGATCGATCACGAAACCGATCAAAGTTCCGATCGATGCAAATTTCAGCTAGACCGGTGCAAAGTTCCGATCGATGCAAAGTTCGGATCGATGCAAATGAACTCAACTCAAGCTAGTTCGACATAGAATCAGTACATCCCACACCTAGCTGCCGGTCTGCAGGTATCAAAATTCACAGGACAGCGGCTTTTAGTTCCATCGCTCATGCATAGGACTGTACAAACCTAGCTCCGTCCGTCCGTCCGTCGCCGGCCGCCGAAGTGCCGAGTGGAATTCAAATTGCTGATGACCCTCACGGGTGTTCGATCATATAGTGACTGATCGATCACGCCAGCCACGAAAGCTACCAGGAAGCTGAAAAATGCGAATAATGCAACCGGCAATTTGTCAATGGCAAGCCTTCACATGGCGCTTTAGAAGTTGACCACCTTTACTGGTTGGACGTGCGAGGGTGAGTCCCGAGGATGGCGTTTCAGTTTTTAATTTTTTATCCGGATAAACCAGTTTGTCTCTAACGGCGCCAGTGGACACACTATTTTCGGATCTTCGTGTGTCAGAAGGAGAAAAAAAAAAAATTTTAAATGAAGAAAATTTGGATCGTCTTGCATGGGGTTTGAATTCATGTCGTGGGAATGTCGTTTTTAAACTCGTTACAGTGTGTTTTTTGACTGCGAATATAAATATAAATATGTATATGTCACCTTAGTACTCGAGCTGAAATTTTTTTTAAACGGCCACGACATGATAAAAATTTGCAAATTTTGAATTCGTATTTGCAATCAGAGGCTCGAAATTAGGTAGAGGGGTGTACTAAGATAATTTAATCAAGCACAAAATAGGAGATCTTTTATACACTTCGGGGGGGGGCAATCAAGGGGTCAATTCACCCCGGCCTATTTTTATTCCAGGGTACGTCATTTGAATTACAACATTTTAGTAAAAATTAAATTATAAATTACATATTACATATTACATATATACTCCGTATATGTTTAGGTCCTACTGTAATAAGGAAACTGTCCAATAGGGTCGTCCAATAATTGCTTATTGAATGTGAAACAAGTCAAACAACGACGGAATTTATGAAATGTTTTATTATGCAAAAATAAGATGTGATCGATTGAACTGTGTACTGAATATTTGTTCACTTTTGAGTTTTCCAGTTGTTTGAGAAACATTAAAATTGACTTTCTGTAAGTGGAATGTTTATATTTCTTTTGCGATTTTTGTTTACGAACTTAAACGTGGAAGTTCAATTGGGAGACTGACTGACTGATGTTTCTTTAATTTTATTTCTTTTTTATTTCCACCTTTTCGTTTTACAGAATAAATAAATAAATAAACTTTGAAGAGTTTTTTTAGCTAAAGGAAATTCTTTTATAAACAAAATAGGCGTGAAAAATACTAGTCCTGTAGTGTAAAATTAAAATAGTGTTTTACATTGAAAAATTAGAGGGTTGATGTGCTCCGAACTGTTTGCAATTTCAGCATACAGAAAATAATTTGATTTTTCAAATTGCCTTTTGTATTATTATTTTTTTTTTTTTAAAACACATGAACAATTTCCATTGAAAAGGGAAAAGAGTACACATAACCAAGGGACAAGGTCCCCAACAAATTTTTTATTTATTTTGTAGTTTTGTTTCCTAACCAAAAAAAAGTTTGACTTTTTGTAAGTAGTCAATCAACTATCAATTGTTATATTTGTTTTGAGTTTCATTTTCTTTCTCTCTTTTTTTGAACCGGAGGGCGGACGTTTTTTTAATCTATCTAGTCCTTAATTGAGGTTGTTTGTTTGTTTTGTGTATTTGTTACGGTGAAATTTCTAGAACCGTTTGTATTCCAATTGCGTTCTTGGTCCCGTCAAGCTTTCTACAAGGAGGGGTGCACAAGCATTATTTTTTGGCATTTGGACCTACAGTGTGAAAATCATTGAGTTTCAAAATTTTCATGAATTAAAATCTTAAATAATTATTACTTTATTTTTATTTTGACTGTGTCAACGGCACATGGCACACTAGTAATGAAAACAAAACGTGTCTCTATTTATTTCAAAATAGAAAGAAAGAAAGAAAACGTGGAAGAATTTTTTTGTAAGTTAGGAATTCTCCAACTGCTTCTGTGCCGGGAAAGAAAGTACCCTTGTTCCCACTGGCTCGAAGTACATTCATTTGTGTGGGAACTGGGAAAGGACCCGAGGCTTGTTCCCACTGTCTGGAAGTACATTCATTTGCTTCCTTCTTTTCTTTTCTTTTTTAACCACACGGACAAATTCCATTGGTAAGGAATCATTTGCTTCCTTTCAATGCATGGAAATCATGTTCATTTGTAAGTAGTCTCATGTAAGGTAAGTACATTCGCACGAATAAGCTCTGTGGCATGACCAATATGTTCTAGAAAATGAACAACAATTTTTGCACATTGGTGAATAAAAATGAAAGTGGTTCCACGATTTTTGAACACATTGTGAATTAGTTACAAATTTTCAAAGCTGCAAGGTTTAGGGTGCTAAAAGTGTCATGTAGGTGATGCCAAAATGCATTTGATGCATAATCATGAAGAATGACACTCGAAAAGAAGTTAAAGCGACAGAAAGTGTATCCAGAGTTGTCCACTTCTAAGATTGCCACCTCTACAATGCTATAAATAGAGTTGTATACTACTCAAAGTTCACCTTATATATGTCCTTGTCATGCGCTTCATTTTAGGTATCCTCCCTATTCAGTTTCCTTTCAAAAATAGAGGTTGATTTTGAGAATTGGTCCATTTTAGGTGTAATTACCTTAGACTATGGCATCAATTCTCTCATTTCCTGAATTCTAATTTCCAAATCCTATTTGTAACTACATTCACATTGCACAATGCAATTAGGGTTTGATTGAAATAGACAAAATTCCACGTATGCAACTTATGTACTACATGACCCTAATCATAATCACTTATAAAGCATTTTACTCTAATCTCAAGGGATATCATTTGTTTTAATGTAGAAAACTCTTGTACTACCCCTTTAATATTCTTTGATGACAAAAATTATAGCATTAAAAATATAATTATAAGATTTTTCTAATACATGTATTGTGGCCAAGCTATCCAACTTTGGGGGCTTTTCAATGAAATTTAATATTTTTTAATTTGACATAAAACACTGTAATTGAATTTTAATTTTGATTAGAGGGGTACTTCTTGTATGGATGTTATAAAATTATACATAGGTGTTTCAATTCTTTATATGTATTGTGAATTTTTTTTTAATAAATATGTAAGTCAACATTGTATACATCTCATTTTGTTTAATTTGGTATTCACCTAACTTTGGAGTCCTTTTAATTTGCTACAATTTTACAAAAGCCATCCTCTAACTAGAGTCATTTTAATGCTGATGACCCTTGCATTGTGTACCTAGGGATAGAGCTTTATGGTTACATTGTTCTTGTTTCAAAACAAAACAAAAATAAACCCTATGTTTTATAAGATTGTTTTATGCAAGAATCAGATGATTGATATGCTTCAAATAATTTGTTAATAAGTATTGAAAGTTAACTTAACATTGATTTTGTTAAATTGGTGATATTCCCCAAACCAAAAATTGTAACATGTTTTAGATGTCTAGCTTGAACACCATTCACAACATACCAAACATCCACATATCTCTACCCAACAACAACGACAATTAGTTACGTTAATTTCATAGTTTCATTTCTTTATTTTACAATTGTGTTGTGTGATTTCTAAACCCCTAAAGCCCCGAGGGTGTTTTCTGCCAAAAACCACTCAAAACTACCACTTCTGTTGTATTCACTTAATGAAACCAATTTTTTTGTTTTTTTGGAAATTTAACCATAGGATCTTGTACTTAACTTGTCTGAGATCATGTAGTAAAAATTTCATTAAATTTGACCGTACGAATTGGAAGACATTAGCATTCAAAGTTGAACAAAAAGTTTTTTTTCAAGAAGATGCTTAAATTGCCCGAAAAACTAAGGTTGTTCATAACTTTCTCATCCCTAGTCCAAATAGAATGAACCAAAGCTTCACGTATAGGTAAAAACATAATCTTTTAGGAAAAAAATTCAAAAAAAATTATTTTGACTTTTTGTAAATTTTTGGGGGCTGCCCGCCAATCTCCATTTCTTGTTCATTGTGCCATAACTTTTTCATCCGGCATCCGATTGAAACAAAAATTATTTATGCACAAAGCTCTTGCAAAGCTACACAACCTCAAAAAATCTCAAAAAAATGCACTTCAAATTGAGACAACAGGAACCTACCCGGACCCAAATTGTCCCCCGAGGGGACAAGCGGGGCTTTACGGGTTAACCCACAACGAAACCAACAAGAAAGCCTCCACACTTCCCAAAAATTCTACTCCATGGAATAAGTAACTTATGCCATCTTCAAAGTCTCCTTCTGCTTTCTTTTCTTTATTTTTGGGTGTGATTGCTTATCCATAACTAACTAAGCAAACCACCAAGAAAGTCTGCATTTGCAAATTTTCTACCATCTACAAGCCCAAAAGGCAGCCTAGTTGAGATTTTTTTCTTTTTGTAAAGCTGTCTGCATAAACTTCTAGAGGACTTCCGCTGCAAATCTCAGTTGAAATTGAGAAGTCCAAGCCTGCCAATCGACTTCTCACGTGTGCGAGGGCACAAAACTCTAAGACAGCAGTACGAATCTTCACTTATTGACAGCCGAAAACTAGCTTGGATGACTTTGTGGAGGATTTTGTAGAGGATTTTGGTGATAGAGTTTTCAACCTTCATTCTCCTCCAATTCAATGTGCATTTTTTTCTTCATGTTTTGGCAGAGAAATGTGGAGGTAGTCAAACACGCCTAAGTGAGTTACCAGGCAAGCTCCGAGATGTAAACAAGCAGCTATGCTAAGGTGGGTACACCCAAAACCGCCATTTTTTGCTACTGAGCCTAGTTACTATTGTTAGACTAGTCAAATTTTCATATGTTCTTGTAGGCAAGTGAAAGGAGGTTCCAACGCACCAGAGAACATGGCATTTGGATACTGTATGCAAAAGTTATTAAGGGACAAAGTTTGGTTCTAAAAGCGTTTCTTCCACATAGGTACAGAACTGACTTTGGAGATGTACACATAGTATAGATGGCGGTTTAAGGTCAGTGGCACATTTGGGTGTACCTACCTTACAAGAGTCTTTGTTTGCTTGGTTTTGAAGTAAGGTATGAAGTACTGAAACTATCTCATTGGTAGCTTTTGTCAGTTGATGCAAAAGCTTCCTCAACAGTCAAAAGACCCATGACGGACACCTAAGGAATGATCCTATTATGAATTTTTTTTAATAATCAGGTGACAATAATGAAGTGGTTAGTGACTTCAATAGGAACTTCTAATTTTTTTTGGTGTGGAATTCATTATAAGAAGTGACTTTTGTGTAAAATTCACTGTAGGAGGTGACTTCTTTTTTAGTCCTTCCACATAAGGAATGCTTTAGGTGAGTAAAATGAGCTTTATGGATACACTTTTTTTGTTGATTTCGGGATAGTTTAGAGACTTTGGGGGGCCACGGTGGGAAACACACTTCAAAAATTTATATTTGATATTTTGTTGACAAAAAATATAATTTCAATTGCTCTCACCATTTAAATGGGTTTGCCTACATATCAAGAATGAGACAAACAGAATCTTCACAAAAAAATTCATAGTTATTTCGTTTTCGAGAATGAGAGTTTCCAAAAATATGGAATCCTCTTCCTCTGTATTTCTGTAAAATTTCCCCCAACCTCTCCCATGCTGCACATGGGCCAAACTGCTTTAGTGGTCGGAAATGGGTGATCTTTTTCTAATAAGTTATCGGTGTCATTCCCTCAATGGAGGTCCAACCCTATCTCGCACTGCCAGGTGGCAATTTCGGATATACCTAGGATATTAATAGCCCCTCCCCCCCACATGGCATTTGGACGATAGCTGAGCTGGTCCGCCTTGAATGGCCCATTGACAGAAACGCCGAACACGAGGTTTATTATAAGCAGAACCACAAGCACCTGCCGAGCCTCTGATAGGCAGCCGCACGGACTCAGAGACTCGTTCCGTTTCTTTCCTGCTTTTCTCTCAAATTTCAATACCGTACAGGCCTACAGGGGCTCCTTTTCTTAAGTATTAAACACGTGGAAGGTTTCAACCCTCCAAAGGCGTTGACTAGCAGTCTTTAGGCGGAGTGTTGCCATGCTGTTGTTTTTACCGTAGAACGGGGAGTCAACGCACCGAGGGTGGGACCGACCACCTTGCGGGGGCAGGATATAGGTAGGGAGTAGGGACCGAGGTTTGCTGATCTCACAGTCAATGGTGATGGGAATCCGTGTCATTCTGATTCCCCCTAAATAAAAATAAAAAATAAAAATAAAAAATAAAAATAAGAAATGGACAAAGGGACTGATTGCAGGAAATTGTTCAAGACGGTGCCTGCGCGTTATTTTTAGGTCATTGATTTTTTTTCTTGCAGAAAACGATCTTTTTTGGGAAACGAATGGAAATCCATTGCGAAACAACTCAAGTTCAAGACAGACAAGACAACGGCTGGACAAAGTCACAAGCAGAAAAACGGTCTTCACGACACCAAATGAGGCTCTTTCATCTTGGGGGCCTTTCACTTGTACTAAGGTAAAAGCATCTATACCTGATTACTTAACCCCTAAAAGATCATTGTCCCTTTGGAGGACAAATAAGACTTTGGGAACAAAAGTCATGCTCAAATAAGCTCAAAACAGGGGAGAATGGGTAGCAAAAAAAAATTTGCAAAAATTTGAATGAAATACCTCCCCCCCCCCCCTTCTCATAGATTATATTTTTGCCTATTTGGTAGGCTTTGATTCATTTCATTTGGATTTGTTATGAGAAAGTTATGGACAATCTTGATTTTCGGGCAATGAGAGCATCTTCTTGAAAAAAATAACTTGTAAAATTCATTTCTGAATGCAGTTTTTGCAATTTTTCAAAAACAAAAGTTTCACATGGTTTAATTTGTTGGCTAGAATAATCTCACCATTGGGATTAGTGATTTTTAGATTTTCCTTCTATCTTGTACCTACTTCTATTTAACAATTTTTTGAAGAAAAATAAAAAGTTTTTTTTTTAATTTCTTTTTTTACCCTAGACTCTCAACTCAATTCTCCACTATAAAGATTTAAAGCTCAAAACTCTATAGTGCAAAAAACATAAGTTAAAAATGTTCAAAGTCAAAAAATCTAGTCCCGCAATGTGTTGAAAATCTTTTTTTTTCACTTTAAACGCAGATATCTTGCAAATCTGTGAGGTCAAAAATTTCGAAATTTTTTCCACACTTTCTCATACTAGTTAGGTGTAAGATCCTATGGTTAGATGTGCAAAAAGAAAAATTCAAATTCTTTTATTCTTTGCTATAGAAATGGCAGTTTTGAGTGTTTTATGGCAAAAAAAAAGGTCTTGGTCCTTTAAGGGTTAAAGGGATTTTGCAGCAGATCATGAGCAGTTTAAGGTGCAACAAAAAAAATTCCATTTAGGAAGATAGGAAATATGGGGACTGCAAATTTTTCATAATTTTATTCCCAAAACTAAGAGCACCAAGAATTATGGGAACCAAAGAGTACTCATGACCCAAAGCCAATGTCTAAACTCTTTCAATTCCAATCATTCAATCTTGAACTACTTCCTTCTCACTACTTTGGAACATGTGTCAATACCTTATTCATCCCAACCTTGAAAAACAACATTCCAAGCTTTGGTTGGGAATGTATTCTAGCCTTGGTTGGAAACACTGCACCTTGTATGTTGGCTATGGGTCATGGTTGACAATGGGTGCCTCTACCTTAATGTGTCTTGTATTGTTTCTACAACCAAAATAAAAGTAAAAAAATAATTTTCTATAATTTTTTAATTCATAAAAACTTTGAAATTCAATAACTTTTGCTTCGTAGGTCCAAATGACATGAAACAAAGTCCATGCACCCTTCTTTGCCGAGGGCTTTTCGACAATACCAAGAGTGCGACAAAGGGATGCAAGGTCCAAGAGATCTCATTGTAACAACTAAACAATCTTCCTTAATGGATGGATTGTCGGATCTCCTTTTTATCAATACATACAATAGACCGGCCAGGGTGAATGGCTAGGGAGGATCACCGGGGTTGATCTGACCCCCTCACTCATTCCCCAAGTCATTCTAGGGGTGCATGTAAAAAAAAACAGGCCCCTATTTCGTGCCATGTTAATTATATGCTCTTCACCTCTCCTAGCTAATTTGGGACCTCTGATTGATTACAAACATGAATTCAAAATTTGTAAATTTGACCATGCGTGGCAAATAAAAAATTTCAGCATGATCCCTCGGGAACTAGCCAAGGGTCGGTTCACTCTGAACCAAGAGGCTCATCACAGAATGTCGTTTCTCCAGTGAATGAGTGTGGATGCTCGTAGTGACTTTCTTGTGAATAATTTTCTGGTGTAGAAAACTAGAAATCACCGATTGAACTGAGTTCGAGGTTCCAGGAACACGTGGCTACAACAGCCCACCGACAGTTGTGACAGTTTGATTAAGGTAGTAGGCTCTAAAAGTGACCCTTTAAGGGCTGATTCGCCTTTTTCATAGGTTTGTATGATTAAAAACATTTTTAGTTCATTTTTCAGAGAAAGTCAAATAGATGCCGAATGTAACACAAGTGGTTTCATATTCTTTGAAGCATTTTTGAATTAGTTATGAATTTTCAAAGATTTCTGTTGTAGGTACCTATTTGTGACCCTAGGTCTCCCAAAATCTGTCCCCTTGCAACTTCTAAAGTGATTTGAAGAAATCAAGATCAATGATTGGCTCTTGCAATAGAAAAACAATTTTTCCTTGATGCATTCAATAGCTAAAGTGGTCCATTCAAGGATCACCTGCAATCCATTCTACAACTAATTATAGGGTCGGTTTGAAGGAGAGGGTCGCAATTACAGCACACTACCTTATATTGGGGGTTTCAAAGGTCGAGAATGAACTAGAATACCTTTGATCAAAATCGTGATTCCAAGTCCAATTTTCAAGGCAGATTTGTCACCATTCCATTGTGTAGTCAGATAAGCATTATAACTTATAACGTTGCCCTTTGCAAAAAGTACAAAAAAATGGACGTTTGTGATGAACTATTAGACTTGGAATTATGTCCCATATTACTCTTGAGCATTATTTAGTTCATTTTGTTCAATCAACCATAGAGTCAAGAAGGTAATTTACTCTCCCAAATAGTGTCAAAGTGTTTAGGGTGTATTGACCTCCTTATTGCCCCGTGTTTTATCCTTGTAGAAAACATTGGAATCTATATTGACAACATATGATAAAATTTGTAAATTTTGAATTCATATTTGCAATTAGAGACTCTAAATTAGATAGGAGAAGTGAAGAGAGACAAAATTTAAGCGCTACAAAATAGGGGGGCAATTTTTAAGTTTTCCCTTTGATGGGACAATAAGGGATCAATCCTGCCGTTGGCTTGCCAAAATCACTATCACATTAAGCTTACCACAAGTGTTGAGAATAATAAGAAAAAAACTCTGAATTTTTTTGAGATAACATTAATTTCTAAATTTTGAAAAAAAAATTGGGTCTCTTGGTGCATGTATGACTAGTCAATATGTGGTGGTTTTCAATACAAGACAAGTAAGGAGTAAGGAAGCTCCAATAGGTTTGAAAATTTTAGAGAAGTTATAAAAACCATTCTCATGCATAATGGACAAAGTATCCGTATTCTATGTCAAAAGATGGATTAAAGTTAGAAAATATGATTTAGAAAATGTTTTATAATTGAGAGAGATTCATTTTCTTTTCCATATGATACATTTGAAAAAAATAATATTCTCAAAGTTCTAGCATTTGATTTTTAGAAATTCTTTTGCTGACCTCGATCACTTGGTACGATAATCTTACAATTGTGAAGAATTATTTTTTGACACTAATGTCATTATAACTTGTGGTTAGGATCGGCAATCTTTGTTGAATAATTAATTAAAGTTTTCAAATGTAATTGGGTAGATGATTTAAAATAGAGGTATTCATTTTTTTTCTATAAAATTTTCTTTTGGAAATAAATCTATCCCAAAAGTTCCAACATATAAATTTAAAAATATTTTTATCAAAATGGACCATTAGGAAAAGGTAGTTTCACTAATGTGTAAATTTTTTTGGACATTTTTGGACATTAGTTGTTTTATCAGCAATATTCTATATATCCACAAAACAAACAAAAAGGGTAGGATATTGTGTAAACAATCACTTTTCTTGGGCATCAAATGTGGAGAAAAGCTTCAAAATCCTTGCAAAATTCTACGTCATATATACATGCAAATCATAATTATTATCATATTTGATTTTTGTGGTTTTTAAATTTATTTTATTGTTTTATTTTATTTGCAACAAAGAACGCCATAAATTTTTAGAAAATAGTTCACATGAACTTGGGTCCTAAAACTCCATTACATTTCCTTCGTAGAAGTGGAAGTACATATGAGCATGAAGCAATCGCACACAAAAAAGATGACTATATTTTCTTAAATTTTTTTTTCCCTCAAGGACATTCATTTTCCTTTCTCATGATTTTTTGTCCTTTAATAATAATATTTATTCTACTTGACACGATGTTTGACACGATGTCTTAATTCCTTTGACAACATTCATCACAAAGTTTAGACCCTATGATTTGGCAACAATTACCGTGCAGTTATCGTTGTTTCATGGGTTCGTACCATAATCGCACTGACTCAGTGTATTTTTACGCACTGAATCAATGCAAAAACAATGAATATCAGTAACGTACGGTTTATGTACTTTAACTATACAATTGTTGTGTCAAAACTGCACAACAATCATATAGTTAAAGTACATAAACCGTACGCTATTGATATTCATTGTTTTTGCACTGATTCAGTGTGTAAAGATACACTGAGTCAGTGCGATTATGGTACGAACCCATGAAACAACGATAACTGCATGGTAATTGTTGCCAAATCGTAGGGTCTAAACTTTGTGATGTTGTTCATTCTAGAATGGTGTCTTGTAAGCAATGTCAATGCATAATTATTTTTTTTAGCAACGCCAACCAAAATATGGAGTTTTCTATCATTATTATTTATTCATTGAAATTCTTTGGTTATTCTTTACAATTAAATTTGAAAAATAGACATTTTTGAGATTTGCCTAAGGTTATCATTTTGATTTATTTAGCTACCTTGTGACTCTACTTGCAATGCAAACAAGGTATAATATAAAAATTGATTATATTGTACATTTTCTCTAGTTCAAGTTTACTATCTCGAAAATGCTAGTTCATGACAATCATAGATATAGATATAATTGTCAAGTGAGAAAGCATTTGGAAACCAAGGTAAAGAATAGAAGATGTAATTAGTCACTTTTGTCACTTTGGTTGCCTTCAACTATATTAGGTCAAAGAAAAAGCCAAAACAAATTCAACAAATCCAAAATTGGTAGTATAAATTTTTCGGATTCCACCTAGATTTTTAGGTGATGTTTTATATTTTATGTACTTGTTAATATTATATTTTTGTGCATTGTTGTATTTTCCAATTAGAGTCAAAACTAAGTCTTGAAGAATGGTCTTTTAACCCCTAAATGTATTTGACTATGTTTCCACGCTCTAAAACTGCCATTTCTAGTACAAGACCCAATTTTTTGAAATAAATCATTTTTGTACACATGTAACCGTAGGATTTTGTAGTACAATGGTTTGAAAAGATGTGGAAACAATTTCAGAATTTTCTACCGTGTAGATTGCAAGATATTAGTGTTTGAAATGACAAAAGTCTTTTTTTTGACCCTGCGAAAAAACGGGCAGTTGCACTTCAGAAGGTCATATTTATATAAAAAAAATGTTCAAAATGGTGGTTACTCTTTGGATTCATTCTTCAAGTCAAGTTGGCTACATGCTTGAAAAAATTCAGATCATTTGGAGTTGTAGATGGTATAGGAAAAAAATAGTAAGCAAAAAGAAGTATAAAATGATTCAAATTACCAAATTGTTAATAATTTATTTATGGAATTGAAAAATTACAATCCCAATGTTTGGAATGTTGTGATAAACAATCTACACCCATTTCTTAAAAAAAAATTCAAAAATATTGAAAATTGAGTTAAATAAAGGACTTCAAAGTTTAATTTAGAGTAGAGAATCCATAACTCTTCACAAACTACCCACAAACTAAAACTCCTATAACTTTCATCTTATTAATCCAAATGGAATGATTCAAAGCTATCCATGTATATACAGATCTAGAGAACCGATTTCAAATTTTAATTTATAAAAAAAAAGTGATTTTTCAAGAAGTTTTTTTTGCTACCTGGGCTACTTGCTGAACAATTAAAACAACATATCATACCATAACTTTTTAATTGTGTAGTCAAAAGCTATGGAAATTGTTGGGCCTTAAAGCTACTCCTCGGGAAAATGTTGTGTAAAAATTTCAAAGAAAATAAATAAAAACTCCATTTGTAGTGAGCTACCCAAAATTGCTATGTTGCCAAAAAACGCAGTTTGGATGTTTAGGAGGTAATGCATTTAGCTAGCTTTTGAAGCAATCTCCTACTGCACCTACACATGCACCTAACTATTCAAATTGCTTCTAGATGCGCTTCCAGTGGTAGTATTTTTAAATTTTAATTATATACGAGTCAAAAGTTAGAAATGATATATGGAGGGTCAATATACCAGTTGGATTGAGGATGCTCTCAGACTTCACTGCAACATTATATTCACCATGGTGGAAAGTTTTGTATTCTCTGTTGGATTCTCTCTGTAGCTAAATTGAACTTCATTTGTTCAATCCTATAAGGATGCTGTAGACACTTAGTGTCTGATGGATGACAAAGAATCCATCAACACTGATAGGGATTTTAAGGGGATCCACACTAAAATAATCAACATTATACAGTATACAAATATCTCCTTTGTTGTACATCAATAGTTATTGAAGTGTCTGAAGGTTGTACATCATATTTTAAACTATCTACAATTTTTCACAATAAGTCCCTTTAATTTTTTGGTCCCTTTAATACCCCTATTTAGTGTATGTAAGACAAGAGTGTAGATTTCTAATTATCCTTGAAATTTTGTGTGCAAAAGAAAGGTCACTCTTGCCTAGTAGTGTGATCTCCAGTGAGTGCTCTTGATTTTTGTTTAAGCAAGTGATTCACACAATACCCCAAAAGGATGATTTCCACAGTGACTAGCAGGGCTTTTTTGTTTGACTTTCTAGTGTCAGATGTCACCAAAAAATTAATTAATTCTGCCAAAAAATGGGAAAGTTTTTCACTATAAAACTTTGAATTAAAAAAAATCTTAGATGAAATTGTCAAATTGTGGATGAAAATAGAATTAGAGACAATGTGATATGTACAAATGTGATATTTTCTATCCAATACTTGATGAATGCTAAAATTTGGAGCACCAATATAACATTTTAAATCGCCACTTTGGCACTTCATAAAAAATGAAAAAAAGAATAAGCCCTGGTGACCAACCCATCCTTCTAGGGTAAAAAGAATTTACAATAAACTAATAAACTTTACACAATATTTATGGTAGAAACACCCATGATCGACTACTTAACCCCTAAAGGTTTTTGACTATGTTTTCACCAAAAACATTCCAAAACTGCCATTTCTAATAAAAGTATCAAATTTTAGATAAAAAAGCATTTTTGGACACATGTAACCTTAGGATCTTGTAGTAAACTTGTTTGAGAAAATGTGAAAAAAAATTCAGAATTTTCCACTGTGTGGATTGCATGATATTAGTGTTTGAATTGAGAAAAATCCTTTTTTTGTCCCTGCGAAAATCCGGGCAGCTGCACTTCACAAGGTCACATTTATATGAAAAAATGTCCAAAACGGTGGTTACTCTTTGGATTCATTTTTGAAGTCAAGTTGGCTGTATGCTTGAAAAATTTCAGATCATTTGGATTTGTACAACATATAGGAAAAAAATAGTAAGTAGAAAGAAGTAGAAAATGATTCAAAACACTAAGTTGTTAAGAATTTAATCATAAAATTACATAATGTCAATCCCAATGGTTATAATGTTGTAAAGACCTATCTATACCCAATGTTTTTTGTTTTTTTTTGTAAATATTGAAAATTGAGTAAAATAAAGGACTTCAAAGTTTATTTTAGAGTAAAGATTCCATAACTATCCTCAAACTAAGAATCCTCATAACTTTTGACTCATAGATCAAAATGGAATGATTCAAAGCTTCCCGCGTATGTATAAATCCAAAGAACCAATTTCAAATTTTTATTTAAAAAAAATTATTTTTTAAAGAATTTTTTTTGCTGCCCAAACTGCCCACCGAGCATTGAAAATCACTTATCATGCAATAACTTTTTACCCATAAAATCAAATGTTATGAAAGTTGTTGGACCTTAAAGCTACTCCTCGGGAGAATGTTGTGTGAAAATTTCAAAGGAAAAAAAAATCTCCGCTCGTAGTGAGCTGCCCAAAAAAGCTATGTTCTCAAAAAAGCATGTTGAGGGCTTTAGGGGTTAAGCAATTCTGGAGCAGTAGAAGGCAATGTGAATTTACAGCTTTGTAGGAAGATAAAAATGATGGGCATTGTCAAGTTTTCATAACTTTTTTCCTTAACCCCTAAAGGTTTTTGACTATGATTTCACAAAAAAACGCTCCCAAACTGCCATTTCTAGTACAAGTACCAAATTTTGGAAAATAAACATTTTTGGACACATATAACTGTAGGATCTTGTAGTAAACTAGTTTGAGAAGATGTGGAAAAAAATTTAGAAATTTCCACTGTGTAGATTGCAAGAAATTAGCATTTGAAGTGACAAAAACCCTTTTTTTGTCCCTGCAAAAAACCGGGCAGCTGCACTTCACATGGTCACATTTGTATGAAAAAATGTCCAAAATGGTGGTAACTCTTTGGATTCATTCTTCAAAGCAAGTTAGCTACATGATTGAAAAATTTCAGATCATTTGGAAATGTACAACATATAGGAAAAAAATAGTAAGTAGAAAGAAGTAGAAAATGATTCAAAACACTAAATTGTTAAGGATTTAATTATGGAATTGAAAAATGCCAATCCAAACGATTGTAATGTTGTAATAAACAATCTACACCTTGTGTTTATATTTTTTTCCCAAAATATTGAAAATTGAGTTAAATAAAGAACTTCAAAGTTTATTTTAGAGTAGAGATTCCATAACTACCCGCAAACTACCCACAACTAAAATTCCTCATAACTTTCATCTCATAAATCAAAGTGGAATGATTGAAAACTTTCCTTGTGCACATAAATCTAGAGAACCAATTTCAAATTTTTATTTCTCTAGAAAATGATTTTTAAAGAAGTTTTTTTTGCTGCCCAGGCTGCCCGCCGAACAATGAAAACTACATATCATACCATAACTTTTTAACCATGTGGTCAAAAATTATGAAAATTGTTGGGCCCTAAAGCTACTCCTTGGGCACATCTTGTGTGAAAATTTCAAAGAAAAAAAATAAAAATTCCATTCGTGGTGAGCTGCCCCAAAACGCTATGTTGTCAAAAAACGGTGTTTGGTCCTTTAGGGGTTAAATTGGATTTTACTATGAATTTTGGAAATCAAAAGTTGGCCTCAACCCATACTCAAGATATAGAGTCTTTCAATTTCGACCATTCCATAACTACTTTCCTACTCACTGCTTCCTAATTTCTTGCTCACTAAATTAGGACGTGTGTCATGACTTTACAGTGCCAACCTTGCAAGAGAGAAAAAAAATCACATTCCAAACTATGGTTGGAATTTGTATCAGCCTTGGTTGGAAATAGCTGCACCCTACAGGGTGGTCATTGATGGCCGGTTGATAATGGGTGGTTCTACCATACCTCCCTAGCATGCCCGTTCTAATCCCCCCCCCTTATGGAAAAAGCCCTGATTGGCAGAGAAGAGTTTTCCGAGTGGCATTGCACCCTGGCCAGAAAAAAGTACAGCGTGGACTGAATGTACAAGGGGAGTACAACGTCGGTACAGTTCTTGGGACCTGAATTTCTTCACGCATTATTTGGGGACAGACAAGCGTAGCCGGCTGGTGTCAGTTGGACAGTCGGACTTCGGAGAGCGGACCCGGAGACTCGTCAACGCTACCGGAAATCATAAGAAGAAGAAGCACCGATCCCTCGGGAAAGCCGACGTACTGAACTTGCATTATTGAGAGAGGGAACTGTTGCTCACTCCGGCTGAGGCCAATGCCCAATGCTTAACCCTGGAAGGATGCCAAGGACACTAATAAGTGTCTTATGGATGATAGAGAATCCTTCTTTGGAGAAGAGCGGATGTTCATCCTTGGAATTTGGTGCAGAAGAGGGGAGTTCTTGAAGAGTGGTTTGACCTCCAATGAGTGTTGTTGGTTGGGATTTTATAAGCAAATGGTTCACAATGTACCTGGAAGGATGATTTTTTTGCAGTGACTAGCCCGTTCTTCTAGGATTAAAGCTCAACCCCTAAGCGTCCTAGTGCATGTTTACTAGAATCCATACCCTTGTCAACTCATTTCAATCAAACTATCACCTAGCAAGAGATCCACATAAAGTGACGGAGCTTCAGGGAAAGGGACATGTCCTTTGATTGTATTGTTGAAAATATTATAATAGTCAAATAAGAAAATCTTCAAATTTTGAGAGACAAGATCCCGTTGTTGGGGCGCTCATAGGATAACCTTGGAAGTAAGCCGCCTTGGTAATAGATACTCATTCAAATGTGATTCAATTTTTGGACCAAGAAAGAGAGAGGGAATCATCTTTTTAACACTTTGTGTCTTTAGTGTTGTTTTAGGGTTAAACAATTGAAAGGGGAAATGAATCTAAAATTTCTTGAAAGTGAGGTATACATCTTCTTGCTTGCCCAAAGTTTGAATGGTCAGGGCATGCAAAAGTGAATAGTTAATAGAGCTTTGACTTTGCAACCTAAGTGCAATGCTTGGCAAGCCATATGTTCACTAGTGAACTAAATTTAGTAAATTGAGACATTTTAAAAAAGTATGAAAACCATTTTTTGTCAATGATTCTCTCAAAATTAGGCTAAAGGAGTTTAGCCTCTCGTTTAAGGGTTAAAAGGAATGAGACACAATCACACCTAAAGCCTAGAGGCCAAACACCTGGGTGAAAACAATAAAACAAAAACTAATCTAGTTTTGTGGATTGGTAGATAACCCTTTCACCCCTAAAGCCCTGAACATGCTTTTTTGAGAACATAGCTTTTTTGGGCAGCTCACTACAAGCGGAGATTTTTTTTTTCTTTGAAATTTTCACACAACATTCTCCCAAGGAGTAGCTCTAAGGTCCAACAATTTTCATAACTTTTGATTATATGGGTAAAAAGTTATTGCATGATAAGTGATTTTCAATGCTCGGCGGGCAGCCTAGGCAACAAAAAAAATTCTTTAAAAATTCTTTTTAAGAAAAATAAAAATTTGAAATTGGTTCTTTGGATTTATATATACGCGGGAAGCTTTGAATCATTCCATTTTGATCTATGAGTCAAAAGTTATGAGGATTCTTAGTTTGAGGGTAGTTATAGAATCTCTACTCTAAAATAAACTTTGAAGTCCTTTATTTGAACTTTGAACTTTATTTGAACTTTGAACTTTATTTTACTCAATTTTCAATATTTTTGAAAAAAACAAAAAACATTGGGTGTAGATAGGTCTTTACCACATTATAACCATTGGGATTGGCATTTTTTCAATTCCATAATTAAATTCTTAACAATTTAGTGTTTTGAATCATTTTCTACTTCTTTCTACTTACTATTTTTTTCCTATATGTTGTACAAATCCAAATGATTTGAAATTTTTCAAGGATATAGCCAACTCGACTTCAAAAATGAATCCAAAGAGTAACCACCGTTTTGGACATTTTTTCATATAAATGTGACCTTGTGAAGTGCAGCTGCCCGGATTTTTGCAGGGACAAAAAAAGGATTTTTCTCAATTCAAACACTAATATCATGCAATCCACATAGTGGAAAATTCTGAAATTTTTTCCACATCTTCTCAAACAAGTTTACTACAAGATCCTATGGTTAAACGTGTCCAAAAATGTTTTTTTTCTAAAATTTGATACTTGTATTAGAAATGGCAGTTTTGGAACGTTTTTGGTGAAAACATAGTCCAAAAACCTTTAGGGGTTAAGTGCCTTCAATATGTTTACACCAAAAACTCTCCAAAACTGCCATTTCTAGTACAAGTACCAAATTTTGGAAAAAAAACATTTTGGACACATGTAACCGTAAAATCTTATAGTATGCTCTCTTGAGAACATGTACAAAAAAATTCAGTAATTTCCTCTATATGGATTGCAAGATATGAGCTTTCAAATCCACATAAACCCTTTTGGGGGCCTTGCAAAAAAATTGGATAGCTTCACTTCACAAGCTCACATTTGTATTAAAAGAATGTCCAAAATTATGGTGCATCTTTGAACTCATTCTTCAAGGCAAGTTTGCTACATGCTTGAATAATTTTAGATCATTTGGATTTGTGCAATATATAGAAAAAAATTAGTAAGTAGAAAGAAATAGAGAATGGTTCAAAGTATGAAATTGATAAGAATTTAGTTATGGAATTGAAAAATGTCAATCCTAGTGGTTGTAATAAAAAATCTACATCCTATGATTTTATTTTATTTCAAAAACATTGAAAATTGAGTAAAATAAAATACTTCAAAGTAGGATTGACATTTTTCAATTCTAGAAAATCCATAACTATCCGCAAACTAAAACTCTTCATAATTTTTGACTTTTTGATTAAAATAGAATGATTTAAAGCTTTCTACTTATATATAACTCAAGAAAACAAATTTCAAATTATTTTTGAAAAAAGTGATTTTTAAAAATTTGCTTAGGCTACCCAATTACAAAAAACACACCATATTAGGCCATAATTTTTTATTCATGTTTCCAAATGTCATAACATTTAATGCATATGAAAGGTATTCCTTGTCCCTACTTCTATAAAAATTTCAGCCTAACATATGCAATTTTCCAGTCACACGTTCCTGCCTAAAATTTAATGTTGCCTAAAAACGTACATATGTTGTTCTTTTAGGGGTTAATTCATTTTGATTTGACAACATAGCAATTTTGACATATTCTTTGTCTTTCTTTTAACCCCTCACCACCTAGACATATTTGTATGCAATAGACAATTCTTGATCAATTTAGATAATTAAATTTTTGCATGCATCAATTTTTGCTGATAGAGTTGGACTTACTTTTCTTATTGATTATTACATTTGAAGCTTGTCTTATGTGATCTCCGATGAGTTTTTGTAGAATAAATTTTTAAGATTATAAAAATTGATCTTGGATGTTATCACGCTTCCTTTGCATTTTTAGAAGATGAAAACTGTGACCTTGGATGGTGAGGGATTAATGTCTTCCAAATTTGGATTTTCCACCTACCTTTAAATTCACCATGCATTAGGACTCTATCACTTTGTTACAAGATCCATTTACAAATATAGCCATTTAAGCCCACTATCCTTTTGTATCATTCAAAATCACCATTAGATCTCTAGTCCATCAACTATGTCCTTTCATCAAGAATGCATTATGCCATACCCGTATGGTTTGCTCTATGAGGTTAGATCCTCTTCTTTTGCAACATTGTTTGTTTATAAATTTATTTTTTAATGTAATGCAAGTATAATAATTTAATAATTTAATAGTTTAATGAATATATAATATACTAAAAAAAATCTAAAATCTAAATTTTTTAAATTGATAAGCTTTCACACACATACACACAACTATATACATGTTATAAATTTATAAAGCATTGGTAGGATAAGAGAATATGCTCTTTGACCTTAAAGAATTTAAGCTTAGGAAGTAAATTTGTTCTAATAGAAAAATGTGATAAAAAAAACAATTAATAAATCTTACACTAATTGAATAAGCTTGAGTATTTTTAATATCTTTTTAAATATTAGATATCAAATTGTAGAAGTCAATAATATTATTTCACATCATTCTTTATTGGTCAAAAATATTTTTTCCTTAATATAACATTTTGAGGATGAGAACTTGTAGAAGCCACAAATAAGAAAATTAAAAAACCCATCACCTCCCCCCCCAAACGCAAAGGATTAGAAGTGTCTAATGAATGGTTTTCAATAAACTATAAAAACAAATAATTCATCCATTTATACACAAATTGATTATTTATATCCGATCACCTTGATAATAGGATTGTATCCTTTTAAGGTTAAGATATATAATCTCTCTCTCAAAATGAAGTTTGAACAATTTTTCAAGTGAAGCACCTTTAATAATCAAAGTTAGTTGAATAGTTTTGGCCCCAAATTGTTCCAAATTCCTCTTTCCTAAAGCAATGCTGAAATCTTTGTTCTTATTTTTTATTTTTTAAATTCAAACATAATTTTTTTTAGTTAACTTGTTAACTTAGTGTATTTTCCTAATATTTTAATATGAAAAATCTCACCAATTGCAAGATTATAATGCTCGAGTTTCAAAAACAATTTTTTTCAACTATTCCCAAATAAATGGTTGTTTTATTTTTTCTTAAAGTAAACTACATATGTTTTGTAATGAGTGCAAAATAAATCTTACGTAGAGGAAATATTGAAGAAATAAGCTACGGCTACAAAAATTAATTCAACCCCAAAAATTTCAAATTCATAATTAAAAAAAAGCTTAAAACATCCTCCATAGACATTGCAATTACTATGGGTTTGGAAAAACTACAACACAAATATATCGTTGGTTGGAAAATCTTTAATATTAAAGTACTTTTTTAATAGATATTTGTAGATATTTGTGCAATAGAGAACAATTTTTTGTAATTAGAAGTGTCATAGTAATTATTACTTTATGTGTAGTCATGTTAACCTCTTCTTTCATTCTATAAATGTTCTTCATCTATCATTGAATGCACAACAATTACAATTCTTTGAATAATAAGGTTAGAATTCTTATTCAAATTATCATTATCTTCTACACAAACAATTTTCTTTGGAAGCAACATTTAGAAACTTAGGTAAGTATTTTTTTAATTTATTTTGAATATGACCCACCAAAGTCCCATTGTCCCCTCCATAGACAAAATGGATTTTGGGCAAGTTTCTATGAGCTCAATTTTTGGTGAAATTTTATGAAATTTCTTCATAAGATAGAAAAATTAATTAGCTTTTGCGGATTATAATTTTTATTTCAGTTGGTGCTTGGTAACAAAAAATTATACCACAATAAGCCTAAAATTGAACTCGGTGGGCAAAAAACTAATCTACAAAAACTTGAAATATAAATAGTTTTTTTCTTCTTCTTCTAGATTGTACTTTTGTCTACATGGAAAGCTTTTATTCATTCCATTTGGATTTGTGCTGTGAAAGTTATGAAACATCTTCTTTTGCAACCCATCAAAGCATTTTTGAAAAAGTATCATATATGATTTGTTTTTAAGCTTAATTATTATATTTTTGCAAAATAAAAAGTTCCACAAGGTTAAATTTGATTATTAAAACAATCTCACCATTAGAATTAGTGTGTTTAAATTCCATCTTAGAGCTATCAATGATTTATTTTTTTCCTCTATCACATACCTTCTTCTTTAGACATATATAGGTCTTCTTTGGGAGGTACCCGTATAACTTTTGTTTTGTGCAAATTAAAGTATACTCTAACAAAGGAGTCATATAGTTGCACCTTGTATTAGAGCTTTGAAAACTTTTTAACTCCTAAAGTCCCAACTGAAGGCCTTTATTTCCGTCAAAAAACGCTCAAAATTGCCATTCTAATGCAAAAAAAATTTAAAAAAAAAAATTAATTAATTTTTTCATATCTAATTGTAGTATCTTGCAAAATATCGGTGATGATAGTTTTATACAATGCCAATTTTTGAGTGTGTGAAATTTTTTTCAGACACTTTGATATTATAAATTGCAAGATAAATGCATTCAAAGTGAAGAAATCATGTTTCATGGTACCATGGCAAATTTCGTTAAAATGGTGGTATTCCATGTGCCATTTTCAGACCGCCCAATTTGAATCGTGAAAGTGCCATCTAGGACCAGTAAGGATTTCAACCTTTAAAAACAAGAAAAACACACATTCCAAACTTTGGTTGGAAATTTGGTCCAACCTTGGTTGGAAATAACTACAGCCTACATGTAGGTCTCTGGTTGCGAATGGGTGGTCCTACCTTACAAGATTCTTGATTTAAAAAAAAAAATTATTTATCATTATTATTTTTTTGACACAAATGAGACGGAATTCAGGTTCTCAAATTTTGAGACGAGCTAACTTACTGTAGCTTCAATCTCGCAATTGGTTCCTGGTCAACGGAAACTGACGTGGTAGCGTTTTGTCGTGCTGCTACTGTACTGTACTGTACTGTACAAGATCAATCGTGCTCGTGCGTTCATCAGTTGCAGCTGAAGCAGTTCTCATGGTACGTACGTCGGTTGCTTTCAAAGACAAGATAGCCTACGGAGAAATCCACGTGTCTTCCAAGTTCAGGGGTTCAGGCATGAATGTTGGATGCATAACACACTTCTCTTCAAGACATGCACCTGGACTTTGTCAAAGAGGAAGCAGTTTGAAGAAGCAGTTTAATTTTAGCATGCAGAGCTAGACCCAACTCTGAGAACGAGAACGGGGTCTCTTCTACACCGCACGTCTGCACGTTTGTGTGGGAGTCTCTTCCTTTGAGTATTTGAGATGTTTCTGTAGAAGTTGTGCACACGGGGGAAGGGAAGTTGCACTGTTGTTTCACTGTATCGATCTTGGGTTCACACTTGGAATGCGAGGGTGGGGGCGGTAGAGTAGGAGCGATGTTAGTGTTCACTATGGCTGTCAAACTGAGGGCTCGGGCTCGGGGTGATGCATGCGCTTGGAATTACAGCTTGCGCGGAGCGGCGGAGGGACTTTCTTTCAGCTCAGCATCACTCGAATGAATCTATCTCTCAAGATGAGATACTAGGATCGGACCATTATCGTACTCCGGCCGTGACCATCGGAATTGGATGGAATCTAGCTCGGAGCCTAGCCTGCAGGGTGATCGAAGCTTTGTGATCCAGATGCTGTGCAATCGCCACATGCACTGCCTGCTGTGAATCACTGAAATTGCGAAACCGTCTCGATCTCCTCTGAAAGCTCTGAGCAGTCATTAATTTACCAAAGGCATGCAACAGAATGTAAGGAAGCAAACCGCAATTTGCAAAATTAAAACCAGTAACGAAGATTTTTTTGTATAAATTGATCACGTGGTCCAATCTTGCGTTCGCTCAACCACATGAATGACCGCACGAACAGAACGATATTCCACCTGGACGATCGATGCTCAGGAGACCTAAATCGAAACCCTTGATGAGCCCTTGCAATCACGGAACAATCGATCTCATTATATGCCAGTTGTACGTAACATTCACAAACACGCAACAACCCATTAGTGGTAGTCACACCATGTTCACAGGTTGAGTGAACAATGGATATTGAGAAGTTGGTGAGGGTATAAAGGAGCCAATGGGAAGTTGCTGTGGGTGAACAAGGTGTGACACCCCCAAAAGATGTATCGACAATGGACAATGAACAATGGGTGAAAAAGGTGTGACATGGTGCCAATGAGCCAATGAGCAGTTGAATCATGGAGCTCAAAGGAATATATTTAGCTTGCTAATGAATGTTCATGCCCAAAATTCACCTACGGAGGAGAAATTGGGCATGAACATTCAATAGCACGCTAAAAATATTCCATTGGGGAACAACAAACCCAAAGCCACCACATCCTCAATAGTCATTGTTCACGCTGTCTGTGAATGTTCAAGCTGTGACTACCACTATTTATGGCAAATACACATATCTATAGCAAGGGTGGATTTCTTCAGTGGGAAAATTTTCCCATGTGTAGAAATAGAATTAAGAAGGTTTCCATAATTTTTCAAATTTTTATTTCTCTAAATATAATTACCATGAATTTTTTAGTTGAAGATTCTATTCGACCCATTCAAGTCATAATGTCATATAGACCTTCTTATTTCCAACTAAGGGCTTGTTGCAATATTGAAAGTCTTGTAGCCAATCATAATGCACCACAACTGTGCTATAATTTATCACTGTTTATTATTTCCTACACGAAAAGAGAACAATCTACATTGCTAAACAGGGGGGGTGATTAGGAATGGGTTTCTTCCTTTAAGGAACACAACAAAAGGTTCTAGAGTGAGAGTAAAGATCAACATTGCTCTTATAGCTAGGTGTGGCCAGTTGGAATACTCATATGCCCATTTCATGAATTTTTTAAAAATGTGGGAATAAATTGGTAGACAAGTGATAAGAAACAATGTTACAATTGAAAGAATAATTTTCAAACTTCATGTGATTTTTTTTTCAAAATTTATAGAAAGCTATGAAAGCTCTGTAGACATGCTCGTCAATGCCATAAAAAATAGCTATAATAGGGCTTCTACTAACCCATGTCCAACTTCACACATGCTCAATCCAGTCTATAATGACCTCTTGAAATTCCAATTGCAAACTTCTATTGCTAAAATGAATCAATTTGCATTGAATTGAGATTAACTCATAGTGAATTGATGTCGGTGTGTTATTAAGGCATAGATTTTGCCCATTCCAGACACATGTTATCTTCATTTTGTGCAATTAGCTCCTTCAAGCAAGCAACTTTTTCCTTCATTATAGGCAATTTTGTTAAAATGGTGCTATTCCACTACATTGGTACTTTTTACAATTCACACCAGGTGGTCTGAAATGAAAAATTATCCTAGATGTTTGAAATCTATACCTTTCCTACATTCTTGGAATCTCTAACAGTCCTACATTTCATTTTTACAGTTCAGAGTATGCAATCAAAAATCTATGTATGTCCTAGATTTCTAAGATCCATACTTGTCCTAAATGGCACTTCCACAATAATTCAAACTATGTGGTCTGAAAATGGCACATAGAACACCTCCATTTTAACAAAATTCCCCATCATTTGTATTTTCTATATTCCAATACAAATAACTTGGAATGGAGCTTTTCCTACAAGTCTAAAATGGGAGTTTGGACTAAAATGGTGGTGTTCAACATTAAGGTAGTATGCTCTTAAAGCGACCATTTAAGGGCTGGTCCGCCTTTTTCACAGGCTTTCGTGGACGAAAATATTTTTAGATCATTTTTCAGAGAAAGATAAATAGACGTGGTACCTAACACAAGTGGTTTTATATTTTTCCAAGCATTTTTGAATTACTTATGAATTTTCAAAGATTCAGGACACATGCACCTATTTGTGACCATAGGTCTTCCAAAATCTGTCCACTTGCAACTTGTAAAGAGATGTGCAGAAATCAAAGACAATGATTGGCTCTTGCATTAGAAAAACAATTTTTCCTCAATGCATTCAATTGCTAAACTGGTCCATTTAAGGATCAACCCATCTCCATTCTTCACCTAAAAATAGGGGTGGTTTCAAGAAGATGGGCGCTTTTAGAGCACACTACCTTACAACCTATCATGCGCAGATATCATGGTGCTCAAAATCTTGCTATGCTACCTTGTAACTTATTCCGTTTGATTTGTTTATAAATTTTTTTTTTTTTTTTTTTTTTGACATATATGTATCTTATTGCAATCTATCAAATCTTAGAAAATGCAAATCCCCAAAAATCCTCCACCTGCAAAAGTTGTAATTCAATTAACAGGTTCAGGTTGATTCTGTCACTGTTTTTCCATAATTTGCTCATGCTGTAATTCCTGAACGCTGATGGTAGTCTAGGTACAGAAGTACTGTAGGCAATTTAGCAACTGTAAACATAAACTAAGTTACTCTGAATCCAGGTTCTGTTGAAATAAAATACCAAATTGCAGAATTAAAGGGCACAAGTCAATAAGTCAAATGTATAACATGTGAAAGTTCAGTTGAATTGCCTCTTTACTGGACTATCCACAAGCGGAAATTGCACAGAATTCATGAACTTACGCACTGATTGGAGATTGATGCGCTCACCTTTTTTTTTTTCTCCATCAAAGTTAGTAGAATGCATTAAGTTACACATTGACAGAATAACTCTTCTTGTGTGAAGTCTTATTGAAACTAAAAAAGGAAATTTACATCCCGACGGGCGAAAAAACTGCCCTCGAGTGTAGTTTGAGCACCCTAGGCCAGGAGAGGGACAAATTAAAATTACAAGAGAAAAGGGTGTTTTAAGTGAGTTTTTAAGTATAATCTTAAACATTAGATTATAAGTAGTGACCTTTTAAGAAAAAATTTAGTAAAATTTTAGTAAAAATATATTTTTTTCTAGTAAAATTTTACTAAAATTTTCCTTAAAAGGTCACTAATAATCTTATGTCTAGGACTATACTTAAAAACTCACTTAAAACACCCTTTTCTTTTAAGTTATAACCTGAAATTGAGAGAGTTGAGCACTAGCATTATACATTACAAGTAGAATCTCTCTAAAGCAATAGGTCTAGGACCGGTCTGACACATTGCATTAGAGAAGTTATTACATTAGGGAGGGGCATTTGCAGTCATGATGTTTGTATGTGGCTCAAGCTGGGACCGGCAATCAATATTTCCTAATAGAAGTTTATTGGCTTATAGAGTATTGACTTAATTAATCCTAGAACGACACCATAGACACCAAGTGTCTGATGGACGATAGAGAATCCTTTTATGCAAGACAAAAGTGCAAATGTTCATCATTGGAATTTTATGTGAAAAAGAAAGGTCTTGCACAATATTTTGACCTCCAATGAGTGCTCTCGTGTTTTTTTGAGCAATTGATTCACACAATATTAAAAAGGATGATTTCCATGGTAACTAGTTTACTAGCCCATCCTTCTAGGATTACAGAGGTTCTACGTGTACTAACTTTGGGTGAAGTCAAAGTGTCAATGTTTGTCCCAACATGAGAAACCCCAAATAAAAATCAGACAAATGTTGCGTTCTGTGTACAGAAAATTTGACAACGTTCTCTTAATTGTGTCCAACTTCCATTTCTAGTGTATTCTATCACGACTGGACATTGACTCTGAAATTCTCCAAAAATTTGCCGACATGGACATTTTGGATTTTTTTCTCACGCGCATGATAACAAAACACATGTAGATTCCCAGCAAGAAGACTTGAAAGTTCCTTGCAGGTTACACACACATCATGGTGTGTAACCTCAAGTCAAGAGAACCAAAAAATCAGTGCCCCAAATGTCTTGCGATCCACCTCGACCCAGGCTGTTACATTCAAGGGACGAGATCCAACACGCACATGTCGAGGCACAATCTCAAAAAAAATCAAGGACACCAAAAAAATGTATCCATCTTTACATCATCAACCAATTCATCCAGACCATTTGCTTGCTCACACTATTGAATCTTCCAAAACTGCCACCCACAAACGATGACTTCTTCCACATAAAACGTTATGTCGTACAGTAACCCAAAACCTGTCGAGGTTGTACTGGACTGTACAACAGGAAGAGATGGTTGAAACACACCATCAATTATTTTGCACTGTTTTTTATTTTAGGGCAGTTCCGTATTTTGCCTTGAAAACTCGTTTGGTCTGACTAAGGTAATAGGCTCGAGAATAGTTCGGGCATTAAGAACCGCCCACCTGTAAAATGTACACGGTTTGTACATGCTGTTTTCTTCATAGCCTTCACTGATGTACAAACAGTGATACATTTTCAGGGGTGGACGATTTTGGAGGCCTATGCTAGTTCAATTTCAAATTTTCATAACTAATTTCAAAAAGCTCCAAAAAATATGAAACGACTTAGGTTAGATGCCAAGTCCAGTTCTCTTTCAAGGAAAATTTGCTGAAAAATATTTCAAGAAGCTTTGCCTTCCCAAAATTCAGTTTCAGCTCTTAGGAGGGCGATTTCTGGACCTGTTACCTTATTGCAAACCATGATTGCAAAAGCTTTGCAAACTTGTTGCTAAAGTCTTGGCCATGGAACCAGCGCAAATGTATGTGTAAACTATTCCAAAACTATTGCAAAATTGTTGCAAAAATATTGCAATCTCAAGTAGCTGCAAATATAGTGCACAAATACCGTACAAAAGTACAAAAGTGTTGATAGGTTGCAAAAACTAATGCAATCTCGCACTTGTGAACTTGACAAGGGTTCTACATTGAATAGAGAAATTAGGTTCTCCCTCACTAATTTCTTGACATTTTACATTATATGAATATTTATTGCGTGTTGCTATGCAAGGATGCAATAATTTTTTTATCAACGTAGAACCATGTGTGGCATGGGTTGGTGCACTGATTCAAGGGTGGGTTCAGAGGGTTGCATGTACCTCCCTCATGAAAAAGTGCTAAGTCACTAGGTAATTTTGGGGGGTAACACAACCCAATTGTTAAGGCAACCTAATTTCACTATTTTTTTAGATCATGGACAGAGGTGTATATCACAATCACTTCAAAATCACAGCCTTTAATCAGTAAAACCTTCGATCCTTTTCCCAAATCCAATTTTGAGAAACCTCAATTCAAAAAAGGATTTAGGCATTTCAACTTAAAAATCATTTTTCTTTTTCCATTTATATATTTAATAATGCACAAGTTAATCCAATTAGTGCGTGACAAATTAATTGTCATGGTAGCACTTGCTTGCTTTTTCGAGTAAAGTAAGCTACTCAAATTTTACTCAAGGTAGAATCTGTCCAGGTGAGGAGCCAAAAAGGTATCAGGAGGGGTGATACTTCTTCTGTGGTTCTAACGAATGTTGGCATCTTTCAATGGATTGCCTTCATTTGATTCCCCAAAGGAAAAGCCACACCAAAGTCCACGATTTACGGATTTAACGACGATCAACACTCCTGCCAGGAGCCTTCATGATGTGCGAAACTTTCAACAGAAATTGCTGCGAAACTTTGAAAATCTCTATGGACAATTCAGACCACTCCATTTACTATTCGAAACTATTCGGTAGTCTAGTTAGTTGTAATTCATTTGCCACGGGAATAAAGTTTCAATTAGTGCCAAAAACAATATTATATACATACAAATTGGTGAACTCCCTCACTCGGCTGACTGCATCAAACAATAATGTATCAGCAAATGATCAGATTTTCCTTGATTGAAGTGGTTTCCCACGTTAGGAAATTTTCTGATCTCACAGTATTTGCCACGAGATTTGCAGGTTTGTAACCAAATTAGGCACAGCGTGATCCTTCTTTCCTCAACAGGCCCTTACAGAGTTTTGGAAAGCGATTCTGAAATCTGCAGGTCAGACTGGAGAGTCCCTATTTTGTTCGTTTCTGTACTTAAAACCAGGAAACTGAACTCCTATAGCAGCCATGCATATTTTCTATATATACATCTATCATCGTAATGACACGTGCAGTCTATGACTCGGAAGCTGAACCAAATAAAAACTCAAGCTTGTTCAAAAAATATAAACACGTTCAGCTTCAGTACGATATTGAACCACACTTCTTCAGACCTCCCCATTTCACCGGCATTATGAGAAAAACGTCAACTGATGATGATGTCCAGTAATCGGATACACGTCTTAGTGAACATGATTGAAACTCCTCGAGTAGTGACGAAAAATATCATTCACTTCAGAAAAACGAATTCTGTGTTGGTACATCTGTGTCATCTTACAGCCTCGATACAATGTGACCAATTCCTATTTTAAACTTACAACACCTGCATTTCCTTGGCCATGGAAAATGACGCTCACCACAGCAGAAGATCATCAATATGACTACTTGTTGGCTTCAATTATCTCACGGTACTCCTTTTTCATTTTAACACCTGATATGCTTCTGCAGACAATGGACCTCAACGTGTTAGAAAACGTTGATCCTCCAATCTTTTCACAAGATGCTCACTACATGATAAAAGCTCACGGTTGCGGCTATTCGAGCGGGTCAATCTAATACCCGCAAATACTGTACAGTACAAGGCCAATCAGTCATTCTTTTTGACACAATATCAGCATGAAATCCAGCAATAGATACAGTGACTACCTGCTCCAAGATAAAGCGTGATGTAATAGGATAAGGAAAGTCTGTGCTGGCATAATATTCAGCTAACACAAACAGAGCTGTTTTATTCCAACTCAACGTAATTCAGTCAAGAAAAAGGTTACTCCGTTTGCTTACTTAATCTGTTGCTTGTTCTTGAAAAACTGAACGCAAGGCGTACCCATGATCCCACCAGCTTCCGCAATTTCAGGGTCTTCCTCTATATCTATCTCCACGAAGTGAACGTCATTTTCATACTCATCAATCACCTGAAACAATTAAACAGCTCGTCAGAAATATAAACCTACAACAGGCTGGTAGGTTGGCTCATTCTACAGTTTCAAATCACCTTGCTCAATATGAGCTTGAACAAAGACTTAACCATGCTTACATTTAAGAAAAAATGAAACAGTGACATTGAGAACATGCGCACAGTCCTTCCGAAAACCATGACAATGCTACATTTTGTTACCCACAATACAGTGATATACCTTGTTCAAAATTGGCTTGAGGGATCTGCAAGGCCCACATGTCGGTGAAGTGTAGAGTACACCGATCACACGAGGACTTTCATGGTAAAGCTTCCGAAGTGCATACTGCATTCAAATATCCAAATAAATAAGTTAGTAGAAACCGAAAGCATCTTCTGCGACCTACAACATCGTATGTTCACGATCAGCTCAAAACAACCTTTTGAAGTCTTGTAAATGCTATGAAGCTACAGTTAGCCACTAGCCCTGTCAGCATTTCTCAAAATGACAGGGCTATTTGTACAATAGAGGACCCGGAGGAAACACGTTCCCAGTATCATTCAAACACGACGAGATACAATAATGTACGTAAAAAAACAATACCTGGCCTTTATGTTTGGTCATAGAGATATCGAATTTTTCGGCGATGTCCTCTTTCGTAAGTTCTTTCTTCTTAACTTCCTCCTGCGCAGGCTGGCATTTCCAAGGCAGGATAGGCATATAAATATCAACACTGGATTAACCCTGAGTGCCAAAATGGCCAAAACTGGTCCTCCACGTATTAGCTGTGCAAACATGTTTCGGAAGTTTATAATAACTGGCTTTGAACATTCCAAAGCACGAAATATAATTGCCTCTTCAGATAAAGTAATCTCAACAGTGAATGACTGGATGTCTATTTGACTTCAGGCACAAAGACAAGAACACAGGACGTAATCTTTACTACAAGACAAGAACATAGGCAACACCTACATTCAAAACTAACACGTGCATCATTTGTTTACCCCACCCCACCCCAAAAAAAAAAAACTAACACGTAAAGATAGAATGAACCGATATATGAGACTGGGAAAGAACAGACAAAATTCTAGAACCCGAAAATAAATAAATGTACGTACTTGGTGAAACTCTACAAGCAGGTCGTTAGCAGTCAAATAGCGCTCAACTGACAATGCTGCCATGCAGCCTGACCCAGCGGCAGTGATCGCTTGCCTCCATTCATAATCCTGAGTACATCCAGCGCACCAAATGACCTTCAAGATTTAAAACTGGTGCACTGGCATATGAATCCAAACTAAGCAGCAGACTGAATATCAGATAAATTGTAGGTCTTCACATTTAACCACTATGCCGGTTTGGGTAATTTTTAGTAATTAAATCTTGGTGTATGATAACCTATCAGCATAGTATAATAAGTTCAATATACTTCTTACTTACTGTGTTCAGATTTAAACTGTCGTTCTCAGGCTTAAATTTTCTAGATATAGTAAAGTTATAACAAAAGAAAATTTAGTTGCAACTGAGCATTTCGATTTCTCAATGTTTGGTAAAGCGAGAAGTGGAGTTCATAATCATACAAATGCAAAACCCAGCTTGATTCTGGTTCTGGATGTGCCAGATGCAATTCTCCAAACCTTCCAAATGAATGAAAACAATATCCAAAGAGTATAAACGAACATATTCGTCCTATGCAGTTATGAATTAATTACCATACAGCCATAATCATAAATCTCAACAGGTACAAAGAAGAATAACAAATACAAAAAGCTCGGGCATATCCAGTACCTGGAGATCTCCAGCAGCATAAACGCCTTCTACGGAGGTATTGGTGGTTCCAGGTTCGACAGAAACATAACTAGCGTCATCGAGCTCGATTTGACCTTTCAAGAGCTGACTGTTAGGACTATGCCCAATCCCATAAAACAATCCCCGCACGGATAATGATCTTTCTTTGCTAGTCACAATATCTCGAAGCTTCAGACCTCCCATCTGTCCTTTGCCATCAGCCTCGATGTCCACCGTCTCTGTGTTGAAGTGGACTGTAATATTTGGATTGTTGAGAACCCTGGCAGTCCATAACCGAAAACATCAAAAGAGAAGCCAAAACTACGAATGCCAAGGAACTCTATTAATTGCCAGGAAACTAACTGACTCTAAGAAAACAAACTTGTTGTAACCGAGTTTGCTTCAGTGCGTCCACAAGTTCACGCAGTGGCAGGGTAGGTTTACATTTATCGGGACAACACTTGGAAGTTTCAAGTCTGTAATTTCAACCACATTTGAAGAAATCTAGCAAAGAGACTGGTCCAAAGTTGGAGTGTTGCCCGTAAGGGCTTTACGCTTTGTGTACATGGACATTGAGAAAGAATCTTGACAATGAATGATAAAATGACATACATGGCAACACTTTGTGTGAGAGGTCTTGTCCCATTGACCAGGGAGTGCTCCAAATACCATCAACTTTGTGAGAAAAAATGCTCAAATGGACAAGACCATCGAGCTTAACTTAGCGTACTCTTATTGATGTCTTGCCATCGTGTCCTATGAGCTTCAAATAGCTAAAATCTGTCGAGAGACGTGAAAACGGGCCCCAATGTCACAGAAATCATACCTGTCTTGCATGGCTTTCGAAGCACGAAGCTTTTCTCTTCGAACCAACAGATGGACATGACCAGCATACTTGGTCAGGTAAAGAGATTCTTCTGTTGCCGTGTCACCTCCACCCACGACTGCCAGCTCCTGACCTTTGAAAATAGGAGATGCGCCATCACAAATGGCACAAGCGCTGATGCCCCGACTCCAAAACTCATGCTCACGAGGCAATCCTAATCGCTTAGCTGTGGCACCCGTCGCAATTATTATGCTGTGACATTTGACCTGAAAACCAACTGCTAATACTCTTAGCATCTACTCCTGACGAATGTCCAGTTCCCCATCTTCGATCACCTCTCCCCCACAGCTTAACCCTTAAGTGCCCAAGCTAAAAACAAAAAGACCACTTTGGAAGCCAATAATCAAATATAATACCTTTCAAAACAAGCTTCTATCGCGCAAATATGAAAGATATGATTTCTTCATTCTATTTATACATTTGTTACCTTCCTTGAAACTTCTGAAATGCTTTATTTCAACTCCAATAGATACGGAAGCAGACACTTTTGGCCATTTGGACACTGTAAGTGAAGTCCTGTGCTACTTTGATTGAGAACTAAATAATAAAGGAAAGTGGATAACAAGGTAGAGTTTGTCTTCTTAGGGTAAACTGTTTCCTTGACGAGATAATCACGAAGACCACCAATAAGAATCAACGTTCTCCTGAAATGAAAAAAAATCACCTACTTGTCTCGGTGAAACACCCCTTCACCTTCTCCTACACACTAAGAAGCTTTGAATTATCAGTTGAAAAGTACCTCACTGTCACTGCTTCGAACCGTGAATGGCCGATTTCGAACGTCCACATACTCTACATCCTCCGTTCTCAGCTCAGCACCCCATCGCTCAGCTTGCTTCCTCATCCTGCACCCATAAAAACAGCAAACAGATTTCGTAACCGCGAGAACATCAAAGAGGACCTACGTCATCTATAACGGTGTGCAGACCATCGACAGAAGTTTTACAATCTCCAGAAACAAAGCCAAAGAACCTCATAGGCACAGAGTAAATCCAGGAAGAATTACAGAAACCAGGACGGGCATCAGAATATCTGAACCAGACACAATAAGGTAATCCCAAGCCAATCTACAACGGCAATCTACAGGTCACTGTAGATTGCACAGGTCCAAGCAACAAGCTTAAATCGAATAGACATCACGTGCTTAACGGGCTAACAAGCTTAAAATGTGTGTATGACATTCTATGACGCATAGGAGGTAACAAGTGTCCAATCCACCTCGAAGAGGCGACTTGAAACTTTAGAAAATCTAAGCAGCTCCTATGTGGCCTGCTAAAAATTGTTTTTTTGCACAGATCAAGCTGAAGGATTCTTTGTTCTTGCTTTAAAATCTGCAATCTAAAGTGAACCTAAGAATCACATGACATGTTAACATACATTCAAAGTGTGCATCGCAGTGTAAGGAGAGCACCTGTCCATCAATTCAGGCCCACTGATGCCTTCCGGAAATCCAGGGAAATTTTCGACTTCAGTGGTGGTCATCAACTGCCCACCACGTACGCCTCCTACTTGGTACCCTTCGAACATTATTGGTTTCAAATTTGCCCTAGCAGCGTAAATGGCTGCCGTGTACCCTGCAGGGCCTGAGCCGATGATAACTAGATTCTCAACACCTCCGACAGGCTCTGCATTGTATCAACATATGTTACAGTGAGATTTCAAATCGCTAAAGAAGGCAATCAAAATCAACCCCAGTTCATGATGAAGAAACTCCAGTCTGAATGTTGCCTTTGACACCTGTTGCATCCCTTTTCTTTGAAACAAAAGATACCTGAGTAGTATTCGACATGCACCTTTTCCGCTAAAGACAATTGTAACCCTAAAATATTGAATTCAACCTATGTGAAGACAGTAAATGATCACTAAATCTCAAATACCCTGATTCTTCCTTGAATAGCAGATGAGCGCAGCGTGTGAGGATGCCAGCTCTCATTGCTATGAATCTGCACGAGGCTAAAAAGAAATTGGCCTCAAGCACAAGCACAAATTTGCTCCATAAGAACATTCCATGATTCTCAACTCCATTCTTGGATTTTCTCCTGCCATTGATTTTCAAATCCAATGCGAAATTCACTTCTACTGTACAGTGATTGATCTAAATTGCCACGTCGAGATTGTAGTCAGAAATTTGCAAAAAACATTCGAGAAACCGAGCGGAGAGCCAAGGCGAATCCCCAATCCACCGAATTAGGGCTCCTTCCATCCTACATTCTCCGAATAAAAAGTGCTACCCTTGCGTGCCCACGATTCGCAAATCGTCCAATTCCACAATACCCACAACCCAATTCGCACAATACAACCTCAATCAACCAAAAACGAAAACACATTTTCCAAAATTAAAAAAAATCCAAACAACCTGCAGGACTCCTCTTCTCTCCAGCTTGGGCACCACGCGCAACCCCAGCGCGCCCCCCTGTAATACCAGTCCCCCGCATCCCTTGCACCCTGACCCTGCCATTCTTCCCAACTCCAAAATCCTGCTTGTGCGACCGCAATCCAACCCACCCCTCTGACGACAACAACGAGGACGACGAAGAAGAAGACGAGCAGCTACACAAAGCCGCCCCGGTGACAGAGGTCGTCGTCCTGGGCAGGAGCGGAATGCCTAATGCCGTGCTGGCCCCTGCACACACGGATGCAGAAGCGGCGCACGCCACCATTGCAACTTCTATTGGAAAATTTTCCCAAGCAGTGTGCGGGTTGTGCTTGAGATTGTGGAGGGATTAGAAATGGATTTGAACGAGGGCCATGAGAGGAGAGGTGTGGTGTGGTGGGATGGGAAAAAGAGCACTGGAGATGGGATGTGGGATTGTATGGGTTTGTGGGATTGTTGGGAAGCTGGTAAGGAACCTTATCCGGTGAAGAAGGTGCTGTATGGGGAGAGCCAGCGGCGACGGGGGTGCGGTGATGGCGACGAGAAGCGGAGGACGGACGTGGAGGGGCTGCTGGCTGGCTGGCTGGCTGGGGTCTCGCGCTTGCGCCCCCTTCGTGTCCAGCTTCGGGAGGACCTCTCCACGTCAGCGCACGCAGCTTGCCATGCTGTCGAAGTGTCCACGCTGGACACCTGTATTAGCTCTCTCTGCATAACTCAGCATGGGGGGACGAATATCCTTCCAAAGGATGCTCGGGAGATATGCTTTGGATCTCGATAAATTGGTTGCACGAGATATTTCAGGAGGGTGGGGTGGGGTAAAACCTGCCCCTGTTTTTTTTGGTTTTTTTAAAGTAGAAGGGGACCTCCTAGAGTAAATTGGGGCCGCAGGCCCCAAATTTGCCATAAAATATTAAAAAAAAAAGCCTCCGGACCCCTAAAATGAGAAAGCCAGAAATTTGAGAAGGCAAAGGGCCCACCTCCTGAATTATCTCGTGCAACCAAAATATTGAGATCCATATGCTTTACCCTTAACCCAGGAATAGCATCCAAATCTAGGCCTCTAAGAGCACCTCCACTACATCAATGTAGAAAGGACATGAAAACCATTTGTGGGCAAGTTGTGGTTCCATTTCCCCTTCTCTTGGAACTACCATAATGGAATGGAATCTATGTGACACCTTTTGACAATGCCTTATGCAACTCGTTTTACATCATCAATGATGTTAGGTTGGCTCACATGGCCTCAACAAGGGCAATGACTTTTTGGTTTTGGTTTCGACCTTTGTGAAATGGTTTCAATTTTGGTTTTGGTTTTGGTTTCTTTGATTTCAATTTTTTCATTTGCTTTGGTTTTGATTGCTTACTAATTTCTTATATTAACTTTCATCAAGGCAATCCTCCTACCAGAAATGAAGAACTGGAGAATATGCGCTCCAATAACATACATTTTCGATTTCTATGAGCATTTTGGGTTGCAGAAGACAAATAGGTGGTGGTGATTTAAGGAATTCTGAAGAGTATTAGAGGAGTATGCTAATTGAGTTGGTATCGTCATCAAGGACGTCGTGAAAGAGAATGGTTCCCCCAGTATTGAAGAGTTGAGTCGTTGCATGAACTCTTGCGTGGGCGGAAAAGACCTTGAACATGGCATGGACGGAGCCTTGTAGCGTTGTCCAAGAAAATCAGAAGTCTTTGGCGTTGATGTAGTGGAGCCCAAAAGTGCTACCTTTTCATAACAATTGCATTTCCATTTGCAATGGAGTTGCTCTAAGGGCACCTGGTATTTGCTAACTTTGGTTATTAAAGATAAAAGAATCAACCCATTTTCGACCATCATCCCATTTTTGTAGCAAATGATGGTCTATTTTCAAGCAACTAGATAAAAGTAAACTAGATAAACAAACAAACTAGGTAAACAAACAAACAAGGAGGGGGTCTGCCTCTATTCTAACTAATCTGCTCACCCTTACTAGAGGCAAGAACCGGTGAATGAAGCCAAAGTTTGTCAAACTTGGCCTAGATGGTATTAGTGTTTTGGAGACAAAGCTTAGCAACGCCTTAGGCCTTCAATTAAGCTGCACACTTTGAATCTAAAAGGGCATTTTAGAATGCTTGCTAGGTGAAGTCCGAAGGCCACTATAAGTAGGAAAAAAAAACTTGTTATTGTGGGTTGTCTATTAGAGGCGGTTGATTTTCCATATATAGGTGATTGGTTACTAATCATGCTACGGGTTGTTAGGCTGCTTATGATATGCCGATTTGCACGATCTGTTGAAGTTCTACAAGTTTTTTTTATCAGAAATGAAGTAAAGTGAATTGTAAGGAGTGATTTCTCTACATTCTTGACATTGTAAGTTCCAACAACTCTTGTGTGAAAATATGTTTGTGAATTATCCAATTATTTTAGTTGAGGTGACAAGAATTTTGTGAGATGAGAGAATCCTATGCATGTCACCTAAATTCAGAATTTTTATATATGGCCTTATTCATTATAATTGGACAATCGACAGATTTTGAGACTTTTGCCCTAAAACAATTGTATGGATTTATCCTCGAGTCGAGGATAAGTTGAGACTGCAACCTTTTGGCAATGAAAGGTTTTATACATAATAATATTCTAAAGTCTCAAATTTCCAAATAGTCTCAAAATTGAATAGTTATGACTGTTTATCTTCGACTCGAGGATAAAATTGAGACTACCATTTGTCCAAATATAACGAATAATAGTATTACTATTACATATGCAATGTTTGTATCATGATTGAAAAGAAAAGGCCTACTTTGAAAATGCCAAATTATTTTGGACGTGAGTGGAAATTTGATTTGATATTGTTAATTTGAACAATTTGGTCAAACCCATTTGCAGAGATTGTGCTTTATTGGCGCAAGTCAGGGATTTTATTACTATTGGTATTGTTGCAAACAAAGTTCATAACCATGGAATTTGCCTCCTTGATGTGAACTTCAACGATGCTAGAATGCGAGTGGTGAGTGGTGAATGATGAGCAGTGAGCAGTTAGGTCAAAATTGACCTAAAATATTCTAATTTTAGAAAAGATCTAAAAAAAATATTCTGATTTTATTACTAAAAAAGTAATTTTTGTAACCCATTACCGTGGTTTAGAAAAGAAATTCATGATTTTCCAGTCGCTAATGGGCGATGAAATTCTCTCACATGAAAGAAAATGTTGAATTTTGAGAATGACTCTATTCCAACTTCAAAATGGAACTAACTACTTCATATTGCCGAGTGGATGAACATTTTTGGATGATATAAGGTGGGTACACCCAAAAGCGCCACAAATTGGGCTATGAGTAATTTGAAGGCTAAGTAGATAATAGTAAATACAGGATTGTAAAGAGATGTGTAGAAAAGAAAGAAATGCACAAAAAAAATTCAAAGCTTGACAAATATGAGACCACAGTAGGGATACAAAGTTTTGGAAGTAGAGTATTCAAAAGCACTCATAGGCTACACTGAAAATCAGCAGTCACATGTACAAAGTTCCCCTCCCAAGGTGTCAGAATGAAAAGAAATGGAGTTGCAATTGTGTTTAAAACAATGAAAAAAACAACCCAAATTAGTAACCAACAAGTAGTAGAAAAGCTTGTCAGTAATCAATGAGAATTGTCCATGTGTTTCAAAGAAGATAAAAGAATGATTACCTTGTTAGAGAAACAAATTAACATGTGATGTGAGCTTACAAGCATGTCACCAATATCCAAAATGGCCAATGGTTCTTTAATGAACTACCGTATTCACTCACTGACAATTTTTAGTAGATAACTACACCATTTAAGGGCTTAATCTAGGGTGCGCTTTAAGGCACTGTGCCATAATGGGTGTACCCACCTTATTTTGTGGATGTATAGAGTTTTTGGATGTACGATGTTTTGGGTATGGAGTAAGAATTCTATCCATTGTTGCAAAAATAACTCAATGAACCAAATAAACTTTAGTGGGTACAAAAAGGTAGCCTTGGGTAAAAAGAACCCTTTAGATATTACACTGAAAAATCTACCCTTTATTGTATAAGATTAATCAGTGAACTACAAGATTTCAAAGAATGGATAAAATATTCTTCTGTACCAAAGAGCCTATTAGGCCCATTTTGGGGGGGGAATATATTTTTTTTTTTGTGTTTTTTTCTTTCCCACGGATGGAAAATATAGGGTTCTATGTCCAAAGGTACATTATTTATGCCCTAATAAAATTTTACCAAAAAAAATAAAAAATCACTGAACTTCACAATTTCATTATAAAGGCCAAAAGGCCTCCTCGATACCGAGGAGGCCTTTTGGCCCTCCAAATTTCTGTGAAATTTTAGACATAAAATAATAAAAAGGGGCAATAACTTGCTAGGACTATTATGACCAAGAAAGAAAAAACTTAGAGATTACTATGGCGGAGTAGGATCTGTACTTCATCGAAGCTAAGACTTGGTGCATGTATGTACTTGTCATTTTTAGAATTTGCCTTGCACAGGAATCCATAGTTGACGAATTTGAATGTTCGGAGGAAAATCATGTTCAAAAACCGGACGTCCACGGATGATGTCGCGGACGCAGCGAACATAGTAGTCAGTATCCACTGGACAGCAGCCACCGAGCGGGTGGACGGGCGGACGGCTTTACAAGACAGACGGCTCGACAAGACAGACGGCTCTTCTTGTACTTGTTTCAATGCGTCTGATTTCATTGGTCTACCTAACTTATGGTACCTTTTGGCTTTTAGTATAGACTTTCCAATACCTCCCTTAAGGTTGTAAATTGGTTTCACCTTTCGCTTGGTTAGAGGCAGATATGCATCAAGGGGGGTTCTACCTACATTTTATTTTTTTGATGGAGAGATTGCAAAAGGCTCCATTACTCTTTTCCTTTGAGCTTTTTTGCACTTCTTCGCCGCGGTCATCTTCATCGTCCATGAGGGGATCAACTTCTTTATCGGATTCACCACCCTCATCTTCCGATGAAGACAAGGCTGAATCCTTCGACTCAAGGTTCTCATCGTACCACTTATTCTCATCATTTTGCTTTGATCCAACGAGGACTTTGGAATTGGTGTACACATATATCAAATCTTCAGGGTTGACGAATTGGAACGTCCGGGGGCAAATTACGTCCAAAAATCGGACATCCGGACGCAGCGTCCGCGGACGTAGTGGCCACCGTCCGACAGACGCAGACCACCGGACGGGCAGATGGGCGGACGGCGGTCGGCCGACGGGCGATTCAACTCGGACGATCCGATCGTCCAATCAAGTGGACGGTCAAATCGTCCGATTGATCGGAGGATCCGGCCGCCCGATCCAACGGACAGTCAGTCCGTCCACTCGATCGGACGGTCAGACCGTCCGTTTGATCTAGCGGACGGTCTGGCCACTCGATCCAGCGGACGGTCTGGCCGCTCGATCCAGCGGACGGCCAGACCGTCCGATCGAGCGGACAGTAGGTTTGTCTGATCAATCGGACGACCTAGTCCGCTTCGGGAGGTTTGGGAGGGCGTCCGCAACCGGACCTACTTTAGGTTTGGTGGCGGACGAGTATAAAGGCGGATGGCCCTTCCATTTTTCCTCACTTCTTCTCTCCATTTAGAGGTGGAACCCGTGTCGGACGTTACAACCGTTGCTTCATTGTGCTGGTTGCTCCTATACGGGTGGAGAGTGAGGTCAATTATTTTTTGATATCACTTGTCGTCAGCCATGACAACGGAAGGTACGAGCAAGGATACTGTAGCGATGACTTCAAGAGGTGGCAAGAGCGCGAAGACAAAATCAAAGGGGACTGCCCACGAGCTTCACTGGGACATTTTAGATGATCCAAATATCAAAGCGGAGAGCGAATGGGAGAAGGAGGAAGAAAATTATTGGACCTCCAAAATCTGCAAAAAATATGTGAAAATGTATCACATCAACAAGTTGTGGCCTCGTGAGTTCCACATTATTCACACACGAGGTTTCTGTTGCAGGCCATCGAATTGCAAGGATGGACATTTTGTCCATCGATCACTTGAGGTTTGGCGGGCCCTCTTCGGGGACAAATCAATGAGTAAGGGTCTCATAAACTACAGCGTGGCCTCTATGGTGTATGCTGAGCTCATATTGGCTTGGAAGGTGGACTGGAGCACATATCCAACGACAACTGCGGCTCCGCTTTTGCTTAGAGAAGGGCAAAAAGATATTCCCGATTTGTATGATCCAAAGGTAAGTCCAAGTGAGGCACCAAAATCACAGAAGCGACAGAAACATGCTTTAATGCAGGTTAAAAAAGAGATCATGGAAGGGGGAAATATTGGAGTACATTTGGATTCTACGAAGATTCCAACTACAATGTCAAATGCCACGGTGGAAGGTGTTGACGGAGAGGTGTTTTCAACTCCTCGGGTGGATTGGATATGCACACGCAATTTTACAACCATGGATGAACAAAGTGGTGCTCCAAGCATGCGGCCCATTTTTGAAGAACAGGTGGCCCCGTCTGTGCCACAAAAACGTTGGGAAGAGGTTGCTCCCGAACAAATGGCAAGTGCCATTGCATCAATTGATCATCTCATAGATAGCAATGGTATAGACTTTATGACACAAGTACCTTCCAATCAAGACTTGCCAACCACACCAAGTCCCGTATTGAGCCCCGTATCAAGCCTCGTATTGAGCCCCGTATTGGGCCCCGTATTGAGCCCCGTATTGAGCAAAGGAGTTGAAGGGCAGGTGTCGCCAAAAAATGGAAAGCAACTCGATGGCATAGCGCAAAATATGTCCATTGATGACAACCCCTTGGATAAGAGCTATCCGCATTTGTCAACTCAAAATATGGCACAATTGGAGGGTCTTCGTCATTTGCCAAATGCGAGTGAGTTGGAAAGCTCGTTGGAAGCTTTTTTTTTTGTTTAGGGAACATCAACAAGATATGAAACTTCAACCAGACCAAGTAATCAAGACAAACGAGGCATGCTTTAGTAATCCCACAAATGAGGCGGGCTCAAGTGAAACCGCAAACAAGTCCGGCCCAAGTAATCTCTTTGCCGAATATAGTGATGAATGGCCTACTTTTGTAGAAACCTCGAAGAGATTGTCGGTTACAGCTAGATTTGCAGCTAGCATTGCTCCCAAACTTATGGAAGTTGCTGAGGAATTCACTAAATTCAGGCCCGAGTTGGTGTTTGGTGCCATGTTTTTTTTGGATTTCACCACATCTTTGAAACCATTATTGGAGGAGCGGGTCGAAAATAATCGCAAGTTGCACATCTTGACTCAAGAAAATAAAAAATACAAGGCCTTGAAGGTAAAGCACAAGCAATTGAAGGGTGCATTTAAGAGAGTGTGCGCTAATTATGAAAGATTTGAGAACACACAGAACCACCAATATGACACTCTAGTTGCTCAAAGGGAATTTATTGAGAAATTAGAGTACAAAATTGTAGTGCTCAAGCAAAAGAATTTCAAGTATGGAGGATGTATTCTCCAAAAAATCGGCGGAGCCATGCGTATAGAAGCAGTTGAAGAAAACAATCAAAAGGAAGTAATATCATAAAATGATATGAGTAGTGGAGCTGGATAAAAGCTGCTAAAGAGCAGTTCTAACACTCATTGGTTGATGTGGGTTAAAAAACTACAAGACAAACCATCTGTAGTAACCCAAGCAATGAAGGGACTTCTCAAATTAGCCATGAAGTCGAAGGAGCAATGCGATGCCATGCAGTCCGACCTCCTATCTATTAGAAGGATGTTTGAGGTACATCATAGGGATTCAACTGACGTTACATATTAGGGGGACATGGATGCAATGTCTGAGCGATTGAATGACGTGAAGAAAATTGCGTCACAGTCCATCAATTGGACCTTGCAACTAGAAGAAGGTTGGATTTCTTACAACACGCATTCAGCGCACATCAAAGAGGTGAACAAGATAGTAGTGCATGGTGAAAGTTCTAATAAGGAACTATTGGAGGGTAAATGCAACATTTGTCTAGTTCATTTTGGCCCCGAGGACGCCTTAATCATGGGCCAATGTTGCCACACTTTCCATATCACGTGTGTGGTGAAATCATCCCTTGTTTGTTCGATTTGTCCTAAGTGTCGTTCTCCTTTGAGCCCTAGGTTTTACAAAATAGTTGGGCACGATGAGAGCATGCTCCCTAGCTACGAATACAATCGATGGATCCTTCCACTTGACCAAAAGCCATTTCTATTCCAAAATTACATTCATTGGAGGTGACCTATAATTTGGAATTTGCAAAAATTCATGCATAATGTTTGTGAGACTATAATGATGAATTGGATGACTTTGAGTGGATGACGCGCAATAGAGAGGTGGAGTTGCGGGCCAGGGATATTGAAGACCTGGAGGCTCAAGAATTGTTTTGTCGTAGAATTGGAGGGCACTAGAGCATCTCACATCAAAAGTTCTTCCGATTTCCTGAAAAAGAAGTGGGGAAAGGAACAGATGGCGTCTGGATAGAAGTGCAACCATCCCAAGAGTTCAATAAGCAGTAAGGGACATACAATCACACTTTAATAGGGAGGGCCCTTTTTTTTTTTATCAAAATTGGAAGAAGCTGCAAAAGTTTGTGCTGCTTCTAATGTAGATGAGCAATCAAGCACAGAACATGCACCCGTGGAGGTGGCAAGTGCATTTGATAAGAGGATCACCGACATTATAACAACGTGGAGGACTTTTCTATATGGCACAAGTCAAGCGATCTAGTTGGCCCTCCGAGATGATGACAAAGCGATAAATGCTATGATAAAAAGATTTATTCGGCTTTGAGAGCGTTGAAGGCAGAGGAAGTAGATTTGTCTCCCACGAGGAAGAATAAACGGAAGATTGAAGACGAGGATGACTACTCTTTAGAAACCAAACGACAATTCACCTCCGTGGACATGGAAGTCCGATCAGAAGGGGGCACAGGCTCCAGGTCGGGTGGTCCTCAAACTCGTAGAGCAAGTCGAAGACTTAAGGAACAAGAGGGTGCTTCTCATATTTCCGCAAAAGGTAGCGGTGATGTAAAATAGTGTTTATAATAGAGGGTTAACTAATGAAAATTGTTTTGTACTTATTTGGATCTCATGAGGATTCAATATCAGTAATGCACAACACTCATGGTATGTCATGAGTTGTTTTTAATTAATGTATAAATATTTATGTATTACAAATATGTTTGGATTTGTTTTTTTATTATGATAAATTTTGCCTTATTTATTTGTCAAATATGTTTATTTTGCGTACCTATTGTAGAAGATCATACCTATTGTATATTTGTACAAATCATTTTATGTTATTGTTATGTTATTTTCTGTAACCCCGTGCCTATGAATCATCCCTTTTCATTTGCACATACAATTCTGTCCTCCTGTTCGTAATTCTATCCGCGTAATCCACCTATCCGCTTGTCTACACACTACAAACATTTTACTGAAATTGTGTTGTCCGCTTATCCGTTATCCCGTCCGCCTATTCGGCTTTCCGTCCACCCGTCCGCATTTCTATCCGCCATCCGCCCGTCCATTTTTTTGTCATCTGGTCCACCCATCCGTTGTTCCGACAGCCCAGCTTCCCGTCCGTCGTTCGCCCGTCCACTGTTCCGTCGGCCCAACTATCCCTCCGCCGTCCGCTTGAACAATATGGGAGGAATTTTTTTTCCCATATGCAACGGTCATCAATAGATGAAAAGTATAAGAGTCCTAAAATTGACATTTAGAAGCACTCCTAAAAAACTGAATGCTGAGATTTCCAAGAGCTAGGAGCTACAATTTTTTGTGTCCGTTGCTTGGTAATGCATAATTCAGTGGATAGGGAAGCCTTGTTTTCCAAGGCTTTGTGCACAAACATTATATCTCATTTTTGAACGATTTTATCCAATTGTTATTATTGTGTTCTGAATTTTTGATTTCAATACAAAGAGTCTGAAACAGTCACCATGAGCAAGGATTGATCTTCTTGGTATAGAACCCCGTCAAATAAAAAAATACAATGCAAGGCTTGCAACTTGGTATTTGCCAAGAAGGCGATCCATATGTTTAGCCATTTGGGATATACAGGCACATCAGGGAGTCGGGACAAAGGAATCAACCTTTGTTCACAAATGACATCTAAAATTCGAGGTCTATTTGTTTGTTGCAATGGAGTGATTTCACAAAGAGGTACTCCACACAATGTGGATGGCAACGACGCACTTATGGCTATGGTTGTTCGTGCTATATCAAATGTGAGAGACATTGTGAATTCTACTGAAGAAGATTCATGCATGGCACCAGAGGAATATGTTGGTGGTTCTTCCCAAGCAAATCAAAGTACACAAGTATTAGGTGGACGTAGAACTCAGCGTACATCAAGCAATAGGCTTCAAAGATAGAGTAGGCTAGTAAAGGGACTCAAAGAAGCAAATAAACGTAATTTAAATGTAGTGTGGGCCACTTTCTTTTATGCGGCAAACATACCATTTGATGTAGCCCAAAATTCAGCCTTCAAAGAAGTAGTGAAGAAAATGGCAGAGTTTCACCGACCTTATAGCCTACCATCATATCATGACCTACGTCATAAATTGCTTGACTAAGCAAAGGTAGACTTGGAGATCAATCTCCGTAAGCGGATAGAAACCAGTATTAGAAAGTATAGATAATGTGGCTGTAAATCCAGCAGCATGGAGTTTGGTATCTACTACCTATCCCCACATTTTTTTCAAGGTTGCGTGGTGCATGCCTTGAATTTGTTGCTAAAAGATTGGACAAACAAACAATGGATTGACGACGTTCTAAAAGATTCCCGAAAAACAGTCAAATTCTTCAAGAAGAGGCACATGCTGCTTGCGATACTTCGAAAATATTTGACACAGTACGACTTGTTGTTGGCGGTGGAAACAAGATTTGTCTCTAATTACAACATGGTTGCACGTATGCTCAAGGTGAAAGCCCAATTGCAACAAACTGTGACGGACCCGCAATGGCAGGAATACGCAAAGAAGCACTCGCGAAAATCCAAAACTTGTTTAGAATCCAAACGGATGAAGAAGACCATTCTAAGTGGGCATTTTTGGCGTCGTTGTCAAAATTTTGAAGATGTGACAACTCCAATTGTCAATGCTCTTCATGATTTGGATGTAAAGACATCATGCATGGGCAAGGTGTTACATATTATGAAGAAACTAGAGAAGCACGTTCTCGCTTTAGATAAAGAGCCTTTTTGTTTGGCTTTGGACAAAGCCATTCCGTTGGTGAAGTCGTTTTATGAACGACGTGATATGGTGAAGATTGATTTACATTATGCAGGAGCACTTTTGAATCCCTACCTTCTTGAAGACAAAGAATTAGTCGACGACACCAATGCCATGGCCGCATGCGAGCGTGTTCTAATGCAAATATGTACACCTTTAGAGTATGCGAAGGTTGTGAAGAAATTTGTAACCTTCCGCCATAGGGAACCTCCGTTCCACAACATGTTGGATCTAGGTGAACAACAATTGTCAACACATGCTTGGTGGGATTTTGAGGGCGCATGCGGAAAGCTCATTGCTCCAATTGCCAAAAAGATTTAGGCCCAACCGGTATCATTGTTTTCATGTGAACGAAATTAGAATAGCTATTCTTTCATTTACAACAAATACCGGAACAAGTTGAAGCCATAAAGAACACAAGATTTGCAGGGTTGACAGGACGTCCAGACGTCCGGCGGACGTGGACGCTGACCCCCGGACGTCTTTTGACATCCCTGGAAAGGCCGTCCGATCGGTCGGTTCGTACGCGCGGTCGGGAGGCTCGCGGACGGGCCCTCGGGCGGACAGGGCGTTGGGCTCGCGGACGCGATCGAGCGGACGGATCTTGCGGACGTGATCGCGCAGATGGGACGTCCGCGCGATCCCGTCCGCACGATCTACCCGTCCGATTCTGGGCCGTCCGATTCGCACGTACGTGTCCGCATTGCCTGGTCCGCCTTCGGACGCCATAAATAGCGCGGCGGACGGCTCATTCCTCACAATCGTTTCCCTTGCGAAGTGGGTGATCCAGTGCCTCTCAGTGGCTCTGCATGCCCCTTTCGTTTTGGTGCGTGAACGATTGTGCTCAGATACTGAATTGCACCAATTTATTTTGATGATTACTTGGTTTTGAAGGCCTTGTTAACAACTTCACCTCGTTTCATTGGCAAGTGTCAAACATTTTGTTCAGTTGTTCTAAAGATTCATGTGAACTTTGTCATCAAATCATTTCATTTTAATCAAGGTTATCATGCCTCGCAATAGTAGTTCAAGGTCCAGTAACAAAGGCAAATCCCAGGACATGAACTAGGGAGATTGGGCAAATCCAATGTGTGTAGCTGAACCTGGATGGGAAGAAGAGCCCAAGAAGGTTTGGGACTGCACAATGTGCAAAAAGTACGTCAAAATGACGCACCTCTCCAAAATGTGGTCACAAGAAAGAGCAGACAAACAAGTTCGACGCTGGGAAGGACAAATTTCCACGTGCGAGAGCCAACACTTTGTGCACCGATACGAGGAAGTAACGCGGTGCGCTGAGCTGCCTGACTCCAAACCAAATGTTATGAATTATTCTAACATGGCCATGGTTTGGGTAGAGATTGTACTCCACAAAGATGTAGATTGGCGCACAATTTACGGGAAAAATGTTGACAATATGAAGCGCACTGACGCTGTTATTTATACAAGTTGGACTCAACCGAGCGATTGTATGCGAATGTGGTCCAATCGATGGCAGTTTGGATTTCCGCCGGTTGTATTGCCGGATGCTGAGGATGAATGGTCGGACGACGATGATGTAGAAGACAATCCAGCACCCGTAACATTTACAGTGGGACATGAGCGTCAAGAAGCTCGGGAAGACATCGAGTTCAATCAACAAATGCAAGAAACTATACGTAGAAGCATGGAGGATTGGGGTCAACAACATGGGCATGACAGGTCCTACCAACATGATCGTACTACATCTAGTTCACAAGATGGTCAAAGGGTCTTACACTACGCTAACGACCCCCGAGGTACTTATTACAACCCAGAAAGAAGCCATGGAACCACACATGATTTTGGATCTAGCCAAGGAGGCTCCCAATACTATTCCGGATCTACTACGGGTGGTTCATATGAACGTCACACAGGCTCTCATCATGTTGAACCAAGGTAAGGAAGGTCTCAGCACCGTGATGTAGTTCCTCCTCCAACTTTTGGAGGTCCTTTCTATGGAAATCCCAATCAAGGAGCTACGCCAAGTGACTATGGATGCACTTGGGGCGGAGGACCATATCTTGGCACTTATGGATCCGGTTCTACACCACCAAAACATAGAGATGACATCCATTCAGATTCCGAGTAAAGTAGGTAGAGCTATTTTAGTCGTTGTCTCACAATCGAGTGGGCCTTGGAATCTTTTGTTATTGGATTATGGAGTGTGGCAATCATAGTACAAACATATCGGCATCTCGGCGAATAGCATTTACGTACTAAAATATTTTGATGTAAATATATTGTATTAAAATGTATTTGGAGGTTGGTACTTGGTATCATCATAGCGGTATCGTTCAAGTATCAACTGTATTGCTTTTCAATATAAAAAATATTTGCGTACGATGAAATTCTATTATCATTATCCCCTAATCGTTTTTTGACTATGTTTTCACCAAAAACGCTCTAAAACTGCCATTTCTAATACTAGTGTCAAATTTTAGAAAAAAAACATTCTTGGACACATGTAACCATAGGATCTTGTAGTAAACTTGTTTAAGAAGATGTGGAAAAAATTTCAGAATCGGACACCATGTGGATTGCAAGATAATAGTGTTTGAATTGACAAAAATCCTTTTTTTGTCCCTGCGAAAAAACGGGCAGCTGCCCTTCACAAGGTCACATTTGTATGAAAAAATGTCCAAAATGGTGGTTACTCTTTGGATTTATTCTTGAAGGCAAGTTGGCTACATGCTTGAAAATTTTCAGATCATTTGGAATTGTACAACATATAGGAAAAAAATAGTAAGTAGGAAGAGGTAGAGAATGATTCAAAACACTAAATTGTGAAGAATTTATTTATGGAATTGAAAAATGCCAATCCAACAGTTGTAATGTTGTAATAAACAATCTACACCCAATGTTTTTATTTTTTTTTCAAAAATATTGAAAATTGAGTTAAATAAAAGACTTCAAAGTTTATTTTAGAGTTGAAATTTCATAACTACCCTTAAACTAAGAATCCTCATAACTTTTGACTCATAGATCTAAATGGAATGATTCAAAGCTTCCCATGTACATATAAATCTAAAGAACCAATTTCAAATTTTTATTTTCTTAAAAAGTGATTTTTGAAGAAGTTTTTTTCGTTGCCCGTGCTGCCCGCCAAGGACTGAAAATGACATATCATGCAATAACTTTTTAACCATGTAGTCTAAATTTATGAAAATTGTTGGGCCTTAAAGCTACTTCTCGGGCACGTGTTGTATGAAAATTTCAAAGAAAAAAAATATAAATTCCATTTGTAGTGAGCTGCCCTAAATCGCTATGTTGCCAAAAAAACCACTTTGGTCTTTTAGGGGTTATATGTGTTCAACATTGATTATACAATTTTGAACCCAACCAGACCAAGCTAACATCCATCAATAATAATTGTTGCATTGCACTTCTCATTCAAGGATTTCAAGCAAAATATATGATGAATGCATAAATAGATGGTAGATATTGGACATTGGAAGTTTCAAAACACACAAACATTTCAAAACTTTATATGAATTATAAGAATGCACATATATTGGCATACATTGATGGTGCATATATATCCTAGATAGTTTGCAAACAATCATGCAAATTTATGTACTCGCCTCTACATTTACCTAATACTTCTATAGTTCTATCACTTCTATGTCGTCCACTAACACCATAGACACTAATATGAGTGGCGGAAGTGTTCATCCGGAATAGGCCAGTTGTAATTATTGGTAAATTGATGGATGATTTCGGACAAGCTACCGCGAGAATCAATCACCGAATCACAAAGGCGCTCCAAGTAAAGGTGAAAAATCCTTGCCAAATCCTCATGGCTAAATCTTGTATGTCCTTCATTTTCCCGATGTAAGCTCACGAAGTCCGTCGACATGCAACCATTGTTGATGGCTTGAGCTATTCGACCAACCGCATATTCCTCCGATTTACGTGATAAATTTGGTATCATTGACACATCCGCATCTCTTCTATGCAAGTATGCAATAGAACGGTCCACCCACCACCTCTTTTTCAAGGTCTCAGTCCGCTCACTCTGAGAGGTGAACGTGTACAAGGACTTCATTGGTTCATTACGTAAAGTAGTCATGCCCCAATCGCAAACTCCAATGTAAACACGTGACTCATCATTGGGAAAGTGAAACATAATGTTGTCCAGTGAAAGATCATTGTGCAAATGTCCAGCACTGTGCACTGCATTCATGAGGTGCACCAATGCCTATGCAAGCTCTGTGCGCTTCTTCCTCCAACGATCAAGAAAAAAAGCTTTCGTCACCTCTTCCGGGGTCGGTTGAGAATAAGCCAACCGAATGCCAATGTTATTGGGATATTCCTTATCCAATTTTAACATTTGCCTCAATGTTCCGCTATTTCACCAATACGAGTACCCTTTGTTTTGCGTTGCATGAACAGCAGAAAACCGGATAACTCCATCATGTGGAATTCTCATTGCCATTGACTCATTTTGGTGTTCCAACCTTGCGAGCGGAGGTCGTATGCGTTGTTGATGAGATACCTTCACTGCGAACTCCCAAAATGTGGATATCTCACGACATCCTTCAATTCGGACCCTCCGAATTGTTGCGTATCCACCCCTCAGGATTTGATCATCTTGTGGAATCACCCTTGCTGTTTCCGGAAGCGCTAAGAGATGTCGTCACCCACGTTGCAACTCCACAAGTCCCTCATCACTATTCCACCAACCCATTGAACCTCGCCTATTTCGATTCTTTGCAAAAGGGGCGCACTGGCGAACAAACAAGTCTGCCCTCAAAATAACCTGTTCAAAAACGCCATCACCGACGCGGTGTTGCTTCCCGTACTTCTCTAAGATCACCTTTGCATTCCACAATGCATTATAGACCTTGTTCTTCAAAAATTGTTGAAAGCCCTTCCTCTCCATTTCATGAATCCAGTAGGGTACGTTTAAAGCATCCGTGAACTTCTGTGCCATATCTCCCTTGAATTTAGCTGGGCACTCGTCTTCATACCTCGCATATTTGGTATACAACGACGCAGTGGTTTCCGACTCATAAAAATTGACAATGCATTCAATGAGAAATGCTTTGCAAGCGAGAGAAGGAGCGTCCATACTCGCCTCACTGTCCGGCTTCACTCGTTTGTCCTTCACAGCCTTCTTTGATCTCGGCATCGTGATGAAATCACGTTTAGAAGTGCACTTGCAATTTGTAATCCACAAGGCAATATACGATTTGCCAAATGATCATACACGAAATGTAGAAAAAAAAAGCAACAAGTATCCCCTAGAAATCACACTCTTATCTTCCCTTAGAAAGAAGCCAATGGAGGATAAAACACCAAGCTCTCCGCTCTCTCTTGCATGACACAAGGGGGAAGATAAAAGTGAGGAGCGGACGGGCCGTCCGACTCTTTTATGCAAGGCGGACGCCTCGACCGTCCACCTGATCGGACGGACCCGACGAGGCGGACGGATCATTGTCCGCCTCGTCAGGACCGTCCGATCAGGCGGACGCCACCTGTCCGACACATCGGACGGCCGCCGTCCGCTCTAAGCCGTCCAACCCTAAAATCGAAGGCGGACGCCTTGCCCGTCCGCCTGATCGGGCGGACGAGACGACGCGGAGGGACAGTCGTCCGCATCGTAAGGACCATCCAATTAGGCGGACGCCGCCCGTCCGACTCATCGGACGGCCCCGATGTATCGGACGGCTGCCGTCTGCCTAGGGCCGTCCGACCTGGGCAATCCGCCTGATCGGACAGCCCCTCTCAAGTGGAGATCAAATTGAGAGATTTATCGAGGTCGTCCGACCAGGCGGACGGCTGCATCATCTGACTCCTAAAACGACCTCGACCAGCAAATAATGACAAGGATGGGAAAGACAAAAATCTCATCGACATTCACTTTCTTACTTAAAGAACTTGAATCATTAAATAGAACTCCAGCGTTTTTTTAATGCAATGATCTTCAATTTTATACACTAAGTCCTACACCCTAAACCCTAAATCCTAAACCCTAAGCCATGTTATAATATGTAACATGATATAGGACAATTTTCCTTGCATGAGCGTATAATCACATGCTTGTGGAAAAATTTGAAAAAATAGAATATGAAATGCGAGATATATAATAAGGGATGTATAATGCCCCTAACTTATATAGTAAAATAGTTTAGTCATATGTACTAAATCATTTAAGTAAGATGTGATTACTAGTTAGATGTCCCACCCTCCCTCCCTTCTAATCTGTAAGGTATTTACTAATAGAGAGGATTAACTAATCCTTCAGTCAAGCCTTACACTTACAAAAATAATTCACAGCATAGTACTACTCCATCTAATTCAGATTAGTGGCTGGTAACCCACTAAGTTATGAATGATGTGGTACTGAATCAACTACTTACCTTCAGTTACCTTCAGTTACCTTTACTCAAACGGGAAGGCTGGATCGTGGGTTGGACCAGACCAGCTTGACCATTATTATTTGGACCCACATCAAGTGGGCCATGCTGAGTCAGGTGGTTGCTTGGTAAGGATATAAAGAATAGTTAAAGCTCGGATAAAGCCACTGATTGATTCTCGGGCTGATGTATCAAATGCTTCAAGTTCATTCCTAATCTCTGATTGCTGCGAGTCTGGAGACGGAAGTAGTTACGTCGAAGCTGGAAATTACTTGCTGGGTACAAAGGGAGCAGGGATGGCTGCGTCTCAGGTTCTGCTTACTGCATTTTGTAAACTCTTTTTGATTGCTAGTTTTGGTATGTTATATGCTCAAGGATAGTTTTTGTAAAAATGTGACAGTGATAACAAGCTTTGTGGATTGTAGACACCTTGTCTACGACCTCACCTAACATTGTGATGTTATGTGGGTCATGGGGACAGGTGAGGTCCACAAACTCGTTGACAAATCTACTACAACAGCTGCAACCAAGACTATGGCGATTTCTTAGTTTGGGGTCACTTAAATCATGAATACTTAGTCTGCATGTATTTAGGTGATGGAATAGAGTGAGATTAGGAATCTAAGTAAAGTAGGAAGCTCTGTAAGAACTTGCTGTGTAGTCAATCAAGCAAAGTTAGTATTTATACTAAAACGGTTGCTTTGAAAAGATAAATGATTGTTACTGTGATGGAAGGATTCTTTATGCTATTTTTAAGTGTCTTCATGATAATGACGGAAAAAGGGTTGGTAGGAATGGCCCTGACAAGGGATGTCCCACCCACCCTCCCGGGGGTTTTCTAAATTGTACTCTAAAGTTACAAATGTAAGAAATCATAACTAATTAAAAATATGAAAACAAATGCAAATTAAGTTCCTCAAGAAATATATGGACCATCTTCAATTAAGAACTTAACTTGAGGATTCTTGATTGGGTTTAGGTGTTTCTTGAATTCATAGCACACACAGGTTCGCAAATAAAGCTTTGAAGTCAATTTTTTAATTTCTTATGTGAATATATTTTGTTAAACAAATTCAACAATAGACATTTTATGTAACTTTATCAACACCATTGTCCCACCTTAGTTGAATGAATTTATACCTCAAAGAATTCACCAATGTGCAATTGTGCATGGAATTTAAAAATTAAATGTTTATTTCTCTAGCTTTTCTAAATTGGGATGTTTGGTCATTCAACCCTTTGAGGAGTATTCACGTACATCTTTCATCTTGTGCATTTTAGCCAAAATTTAGGCAATTGAGTTATGAATAAATGATTAAATGTGAAATGTTTAACCCCTACTTTTTAGGCACCTTGGCACCTTGCTTAACTACATTTTTTTGCGATGAACCTTTTTAACTAAAAAAGGCTACTCTAGTGATGGTGAATGTCTAATTTTATATGATAAACAATTGAGTTGAGAATCTAAAAAAAAGATTTTAAAAAAGAAACACTTAGTTTTCACTCATTAAAAAATTGTTAGGTAGAAGTAGATTCAAGATTGAAGGAAAACTTAAATCATTAATAGCTCTAAGATAGTAAGATAGAATTGAAATATACTAATTTTCACTCTGAGATTATCTAGCAAGGAATCTAGACCTCATGAATTTTTTTTTTTGATTTTAACTCTTAGAATTCAATTCAAAAATGAATACTTCAAGTTATTTATTCTAAAAGATACCAAAAAAACTCAGAAATTTACAAAAAATATTGAGGCCATAGGAGCTTGCCTAAAAATCTTACATCCATTTTGTCCCCCGATGGGACAATGGGACTTTAGAAAATTAGAGGTTAAACTCAAAAGAACTATACATTCATTTTTTAAAATTTGTGAAGTAGAAATTGATGCACTATTAAATGAAAAATAATACGCTAATAACTTTTGGAAGAATTGAAGAATTGTTAATCCCAATGAAAAAAATATTCTAATAGACAATTAATATTCTTTGATATCAATTTTGAATAAAGAACTTTGAATTCTAGAGACATAAGACAACTCTATATGCTTTTTCTAACTTCATGATCCGCACTCCGCAAGACCGCAAGTCCGCAACATATAAGTTATATAACTCCAAATGATTTTTGACAACATTATTTGACATTGAATGGGGCAATTTCTTATAAGTAGGTAATTACTAATTAGATATCAATCTATACTATCATGACCAAAATGATTTTTTAATATTACATCAACATATTATCACACATCCATTTTCAAAATACACTTCTAATTTGGACAACATTTATATGAATGACATGAACCCTAAATCCTAAATCCTAAAT